>CM019070.1:58786259-58982275 GCA_009667805.1 Leptobrachium leishanense | reverse complement strand
CTCATGGATATGCCCCCTGCTCATGGATATGCCCCCCAGCTCATGGATAATTTCCCCCCAGCTCATGGATAATTGCCCCCCAGCTCATGGATATGCCCCCTGCTCATGGATATGCCCCCTGCTCATGGATAATTGACTCCCAGCTCATGGATAATTGCCCCCCAGCTCATGGATATGCCCCCCAGTTCATGGATAATTGCCCCCCAGCTCATGGATAATAATGCCCCCCCGCACTCTCCGCTCATACTTACCTTCCTTCAGCGATGCCGGGAAAGTCTTCGCGCGCTCCTTGGAAGGTCCCCAGCCGCGACCACGTCGGACCATGTGATCGCGGCTGGGGTCCTTCCAACGAGCGCACGCGCAAAAACTTTCCTGGCGTCGCTGAAGGAAGGTAAGTATGAGCGGAGAGCAGCTGCAGGGCCTGTCCGAATGCTCTATCTGCATTCGGACAGGCCCTGCAGCTGCTCACTTTGTTTATACTTACCTTCCTTCAGCGACGCCGGGAAAGTTTCCGTGCGTGCGCTCGTTGGAAGGACCCCAGCCGCGATCACATGGTCCCACGTGGTCGCGGCTGGGGTCCTTCCAAGGAGCGCGCGCGCGCAAAGACTTTCCCGGCGTCGCTGAAGGAAGGTAAGTATAAACAAAGGGTGGAGAGCAGCTGCAGGGCCTGTCCGAATGCAGATAGAGCATTCAGACAGCCGCCGCAGCCCCTCGGATACCGGCAAGCCGGCTCAATGCCGGCTTCCGGTATCGGAAAAAAATATCGGAGGTACTGCACGAGTACCAAGTACTCCTGCAGTACCCGGTATCGGCACCGATATCGATACTAGTGTAGCGCTCACTCCCGGAGGAGCTGCTGAAAATGAACCACGGGTCAGTCTCCCCGCACTAGGGAATAAATATACTCCAGCACCGTTGTGGATTTTATAAATTATATAGTTTACTAGAGTAAAAGGCATATAATGAGACACGGTGTTCATAGATATATTTACAGTATTTCGTATCGCGGTAAACGCGCAGCGGAAAACAGAAATACGAGGCTTCGTATTTTGGGAAAATGCGCAGCCGAACAGAAAAATACAATGCTTCGTAATTTCGAGAAACGCGTAGCGGAAAGAGAATACAATATTTCGTAATTCGAGAAACGCGCAGCGGAAAACAAAATAATATGCGAATCTTTACCCCTTTTTGGGATATTAGGGAGTGAGTCCCGCACAGGTTAAGTCCCGGACTGTAAGTGTATGTGTGTGTTATGGTACCCGGGTACTATTCAACTGGCCAGTGAATTTCTTAAAGCAATGTCTTCAACTAGTCAGGTTGGGGCCCTGTGGGTTTTAGAAACAAACAGCAGCGTGCTTTCTTGCTTTATAAACTGGCCTTGGAGGCCTCTCACCCATCCGCTCGAAGACCAAGGCTCCGCTGACCCAGGACGTCTCTCCGCTCGATGCCGCGCTGGGATACTGGCTACTGGATCCGTTGTCTGGCTCTCCCTGCTCCGACCGTGACTTGTCCAGTTACCGCCTGCTCTCCCATCCGATGGACCTGCGGTACTCCTCACTCGGGGGTCCTCTGGCTTCCTTGATAGCAGCTTGGGTGATGTCTGTAGATCACTGGGTCTCCTTCTTACAAGGCTGGATAACCCCACTTGGAATCCTGATAGGCCGCACCTGCGCTCCGGCCTAGTCACTGTTCCGCTCTGCAGCACTGTGTCCTGTCTCTTTCACTCCCTGGCGCGCTCTGCCAGCTATCTCCACGAGGCTCAGGATGTACCTCGGCGTGTCCCACCCACTTCCTGTGTCCGTTCCCAGAGCATGCCGTGAAATGTAGTCCCAATGTTCAGTGTCTCTTATCGCGCTTGTCTCCCTCCGGTGGCCAAAAATAAGTACTGCCACAGTAAGGATTTAAACACAGCGCTACACTAGTATCGGTATCGGTGCAACCCTAATATATATATAACAAGACAAAAAAGGTTTGCACTCACGGTTCACCAACAGCTCTTTAGTACCCGGTGCTCAGCAATGGCCTCAATGAATATCAAACTGCAAGTATGCCAGCAATCCAGGGTTTTTCAGAAAAATTTAAATTTATTGGTCCATAATCATCAAGGTTTCGGCTCCTAGCACAGAGCCTTCCTCAGGACAGACATATATTTACAAAAGCATGCACTGTTTAAATAATCACCACAATTACAATAATTAGAGCACCAATTACTCACCACCCGGTGTGTAGAAGCCTCGGCGTGCTCCCCCTGTCACTGCACATGCGTCGACCTCCGACGCTGACTACTGACATCACGCTGGTCACCCTGACAACCCCAGCACGTACCCAGATCGCGGTGTTCTCACCGCCGGCTCCCTAACGCTCGTACATTTACACCACCAGAGGGTGGCAACTGTAGAAAAACAAACAAAAAAAAACACCACCACCTTCTGCTGTTACAAGCAGTATATTAAAAACAAAGGCAGCTCCTGGTTACACTTGATGCTATATAAACAATTTATGCACATCACTGTCATTTACATAGACCCTGTTATACCAATTTACACCAGCTACATATTTCTCTCATTGAGTCCATTAGGATGGACTGTGTCCAACCTATGGGTCCATTGAGCCTCTTTCTGGAGTAGTACTAGTGTTCTATCCCCCCTCTTCTCAGTGGTGGAACATGGTCGATGGCCCAAAACTTAAGTGAGGATAAAGGGTAGCCAGACTCAAGAAAGTGCCTGGCCACTGGTTTATCTGATCTTCCATCTCTATAGGCTGTCCTAATGTTCGATCTATGGTTCCAAATCCTCTCACATAACTGGGTAACGGTTTTACCTACATATGCAAGGCCACATGGGCACAAAATTTCATAAATCACAAATTCCGTCTTACACGTAATTGAATGTTTAATGGAAAACCGCTTCCCCGTGTGAGGATGTTGGAATATCCTTAACGGGGATCATGTGACCGCAAGTAACGCAGCCTAAGCCTCTCTTGCAACCCCAATTCCGAAACCGCTCTGGTCTCTGTTCTAAACTTTGAACAGGATCCGTCCGGACCAATAGGTCCTTTATGACAAAAGATCGACGGAGCGCCAGTAAAAACCGGTAAGTATGGTTAGACAATCAACATGTCCATCTGTATTTCTTCTAAGTCCTCTCAGAGTCTGCTCTTTTCAGCATACATAAAGTCTCTACAGTGAAGAAAAGAGCCAAAAATAGTGCAATATGTAGAGTCAATTACAGTAAGGGATTATAGGCGGTTGTTCAACTCACATATTGTAGAGCCTGACCTAGGCTCGAGGGTAGATCACAGATATGGGTCTTCAATTGTATTCAGGTGCCCATAAACCTCCAATGTTCGTGGTCTTCAAACGAATTTCTCCTGCAGTGATTAACACAGAAATACCAAAGCACTCCCCTAGTGCAACACCGTTACAATATATTGGAAATAAATGTGTATATGTATCACACTCACATGTAATTGAGCCGCATTTGGCTCCAAGATAGCGCCTAGGAATTATAAGGTAATTCCAAAACCTTCTTTTAAGTATCAGGAAACAGCAGTAGAATAAAATTATTTTAATACATAGTAAAAATATATATTACCAGAACGCGTTTCGCTCCTTAGAGCTTCTTCAGCTGGTATCAATAGTCTTATGTCTGCTGCTCCCTTATATACTTTTTATATATAGGGAGTATATTTAAAAGGAAACAAAGTAGCGAAACTAGAGGACATAGTCTTAGATTAGAGGGGCAAAGGTTTAAAAGTAACATCAGGAAGCATTAATTTACTGAGAGGGTGGTGGATACATGGAACAATGTATAAAAAAAATCTAATTTGAATGAAATATCACACACATCTATGTTATTATCAATGTCTGAATATTCCAACAGTTATTTTGGAACTATCACAGCCTTCAAAAACTCCAAACCAACAAGGTGCAGTGTAATTGCCTAAGGCGAGTCATTTTTGGTCATTGGATGACCGATTGTTGTTTTAATAATAAAGGATATAATTTGTAATTAATCAATAATAAAGGAAATGTGTTCATAATACAAGGAGGGATATTTCCTCTTTATTGGGGAGTTTACCCGGTTCAAAGTATCCATGTAATTGGGCAGACTAGATGGGCCAAAAGGTTCTTATCTGCCAACATTTTTCTATGTTTCTATGTTTTTAAAAAATCCTAACAAATTATTTATGAGTTAATTAACATCAGGTCAAATCAATTAAAATCACTCAAATCAATTAAAATCGCATATGGAACCAATGATTACCTTATCATGTCAACATTTACTATGTCAGTGCTGTTTTAATTAGCCATGTGGTTTTCCATCTAAGCTCATATATGGCAGCGTAATTAAAGCCATATTTTATGGTAACACAGCTTATTATGTGGGGATGTTAGTAATATAATTATATAAAATCAACATTTTTAAGTGATCTTAATTTAACATATATAGAGTCCCTAATTACACAAAGGCATCTTCACTGCCCTTATCCACTCCACATTCCGCTGCATATAATTTTACAGATCATTATCGGCCGTGTGCTACGGCATATGTGTGCAGCACACCATATGGAACTGAAACTTCGACATCTATTCTGAGTACTCTAGATAGAAGGTGGTGATCTGTGCTCCGTCCCCTGCTCCAGCCTCGGTGCCCGGAGGGCACCCGTCCGGGGGGGTACTGTAACGGTCCACCCAGGGTACCTGTATTGCACACCTAGCTCTAAGAACTTTGCCCTGGATCTCTTTTTCTTGGATTCCATTCCAGGTTTTGCCCAGGCTCAGCACCTTGACCAGGCTCATGAAGATCCAGCCTGGGTCTTCCTTTTCCAGCCCTGGAGTTCCAGCTGAGGCCCATCCATGATTAAGCCTCCTTAAAAGGCAGAGAGACCCAGCTAGCAGTGGTTCTGCATTGTGCTCCCTGACTGAGGTCACTTGGATGTGTGCAAACCTGCTCTACCTGAACCAGGTAATCCTATTGCTTTATAGTGTATGCTCCGTATCCAGTACCCATCTGTCTACCCTGTTGTTCCTGGATACATCTCTGTCTGTGCGAAGGGACTCTCAGCGATCTCCACCTGCGCTGTATCCACTGTCTGTGGTCAAGATTCCAGGTCACTGCTCAAGTGGGTACTCTCAACCGCGTAGCCCACTATCCCTTGTGTCTGGAAACCTACTTGTGGATTACAGTTGTTCATCACCGTCTCTTACCTTTTGATCATGGTACCACTGCCCGCTGTCCAGACCTATTCTTGGTGGACCCTGTCTGCAGTCTGGGACTGCATTGCCCACAATCCTCAGGGTCTCCAGTTAAGACTACTCCCTGGACTATATTGAATTCCTCTGTTCTTTCTAGTGCCTGCTGCCAAGGCCTATTTACGTTTCATTAAAGTTATATTCATTGCGTGATTCCTGTCTGGCCTCCCCTCTGTGTCGCCGCCTGCTGGGCTCATACCTGAACCGCACACGCCACCTGACAACGTGACTCACAAATCTCTGAAACATGTGGTGTATTTGTTCATCTCTTGTTTCCTCATCACTATAATTTCTCATTACCCTTGGGAACTGTGCATACATCAATGATCGTTTAGAGTGCTCTGGGTGTGTACTCATGTTGGGGAGCAGTGTATTGCGATCAAATGATTGTTTTTCTTAAACACCCTCACATCCAGAAAAATTATGGATGAGTCATTTGCCTCACAAGTAACTTTAGTGGGTGTGTCTAAGTTGTTAATATATTGTTCAATTTCCCGTGCCTCCTCAACCGTCCCCTGCCACACCACAAAAATATCATCAATAAATCTGACATATTCCACAATCTTGTTCGAAAAATGGGTCTAGATATTGTCTTTCTCAAACTTGTACATGAAGGCATTGGCGTACATGCGGGCCATGGGGGCCCCCATGGACATACTAGTGCACTGCAGGTACCATTATTCTTCAAATCTGAAGTAATTATTTTGTATTGGTGGGGCGAGTTCCAAGACAAAGTCTATACATGGACCACTGTACACAGCAGAGCTATATAGTAATTCTCTCATTGCTTCGATTACCGCCTCCCCATGGGGGATGACCGTGTACAAACTTTTAACATCAAGTGTTATATAAACACCAACTCATCACAATCTGCCGAAATAGCCCTGATTCTCTGCAAAAAATCTTTAGTGTCTTTAATACAAGTAGTAATTTCCTGTACTGGCAATTTAAACAAAAAAAATCGAGCCACTTTGCTATAGTTTCAATGACCCCTTGCACTGCGGTTACAATTGGTCGTGCCGGTGGAGATGTTGTACTCTTATAGATCTTAGGTATGCCATAAATGACAGGTGTCCTGGGGTGGGGTTTTAACAGATATTGGAATAGATCTTCATTAATATAGCCCACTGATAAGCCTCTCCTGAGGCTCCCTTCGAACTTGGATGTAATTTCCGATGTTGGATCGCGTGTCACTTGTGTATCGGTGGTCTCATCTGCAAGTTGTGAATACAGTTCCTGGGCGTATTGAGAATAGTTCAATATAACAATCGCCCCACCTTTATTTGCCTGTCGAATAATTATAGAGGCAACATTTGATAAACTCCTAATCGTCTCCCGTTTCTTTCTAGTGATTTATGGTGCTTAATAGCTTGATTAGCCTCCACCCTCACTTGGCGTAAAAACGTTTTGATTGACGACTATTCGGGAGAGGGTCAAAATGACTCTTCTGCCGAAACACAGAGACCTCACCGTCAGTAGGGATGAGCTGTTCGGTTTGATCGGTTCGGAGTTCGCATCGAACATAGTCTGTTCGCATGTTCGCGAACTACGAACATTTCCGGGTGTTCGCCACGTGTTCGCTCACAATGCACCACAAAGGACCACAATGCACTTTTAGACTGGCCTGAAGCTCGTAATTGGCTACAGCCTTGCACCTGACCACAGGTCTGGTGCAAGTCAGGTTCAACACTATGCCAATCACGGCTCAGAGTTCTGATTGGACAAATTTTGCCCAATCATGGGCTCACAGAGCCAAGTCCCGCAGCACACTATATAAGGTTTCCACGCAGCGCTTCTGCACGCATTTGAGAGGAGATTTCATAGGAGGTGTTGTTGTGTGTTCTTACTGCCGGTCTGCCACGCTACTGGGGGGTATGGGGGGTCTCATTTCTACCAAATATCTGGGAATTGAGGTGAACTGTGTCTTGTCACTGCCAGCAAGTATTTTGGGGGTCACTAAGTTCTACAAAATATCTGGGAATTGAGGTGATCTGTGTCTTGTCACACAGCCAGTGCCACGCAGTATTTTGGGGGTCACTAATTTCTACAAAATATCTGGAAATTAAGTTGATCTGTGTCTTGTGACTCACTGCCAGTACCACGCAGTATATTGGGGGTCACTAATTTCTACAAAATATCTGGGAATTGAGGTAATCTGTGTCTTGTCACACAGCCAGTGCCACGCAGTATTTTGGGGGTCACTAATTTCTACAAAATATCTGGGAATTGAGGTGATCTGTGTCTTGTCACACAGCCATTTGCCATGCATTATTTTGGGGGTCACTAATTTCTACAAAATATTTGGGAATTGAGGTGATCTGTGTCTTGTCACACAGCCAGTGCCACGCAGTATTTTGGGGGTCACTAATTTCTACAAAATATCTGGGAATTGAGGTGATCTGTGTCTTGTCACACAGCCAGTGCCACGCAGTATTTTGGGCATCAGTAATTTCTACAAAATATTTGGGAATTGAGGTGATCTGTGTCTTGTCACACAGCCAGTGCCACACAGTATTTTGGGGGTCACTAATTTCTACAAAATATCTGGGAATTGAGGTGATCTGTGTCTTGTCACACAGCCAGTGCCACGCAGTATTTTGGGCATCAGTAATTTCTACAAAACATTTGGGAATTGTTATAATCCATGTGTTCTCACTGGCTGCCACCCATCAGGGGGTCTCACTGATTTATAGGAGGTTTCTGAGATTTGTAATCTGTATCTTCTCACTGCCAGCAATCAGGGGTCCCACATACTTCTAGCAGATTTATGCGAATTGTAATTTGTGTCTTCTCACTGCCACCCATCAGGGGGTCCCACATACTTCTAGCAGATTTATGCGAATTGTAATTTGTGTCTTCTCACTGCCACACATCAGGGGGTCACACTGATTTATAGGAGGTTTCTGCGATTTGTAATCTGTGTCTTCTCACTGCCACCCATCAGGGGGTCTCACTGATTTATAGGAGGTTTCTGACACTTGTAATCTGTGTCTTCTCACTGCCACCCATCAGAGGGTCCCACATACTTCTAGCAGATTTATGCGAATTGTAATTTGTGTCTTCTCACTGCCACACATCAGGGGGTCACACTGATTTATAGGAGGTTTCTGCGACTTGTAATTTGTGTCTTCTCACTGCCACCCATTCGGGGGTCATACTGATTTATAGGAGGTTTCTGAGACTTGTAATCTGTGTCTTCTCACTGCCAGCAATCAGGGGGTCCCACATACTTCTAGCAGATTTATGCAAATTGTAATTTGTGTCTTCTCACTGCCACCCATCGGGGGGTCCCACATACTTCTAGCAGATTTATGCAAATTGTAATTTGTGTCTTCTCACTGCCACACATCAGGGGGTCTCACTGATTTATAGGAGGTTTCTGGGAATTGTAATCTGTGTCTTGTCACTGGCTGCCAGCTATCAGGGTGTCTCACTGAGTTATACCAGAGTTCTGTACATCTTTAATCTTTATACCAGAGTTGAATCAGAGTACTGTACAGTATATCTATATCTAAATCTATATATCACTCACCATGTCTGAAAGAGGAAAAAAGGACAGGCAGATGCTCCCAGACACAGATAAGAGGGCAAGCAGCCCCTGTGTCAGGAGGCTGTGCCTTTGGTCGTGGTGGACATGGTGCATCCTCTGAAGGGGCACGCTTGTCCATTCCAACTGGTGCTGGCCATCTTAAGCAGCAGCAACATACAGAGGATTTGGTGGTTTGGCTAACCAGGCCATCCTCATCCTCCAAGTCCTCTGCCAGCCAGGCTTCTAGTGGTTTTCAGTACACCTCAGATGCCAAAGCATCTAATGCAGCCTCCATGTCCACAGCTACTAGGGATGTGCGTTTCGGAATTTTGGAATCTTCACGAAATTTCCCGATTCGTGTCTTCGGATTCGGCTGAATTTCCGAATCGGATCGGACCCGAAAACCGACAGATCCGAAAAGTTTTCCGAGCCGAATCGAAAATTTTTCGGATTTTTCGAATGGACTTGAAATGTGTCAAATCGAAATTTATTTTTACTCTATTCATGATTTCGGTTCCATTCGTGATTTCGGTTCCATTTCGGTAATTCTGGACATCGTATATTTAACTATTATCGGTTATATTGCTGATTCTGTAAATTTTGTATTTGTAAATGCGTATCACTTGTTTCTTGTGGCATTCGGGTCAGTTTAGCGTTTTTTAAATCGTTTTGTTCATTTTTTTGTTCCTTGGCTTTCATACCATTTTAATATGATTAAAAAAAGTAAACCATAGTAGTTTACCTCAAAACGAATAGAGTTAGACACTTTGAAACGAGGAGAACAGACATTCCGAAAAAAAATGAAAATTTCTGAAATCACGAAAAGTCGATACAAAAAACGAGCAGAGTGACCCGAAAACACGAAAAATGGTCGATATTCGGAAAAAAAAATGTATACGAAAAACGAGCCGAACAGAACCGAATCGAAACAGAAATCGGCCGAAACAGAAATCGGCCGAAACGAGCCGAATCGAAATTTTAAACATCCGAACGAATCGAATCGAACCGAAAAAAATCGGTGCACAAGTCTAACAGCTACTCCTGCCATAGCCTCGCTATCAAACACGGAGGAGTCAGCTGAATCGTTTGACTACAATGACAGTGGCATGCTGCTTGAGGATGCGCAGCAAGTACAGTGCTCTGATTCAATCTCTGAGGTTGAGGAAGGGAGTATAATCAACCTAAAGAAAGGGGGTGCCAGTGATGACACGCAAATAACTGGCACTCATGTTGCCCCAGCAGCTGCAGCATACTGCCACGTTGACTCCAGTGACGAAGAGATAGGGGGTGATGATGACAATGATGATGAGGTCACTGACTCCACCTGGGTGCCTGATCAAACAGAGGAATCAAGTGAGGAAGAGGGGGAGGAGGAGGCACAGCAAACACGAGACATAACATCCTCCATGACCAACCGTAGCACTAGCCAGTCCAAGGCATCAGATGTCAGAGCTGCTCCGGTGCAGAGCGCTGTTGTCTCAAAGCACACATCCAGGAACTCTGCTGTCTGGGAGTTCTTTAAGAAATGTTCAGCAGACCCCACCGTTGCTATTTGTAATCTATGTCAGATGAGGCTCAAGCGTGGGAAAGACACCGGACGCTTGGGTACCACATGTTTGAGGCGACATATGACCACCTGCCACACATCTTTAGTTTGTGATGGACATCTAAAGTAAGGACTATGCAATTAGAAAATAGATATCAAGTTATTCAGGCATACTTTACCATCTGGTTAGTGAAGATAGAGTGGTCGAAGATTAGGGTGTGGTCGCGTCATATGGGGGGCTGATGATATTTGCCCTTTCTCCCCTCCAAGTGTCCCTCAGGTCTCTCCCCAAGCTTTTCTCAGTGTGTTGCCCTTCTGCTCTGGATTGTCCCCGCTATATAGTGGTCTTCCGCCCAGTTTTAGATATAGCCCATCACTATGTGGCCTCATTTGATTGGAGGATATATATATTCATCAACTCCAGGGGTCTGTCCAGGTGTTATATTACCTGGCCAGCAGATGGCGCTCTCAGATCAACCATCAACCTTCTGCAGGAATTAATTTACGTGTTTGGCCAATCTTTTACTGGTTTGGGGTTGTTTTATTCCTATATCCCGGGACTCTATAGATTTTATTAACAAATCAAAATTTATTTCTATTGTGGCATCGCCGGCATACTTCGCCACGGCGTGTGTGCATTTCATACCCCCTTTATGAGAGGATCCTGCAGACATACATTAATTCATTCATTCGTGATATCGTCTTTAACATTCACAATTACCAGACTTAATCTGTTTCATGAATAATCAACTGAATGTGGTGGGGCCTCTGTTTTTTTATAAGACGCCAAGGTTATCTATTCTAACTGACCACATAACATGTTAGTACACCAGACATTTGTATTAAATATTCAAATACCATATAGTGTTAGATCATATCGCCGAATAGCATATTGGGGTCTCACAGACTTCTAGCAGATATCTGGGAATTGTAATCTCTGTCTTCTCACTGCCAGCTATTGGGGGGTCTCACTTTCTTCTAGCAGATATCTGGGAATTGTAATCTGTGTCTTCTCACTGCCAGCTATCAGGGGGCCCCACATACTTCTAGCAGATATCTGGGAATAGTAAACTGTGTCTTCTCACTGCCAGCTATTGGGGTCTCACAGACTTCTAGCAGATATCTGGGAATTGTAATCTCTGTCTTCTCACTGCCAGCTATTGGGGGGTCTCACTTTCTTCTAGCAGATATCTGGGAAATGTAATCTGTGTCTTCTCAATGCCAGCTATCAGGGGGTCCCACATACTTCTAGCAGATATCTGGGAATTGTAATCTGTGTGTTCGCGCTGCCAGCTGCTGCCAGGCTATCAGGGTGTATCACTGACGTATAGCACTGTTCTGGAAAATCAGTATAGCTTTAATCTAATTCTAGATACCATACAATAACAAAGTTTAATCAGAGTTCATCTGTTTATCTATTCAGAGTAGAATCTGGGTGTGGCCAGCTATCAGGGTGTATCACTGACGTATAGCATTGTTCTGGAAAATCTGTATATCTTTAATCTATATATCACTCACCATGTCAGAAAGACCAAACAGGACAGACAGATGCTCCCAGACACAGATAAGAGGGCAAGCAGCCTCTGTGTCAGAAGGCTGTGCCCCTGGTCATCGTGGATGTGGTGCATCCACTGCAGGGGCACTCTTGTCCTTGTTTCTAACTGGTGCTGGCCATCTTAAGCAGCAGCAACATACAGAGGATTTGCAGGATTGACTAACCAGGCCATCCTCATTCTCCGAGTCCTCTGCCAGCCAGGCTTGTAGTGGATTACAGTCCACTTCAGCTGCCAAAACATCTAATTTAGCCTCCATGTCCACAGCTACTCCTGCCATAGCTTTACTTTCATACACGGAGGAGTCAGCTGAATTGTTTGACTACAGTGACAGTGACATGCTGCTTGAGGATGCGCAGCAACTCCAGTGCTCTGATTCAAACTCTGAGGTTGAGGAAGGGAGTATAATCAGCCTAGAGGGAGGGGGTGCCAGTGACACACAAAGAACTCACACTCATGTTCCCCCAGCAGCTGCAGCACACTGCCAAGTTGGCTCCAGTGACGAGGAGATAGGGGGTGATGACGATGATGAGGTCACTGACTCCACCTGGGTGCCTGATCGAACAGAGGAGTCAAGTGAGGAAGAGGAGGAGGAGGCACAACAAAAACGAGGCAGAACATCCTCTATGAGCAACCGTAGCCAGTCCAAGGCATCAGATGTCAGAGCTGCTCAGGTGCAGAGTGCTGTTGTCTCGCAGCACATGTCCAGTATCTCTGCTGTCTGGGAGTTCTTCACGACATGTGCAGCAGACTGCAGCGCTGCTATTTGTAAGGAAGAGGACCAATTTGTCGGAAGAGGATCAAGCGTGGGAAAGACATCAGACACTTGGGTACCACGTTCTTGATGCGACATATGACCACCTGCCACACATCCCGTTGGCACAACACTTTGCATAGGCCCTCTTCCTCATCTGTCTCTACCCCCACTATATGTCCTGCCATGTCATTGCCTACAACCTCCACCTACAGGGATGATGCTACAGTAATGGATGTACAACGTCCTTCCTCTGAATCTGCCAGAATCCCATCAGCTGCAGATTTATGTAGTCAGATTTCGTTGCCCCAGCTGCTGCAGCGGAAGAAAAAATATTGTCCCAACCATCCACATGCACAACGTCTAAATGCCAGCTTGGCAAAAATTACTCGCATTACAGCTGCTGCCTTTCCAGCTGGTGGACTCTGCTCCCTTCCGTGAATTTGCTGAATGTGCTGTACCACAGTGGCAGGTTCCAAAACGCCATTACTTTTCACGGAAGGGCATTCCAGCACTATACCAGCACGTGGAAGACAATGTTATCGAGTCATTGGGAAAGGCAGTCAGCAGCAAGGTGCACATTACTTTAGACACGTGGTCCAGCAAGCATGGACAGGGCCGTTACATTTCCTTCACTGCACACTGGGTAACTCTGCTTGCAGCTGGGAGGGATCCAGGACGGGGCTCTGTGCTGGAGCTTGCTCATCCACCATGCCTCCAGAAAGCTGCTTATATGAGGTCTGTCTGCTTCACCACCTCTTCCTCTTCCTCCTCCTCCTTCAATGTCTCTGGTGAAGTGTCAGTTAAACTGATGCGGGGCAGGGGCTACGCAATGGCTCAAGCAAAAAGATGCCACACTGTGCTTGAGCTGGTTTGTTTAGGGGACAGGAGCCACACCGGGCCAGAAATTCTGTCAGCTCTGCAGGGGCAGGCGCAAAGATGTTTAACACCACACCAGCTTGAGCTGGGAATGGTCGTCTGTGATAATGGCAGCAACCTTCTCTCCGCCCTACGCCTGGGTAAGTTCATGCACGTACCATGCCTAGCACACGTCCTAAATCTGGTTGTACAGAGTTTCCTAACCAGGTACCCAGGGCTGGCAGAGATTCTCAGCCAGACCAGAAAAGTCTGCAGCCACTTCAGACGGTCATTCCCAGCAAGTGTTCGCCTGGCCGAAATACAAAGAGAATTCCACCTTCCCACAAACCGTCTGATCTGTGATATGCCCACCAGGTGGAACTCGACAATGGCAATGCTGCAGCACCTGCACAAGCAGCAGAGGGCCATCAATGAGTACCTGTGTGAGTATGGCACAAGGACAGGTTTAGGTCAACTTGTTTCCCCCCCTCCAGTGGCTGATGATCAAGGATGCATGCACTATACTGTCACCATTTGAGGAGGCAATGAGGATGGTGAGCAGGGACAGTGCATGGATCAGTGACACAATTCCTTTAGTGTTCCTGCTGGAGTGCACTCTGCAGGGAATTATAGATGTGGCACCAGAGGCAGAGCAGCAGGAGGAAGAGGAGGCCTTCCCTAGCTCTCACGACCAAAGTCTTTCCGCAGACAGCATTCCTGTGGGTCCTCAGATCAGACAGGAGGAAGATGAGGAGGATGTGGAGGAGGAGGAATATTTAAGTTGTGGGGGCATTGAAGGTGGGGATTCCTCAAGGGAGAGTTTTGTGTCCCCAGAAACCCAAGGACTAGTACGTGGCTGGGAGGAGGTAGTGCATGATTTATTATTATTATTATTCTTTATTTATAAAGCGCCAGCATATTCCGCAGCGCTGTACAATAAGCACAGTATAGACAGGGTTACAATACATTGAACAACATTTGACAAATAGTACAGGCGGAGATGAGGACCCTATTCCCGTAGGAACTCACAATCTAGGAATACGGTCATCCTCAGCGACAAGGAACACTAATGCCACCTCCAACCTAAGCTGCATGGGCTCCCTTATCCTGCAAAGCCTGCTAAAAGACCCCAAGATTCATGCTATCAAGGAGAGGGATCATTACTGGCTGGCAACCCTTCTTGATCCACGATAGAAGGGTAAGGTTGCAGAGCTCATCCTGCTCTCACAGAGGGAGCACAGGATGAAACAACTTGAGGATGCTCTAAAGTGACACTTGTGTAACACCTTTCCAGACACTGGTAGGTTACCAACTGATGACACAGGTGCTTCTGAGGCTGCTGTTTATCAGAGGAAGAGCGGTGAAGGGGGCCGCTTGACTGATGCCTTTTCCAATTTTTTTTCAGTCCACGACGCCCAGGGATGTCATATGTAGACACCCATTGCCAGCGTCTTCACCATATGGTGCAGGACTATCTAGGGCCAAGGGCAGACCTTGATTTCTTTACAGCAGATGATCCACTGGCTTAATGGGTGTTGAGATTGGATCACTGGCCAGAATTTAGCCAATATGCTATGGAGCTACTAGGTTGCCCTTCATCCAGCGTGCTTTCTGAAAGGACGTTCAGTGCCGCTGGAAGTTTTGTCACAGACAAAAGAGTGCGTCTGTCCACCGACTCTGTAGACCGGCTGACATTTATAAAAATGAATCAGTCCTGGATCAGCAGCTATCACTCCCCTGATGCTGATGTAACTGAATAGATCGGGGATCTCTTCTGCATTCCCAAAACCTCCACCACTGCACTCTTCCACAATACCTCAGAGGGGTTATGGTGTGAAGGCACTAGCTGCCACCAAATGCCCAATAATTGGGTGCACTGACGCGTGTGCCAGAATCCAATCATTTTAATATTTGAATGCAGAGTCCACCCTGCACTCTTCCACAATAACTCAGAGGGGTTACGGTGTGAAGGCACTAGCTGCCACCAAAGGTCCAATTTTAATGCACCTGTTGTTACTTTCATCCAAAGCCTGCATAAGTTTCACCATAATTTAGCTAAAAAATCACTAAACTTGCTCTATGTGTCCTAAAACGTCTCCTCTTTTTCATACAGGCTGCCGCCCCAAGCAGTTGTTTATGAATAGATTAAAGGAAAAACATTTACCGTAATTTGAAATGTCATTTTTTTCTTTTTAAATGTTTCTATACATCCGACAAATCCGCCACTTCACGGGCAGGTTATGGGGACCTCCTAGGCACGATATTTGAATAAATTTTTTGTTTTTATTCTTAACCTTTATTTCATGGAAAAATCACTGGTCCTTTAAAAACGCCTTTTTTAAAACTTTTTTTCCTTGTTTCCTGTCCCCCAAGGCACTACCCGGACCCCCATACACCTTTTATGGCAAATATCTTGCATATATACCCTCTTGCAGGGCACTCTAAAAATCAAACGTTCGAGTCCCATTGATTTGCATTGAGTTCGGATCGTGTTCGCGTCCAAACTCGAACTTTTGAAATTGTACGAGTTCGAATGCGAACTGAACACGGGGGTGTTCGGCTCATCCCTATTTACTATAACTGTATTGAAAGCACCGAACATAAAAAAAAGAATAGCTAATGGATAATAATGTTTTTTTGGAAAAGTATTTCCAGATGGTTCTTATTTCTTAATCATCATAACTATATTTACACCTACAAGAAGCCAGATGATTTAGTTTTAGAGGAAGTATAAAGACAGAGAAACATATAATTCTTTTTATATATATATATATATATATATAATATGTATATATACCATTTTATATTTCATTTATATATGCTTGACTTATTAATATCTTTATTGTTATCATTAAAAACATACAGAGTTAGTCAGAGAGCAACGAAATGTCACTGACATATCAGTGTTCTCCCGTTCACCGCACTTCGAAATTAATATATATATAGGATGTGTGCACGCCCTGGCATGCCTATGGTTTTCATATAAATATTTCCTGAATTCCCACTTCTTATTTCATCTGGTTTGGTTGCTCATTGTGACAAAGCAGCAACCAATGTTTATGGAAACCCTTTTTTACCAACTCAACAGTTTTATTATTAAGCAGTTCCATTCTAGCTTTGGTTTTCTCATTTAGAGCTTTCTCATTTAGAGCTTTCTGCAAACAGTAACTCTAAATTATATTATTCTCTAACGAGATTGAGATATCTCGGGCTTCAAAGTCACTATCCAGTGCCCTGATAGAGATATCTCAATATGCTGATCTACAGCCCAAAAGCAAATTAAATTTGTTTGCTGCAAATGAATTTCGTTTGTTTCTGGGCTGCAGAAGGTGCCCCCAACTTTTAGCCATATGGGCATAATGCCCAAAGAGCTAAAACTATAAATTTGGCTGATGATGCCCTGACATTGGGCTTTCAGCAGCTGATGCAGGGAAAAAAATTGAGCTGCAGCCGAAATGTAATTGAGCTGCAGCCATAATTTGGCTCCATCTACTGGCAAAATAGGTTATGTACAGTAAGAAATGCAATGGGAATATGCCCAAATATTTCTTACTGTATAATTATAAATGTAAATTCGATAGGCCGTGTTAGTCCAGATGCCAAAATCACAAGTATAGCAGTACATAGAGATACCTTTTTTTATTGGACTAACGTAACATTTAAAAGACAAGCTTTCGAGAGTATTACTCTCTTCCTCAGGTCTGGAAGCTTACTGACCTGAGGAAGAGAGTAATACTCTTGAAAGCTTGTCTTTTAAATGTTACGTTAGTCCAATAAAAAAGGTATCACTACGTACTGCTATACTCGTAATTATAAACGATTTTACAAAAAAACACTGGTTTCCGTCAATGTTTTTTAGGAAAATCACTGGGTAGTGAAGGGGATAAAAGGCAGCAGAAAATAATTTCAGCCAGGTTTCCAGTTATTCTACTTTCTACAGTATATTGTTTTGCTTTCTCTTCCATATAAATAATCTAGTAATGTATTAACTTTATTAACTTAAGGCTTTTTACGACTGTCAACTCGTTTGCATTTATGCTATGGAATATGGAGAAAAATTAGCGATTCCAAGCTCACTCTTTACCTTCATCTGCAGCTGGTATTGAAAAAACAAAATACTGTTCACAATGGTTGTGGTAAGTGATTTTGTTTAAACAAAATCATTTATTCCAAAAAAATAGCTCAAACCAAGTTAATTTACTGACCTCCCTGCAGTTGAATGCTGAGATATCAGGCATCCTAAATGAGGCACTAGAGGGAGGGATCCATTATGAAAATCTGAAAAAATATTTAATTAAAGAGGATCCTGTCCTAATAGTCTTTTGTTCACTTTCCAAAGTACATAAACATTTGAAAACTCCACCAGGGAGACCCATAGTGATAAGTGTGGCGTCTATTTTGCAACCCATTTAAATTTTCCTATTATTAATATTAATCTTAATTTATAAGCGCCAACATATTCCGCAGCGCTGTACAATTGGCAGAGTATAGATAGGGTTACAATACATTGAACAACATTTTGACAAACTAGTACAGGAGGAAACAAGGGCCCGATTCCCATGGGAACTCACAATCTAGAAGGGTTGGGGGTGGAAACCGGAGGAGAGAACTGCTAGGTGACAGTGATGGACTGCTAGGTGAGAGTGATGGATTTCTAAATGAGAGTGATGAATTGGTTGCATCAGTGAGTCAGATGGTAGGCTCCCCTACATAGGAATGTCTTAACCCCTTAACGCCGCAGGACGTACAATTACGTCCTGCATTAGGCGGTCTTTAACGCCGCAGGACGTAATTGTACGTCCTCGGCAGGGCCGGCCCAAGACATTGTGCTGCCTGGAGCGAAGGATGAAATGCTGCCCCTCCCAAAAAAAAATTGTATGAGCGTATCACAGTGCGCCACAGCAATAAAATTCAAACACTCATACACACCGTACATTAGAATTTTCTTGCTGTGGAGCTCTGTGATCCAGTAATGTGATGTGTATAACTGAGCCCAGCGTCACATACCCAGCAGTGCCCAGCATCACACACCCAGCTTCACATACCCAGCAGTGCCCAGCGTCACATAGATAGGGCAAAGAAATAGGAAGCCTCAGCGTCTGAAATAGGTCCCCGTTGTTCTTATTCCGTTGGATCGTGGATATTATAATCGCCAAATTGGCAAAAAAGGAAGAAAGATGGGTGTAAGGTAAAAAATATATTTTTAATTCCAAAATGGATAAATGGATAAATGGATAAAATAGCATAGATATGCTCAAAGCCCGACGCGTTTCATCTACAGCTAGACTTTTTCAAGGGCAATACAAATTAAAAAGCAAAAAATCATATTTGCTTTTTAATTTGTATTGCCCTTGAAAAAGTCTAGCTGTAAACGAAACGCGTCGGGCTTTGAGCATATCTATGCTATTTTATCCATTTATCCACTTTGGAATTAAAAATATATTTTTTACCTTACACCCATCTTTCTTCCTTTTTTTGCCAAATTTGGCGATTATAATATCCACGATCCAACTGAATAAGAACAACGGGGACCTATTCCAGACGCTGAGGCTTCCTATTTCTTTGCCCTCTCTATGTGTGGAGTATTTTGGACCATCTCCAGGGAACCTCCTCAGCATTTTATCATAAAAAGATAAGTTGATTTTCTTTTTCCTTTCTATCACCATTTGCCGGTTGCTACTCCCAGCGTCACATACCCAGCGTCACATACCCAGCAGTGCCCACACATGGATATATTTGCCCCCAGACTCATGGATATATTTGCCCCAGGCCAGACTCATGGATATATTTGCCCCCAGGCCAGACTCATGGATATATTTGCCCCCAGGCCAGGCTCATGGATATATTTGCCCCCAGGCCAGACTCATGGATATATTTTCCCCCAGGCCAGGCTCATGGATATATTTGCCCCCAGGCCAGACTCATGGATATATTTACAAATTGTGTTAGCCCCTTCAGGTGCTAAATGTGTTTGGCGCTAAGGAGTTTTTTCTAAAAGACTGTTTTTATTTGTGAGGTTATATGGTTATGCAGCTCACCAATGGTGTGTCCTTCACCAAAAATGAATAAAACAGTACAAACTTTTGCTTGTGAAGGGAGCGCAAGGAGGGAAAAATGATTGTTTTTCGGTTCTGAAATCACAAATTTCTCAGTTGTTCTTAGATAGGATTGCCTCTAAAATATAAAATCAGAGAAACGCCTTCATTGCATAGTATAATTTCACAATTCGAGTAGTTATGTTAATGGTAGATGTAAACTCACAAACAGAGAGCCTCTAGGCTCGTGGTATTCGCTTGTAAGCCTCTATGGGGGGCTCCCCCATCAAAATGGTGGTTGGGAAATGGTTTCTTGATATCCAGGGATACCTCGATAAATGAGAGATATATGGCACAATACCAATACAAGATATGGCAGTTAAGTAAGTAAGGTCTATTTACTCACGTGTTACTGAGCCTCCCGTTTGAGTGGCTCAGTACCCCAACTTGTGGACCACTTCAGTGATGGAGGGGGGGTCCCACCCCTGTTGTGATGCAAGCTGGCAAATTCACTAGTAGGTGAGAAGTTGTTGAGGTCTGGATCAGGTGGCAGAATACGAATAAAGTTTTAAAAGGAAAAAATATTTATTGCAAAAAATAAAATAAAAATAGATAAATAAAAATATTAACAATAAAATAATAAAATACAAGGATATAGGGATAAACCGAAACGCGTTTCGCTCGCTAGTCCTGCGAGCTTCATCAGTCGAATGATCTCTCATGTTGCACGAATGTCTTATATCCTGGTCCCAATCAGCCGTAGGGTGTGTTATGTTATTCTTTATAATTTTTATAATTTTTATAATTCCTTAATTTTTTATAATTATAGAGAGTAATTAATGTTATGCTTCCTCCTTCCCCTTTTTTATATACAACGGAGTGTCATTTACGCTCCTCTAGGAAAATAAATTCGTCCCGCGACATTGTTTTGTTCGTTATCGTATACTGCTTGAGAGAGACTTGTATGCTTTAGATGTTTTTCACCATTTAGATATTACCACGAAGACGTCGGTTTTCGTTTCGTTTCTCATTTCCTGTTATACGAATCCAAAGCATCTACGGATCGATTCGTATCATCCTGTACACGTAAGAAAGAATGTTTGATTCGATCTCCATGGAGACCAAGCAGAACCGGAAATGCGGTAACGAAAAACCATCTAAGGATTTGCTGGACCGCAATCTATCGGCGACCATATATACGGATGGACGCAGGTGAAAAATACACCCCCATTCTGAACCGCAATCTAATAGCCCACTGAATCTACCGCTGGAACGCACGCGAAGGACACACCCTATGGCTGATTGGGACCAGGATATAAAACATTCGTGCAACATGAGAGATCATCCGACTGATGAAGCTCGCAGGACTAGCGAGCGAAACGCGTTTCGGTTTATCCCTATATCCTTGTATTTTATTATTTTATTGTTAATATTTTTATTTATCTATTTTTATTTTATTTTTTGCAATAAATATTTTTTCCTTTTAAAACTTTATTCGTATTCTGCCACCTGATCCAGACCTCAACAACTTCTCACCTACTAGTGAATTTGCCAGCTTGCATCACAACAGGGGTGGGACCCCCCTCCATCACTGAAGTGGTCCACAAGTTGGGGTACTGAGCCACTCAAACGGGAGGCTCAGTAACACGTGAGTAAATAGACCTTACTTACTTAACTGCCATATCTTGTATTGGTATTGTGCCATATATCTCTCATTTATCGAGGTATCCCTGGATATCAAGAAACCATTTCCCAACCACCATTTTGATGGGAGGAGCCCCCCATAGAGGCTTACAAGCGAATACCACGAGCCTAGAGGCTCTCTGTTTGTGAGTTTATATCTACCATTAACATAACTACTCGAATTGTGAAATTATACTATGCAATGAAGGCGTTTCTCTGATTTTATATCTTAGAGGCAATCCTATCTAAGAACAACTGAGAAATTTGTGATTTCAGAACCGAAAAACAATCATTTTTCCCTCCTTGTGCTCCCTTCACAAGCAAAAGTTTGTACTGTTTTATTCATGGATATATTTGCCCCCAGGCCAGGATCATGGATATATTTGCCCCCAGGCCAGACTCATGGATATATTTGCCCCAGGCCAGGCTCATGGATATATTTGCCCCCTTAGGCCAGACTCATGGATATATTTGCCCCCAGGCCAGGCTCGTGGATATATTTGCCCCCAGGCCAGACTCATGGATATATTTGCCCCCAGGCCAGGCTCATGGATATATTTGCCCCCAGGCCAGACTCATGGATATATTTGCCCCCAGGCCAGGCTCGTGGATATATTTGCCCTCAGGCCAGGCTCATGGATATATTTGCCCCCAGACTCATGGATATATTTGCCCCCAGGCCAGACTCATGGATATATTTTCGAAAAAAGTGGACGGCGCCCAAAACCTGTACCACCACCAGTAACCAATGCCCAACCAAAAATTCAGTAGTTTCCCCCAAACCAATGGATAAACAGTAATACAATACGTATCTGGTGGCGCGATGGATGTCGATTAAAGGTGTCTGGTGGTTCTCTTAGTTCACTTGTCCACATGGATCATATGAAAAACAGAACAATATAATCGTGTAGAATGTTTAACAGATTCTAAGAAAAGGTATGTGATATATACACTCACAAATATAGAGCCCGAACACTGGCTCTAAGTGGGTAAACGCATTCGGGTACTTAAGTTCTTTGCTTGAGAAGGTGACCCACACCTGCTCCTAGAGGAGGATTCTTCCCACATGTAACACAAGAGACAGGAAAAAACTTTCTTGTGCAGATTTCGTGAATAAAATGGCATATAAAGATGTATAAATTGCCAACTCACATGCGTTGGAGCTTAAGGACCAAGCTCGAGGTGTGCGCGCGTATGGACTTAGTCAAGGTTAAGTCCAAATAACCCTTTGAGCCTCCAGGACTTTCCAAAGATACGGGGATAAGATAGATAAAATTAAAATTAAAAGAATTTATTAGAACATAAAAACAATATTACTGGCACTGCCAGGTGGCCAGAACGCCTTTCGCCAGATCAACTGGCTTCATCAGCTGGTTTACAGGCTAAACTGATGTGTACATTCATATAGTGTCCTTAAATTGTCCCCATCTGTCCTTGATTGAAAATTAAGCGTGTGTTCCACGCCTCAGAACAAAGTTATCTCGGATCTGCGGCGGACGCCGCCATCTTGCGCATGCGGTCCTCTCACTCCATGCGTCTCACTGTGTGGATCAAGCTTTTAAACCGGATGTGATATGCGTTCCACTGCGGCTATGACGAACGGCTCATGGAGGTGCGATATCTTCATTCCTCAAAGGCGACCAAACAGTTTGAGAAACCCCATGGAGGGAGAACAGTATCAGAATCATATGTAACCATTATTAATGGAACCCCTAATCTTCCCCAACTGAATACCATACGGGGGATATATAGGCATAAATAATAAATTCATGTGTGTGTTACTCATGTCAGAAAACTAGTGTGGATATATTATATACACAAACGCTGCTCATGTGATTAGTTGTATTGTTGGCAATGTGTTAACAATAAGTAACTATTATAATTTGGAATACCTAATGCTATATCAAAACTGGATAGAGTGAAGCTAAAGTGCATTGTCAAATATTCTAAAGTGCTTAGGTTATTATCCCCTATGTAGGGAATATTTATAATAAATATTTATATAGTAAATCCTATGCTGTTCTAATATCGAGTGCAGCTAAAGTGTGATAATAAGGATAAAACCCATAATTACTGTGACTAAATGCATTCCTAAATTTTAAGTGCATATGATATTCTATATAATCTAAATATTAGGATTTTAATTCTATCCTATATTATGGATAGGACTAAAGTGCAATATTGAAATTTATCCTTAATAATGTGCATGGTTCATAAATTATCCCTTTAATTGGGAATGATTAAATATTAATAATATTCTAACTAAAATTTATGGTGGTGTGTAGTGATAGCATAATATAATGCTGGCTAGACTACAGTTATAAAAATTATATTTGTGTAATGGTGAAAACCCCTTATTGGGGCAAAGCAAACTAAATAAATTAATTAATAGATTGGCAACTTATGACAATATATAAGTATATGAAGAAGCAATATTACCTTGTGGGTAACTAATGTTAAATATAGAGACTGCTATAGTAAAGTGAAGGCTATAAAGTGCAATGGTGAACTAAAGACTGTAGTCTAGCCAGCATTATATTATGCTATCACTACACACCACCATAAATTTTAGTTAGAATATTATTAATATATAATCCTTCCCAATTAAAGGGATAATTTATCAACCATGCACATTATTAAGGATAAATTTCAATATTGCACTTTAGTCCTATCCATAATATAGGATAGAATTAAAATCCTAATATTTAGATTATATAGAATATCATATGCACTTAAAATTTAGGAATGCATTTAGTCACAGTAATTATGGGTTTTATCCTTATTATCACACTTTAGCTGCACTCGATATTAGAACAGCATAGGATTTACTATATAAATATTTATTATAAATATTCCCTACATAGGGGATAATAACCTAAGCACTTTAGAATATTTGACAATGCACTTTAGCTTCACTCTATCCAGTTTTGATATAGCATTAGGTATTCCAAATTATAATAGTTACTTATTGTTAACACATTGCCAACAATACAACTAATCACATGAGCAGCGTTTGTGTATATAATATATCCACACTAGTTTTCTGACATGAGTAACACACACATGAATTTATTATTTATGCCTATATAACCCCCGTATGGTATGCAGTCGGGGAAGATTAGGGGTTCCATTAATAATGGTTACATATGATTCTGATACTGTTCTCCCTCCATGGGGTTTCTCAAACTGTTTGGTCGCCTTTGAGGAATGAAGATATCGCACCACCATGAGCCGTTTGTCATAGCCGCAGTGGAACGCATATCACATCCGGTTTAAAAGCTTGACCCGCACAGTGAGACGCATGGAGTGAGAGGAGCGCATGCGCAAGATGGCGGCGTCCGCCGCAGATCCGAGATAACTTTGTTCTGAGGCGTGGAACACACGCTTAATTTCCAATCAAGGACAGATGGGGACAATTTAAGGACACTATATAAATGTACACATCAGTTTAGCCTGTAAACCAGCTGATGAAGCCAGTTGATCTGGCGAAAGGCGTTCTGGCCACCTGGCAGTGCCAGTAATATTGTTTTTATGTTCTAATAAATTCTTTTAATTTTAATTTTATCTATCTTATCCCCGTTTCTTTGGAAAGTCCTGGAGGCTCAAAAGGTTATTTGGACTTAACCTTGACTAAGTCCATACGCGCGCACACCTCGAGCTTGGTCCTTAAGCTCCAAAGCATGTGAGTTGGCAATTTATACATCTTCATATGCCATTTTATTCACGAAATCTGCACGAGAAAGTTTTTTCCTGTCTCTTGTGTTACATGTGGGAAGAATCCTCCTCTAGGAGCAGGTGTGGGTCACCTTCTCAAGCAAAGAACTTAAGTACCCGAATGCGTTTACCCACTTAGAGCCAGTGTTCGGGCTCTATATTTGTGAGTGTATATATCACATACCTTTTCTTAGAATCTGTTAAACATTCTACACGATTATATTGTTCTGTTTTTTCATATGATCCATGTGGACAAGTGAACTAAGAGAACCACCAGACACCTTTAAGCGACATCCATCGCGCCACCAGATACGTATTGTATCATGGATATATTTGCCCCCAGGCCAGGCTCATGGATATATTTGCCCTCAGGCCAGGCTCATGGATATATTTGCCCCCAGACTCATGGATATATTTGCCCCCAGGCCAGGCTCATGGATATATTTGCCCCAAAGCCAGGCTCATGGATATATTTGCCCCCAGGCCAGATCCATGGATATATTTGCCTCCAGGCCAGTCTCATGGATAAATTTGCCCTCAGGCCAGACTCATGGATATATTTGCCCCCAGGCCAGACTCATGGATAGATTTACCCCCATGCCAGACTCATGGATAGATTTGCCCCCAGGCCAGACTCATGGATCGATTTGCCCCCAGGCCAGACTCATGGATAGATTTGCCCCCAGGCCAGGCTCACGGATATATTTGCCCCCAGGCTCACACATGGATAATTGCCCCCAAGCTCACCTCGCTCTGCCAGGCCCCTCCATTGGGCTGATCCTGCGGCCACTGCGTTCCTTTCTTCAACGAGCGGCAGCCTCGTGTGTATCTGCCGCTCGCCTGAAATCCATCCTCCAGCCTGCCGCGTTCTCGCGAAATCATGTGATCTCGATCGCAGCAGGCTGGCGGATGGATCTCAGGCGAGCGGCAGATACTCATGCGGCTGCCGCTCGTTGAAAGAACGAACGCGGCGGCCGCACGATCTGCCGCCGCCTCATAAAATAAAGTGCAGAGCGCAGCAGCGGTGCCGGGGGAGGAAATTTGCCACCCCCAAATTTCTGCCGCCTGGCGTCGTTGCTCCGCTCTGCACCATTGTTGGGCCGGCCCTGGTCCTCAGCGTTTACAGCCCCCCTCCGGCAATACTCACCTCCTCCGGTCGCTCCCACGCTGCTCTGACTCCCGCGGAGTCAGATCAGCGTGAATCCCTCCTCCGGCGCACTGACATCATTGCGCCGTGGCACGATGATGTCAGTTTCAGGCATCCCCCCGCCGGTGCAGGGGAAGTCCCTGAAGAGGAGGGGAGGATCCTTTGGATCCCTCTATCTCCCCATCGCCGGGGACCAGGCGGCTGTGGCCAGCATCACTGGAAGGGTCACAGCCTGACCTTTCCAGCGATGACCTTTCCAGCCTGACCTTTCCAGCGATGTAGGGGGTTAACCCCTTAGTTAACCCCTAGCAAGACCGTGGCCTTTTTTCTGGTGGGGGCCGCCATCTTGGATGGCAGCCCCCACCTCTGGGTCCCCCCCGCGTCAACTGACTCATCGCGCCATGCGTGATGATGTCAGTTAACCGGGGAACCCCCTAGCTGCAAAGGGATTTCCTAGGGAAATCCCATAGAGGAGATAGGGGGGCTCTTTGAACCCCTTTATCTCTTGATCGGTGGCAGCTAGGGGGTCATGTCTGATATTGATGGAAAGGCCAGAGCATGGCCTTTCCAGTCATATCAAACATGACCATGTTAAAAGTAAAATAAAAGTAAAAAAAATGTAAAAATAAAAATAATAATTTTTATTTTATTTTTTTTAATGTAGCACTATTGCTCACATTTCAATTATAATGTGAACAATGATGCTTCACTAATGACTTTTTTTTTGGGGGGTTTAGCTAAAATCACGCAATTTCTCCCCAAAAAAAAAATGGGTTCCCCGTTCTAATTTTTTTAACAAATCTACCCCATAGCATATGACCGCAAAGGCTCGGAAAATAAATTTAAAAAAAAAAAAACACTTTACACACTGTGGATGATTGAAATACTATTGAAAATTCACATTTTTTCAATTTTTTTTACATTTTTTGTTATAGCATTTTGGCAGGGCATGACATATACATATAATAATAATGATATATTATTAATCTACCGAGTCTGTCGGAAAGAACGATATATAATTTGTCTGGGTGGGATAATAATATGTGACTTAAAACTGCATTTAAAAACGGTCAAAATGAGCTCAGCAAACTTCTACTTCGAAACAGCGCCGAAGTTGTAAAATTACTCCCGTCCTTAAGGGGTTAAGGGAGCGTTTGAAGGGAAACTAGGGGAAAGTCTGACATTACGAGGGAGAGCATTCCAGAGGATGGGGCTGCATGTGAGAAATACTGCAGTCCATCACGGGAAGAGGTGATGCAGGAAGAAGCTAGGCGCAGGTCACTGTTTGATCTTAGGGAGCGGGCTGGGGTGTATTTGGTGATTAATGAGGACAGGTAGTGAGGAGCTGAGTTAATGAGAGCTTTGTAGGTCAGGGTAAGGATTTTGAATTTAATTCTGCAGTGGATGGGGAGCCAGTGAAGGGACTTGCAGAGAGGAGCAGCAGAGACCGAGCATCGGATGAGGTGGATGAACCTGGCGGAGGCATTCAGAATGGATTATAGGGAGGAGAGGCGGGAGAGAGGGAGGCCAGCTAAGAGATTATTACAATAGTCCAGTTGGGAGATTACAAGGGCCCCTTGGAAGAGTTGTTTTGTGGTGTCAGCGGTAAGAAATGCCCGAATTCTGGAAATATTGCGTAGTTGGTATCGGCAAGAGTAGGAAAGAGACTGGATGAGGGGGGTGATGGAAAAGAGCAGAGTTAATAGTAACTCCGAGATAGTGATTCCCTCAACCATGATAGAAAAGTCAGGAGGTGGGTGTAATGTTTGGTTTTACATATGCAAATATTACAGTGGGGAGGCATTAGTAGGAGGAATTAGTAGGAACTCAGTCTTGGACATATTAATCTTTCGGTGGTGAGAGGCCATCCAGGAGGAGATGCCAGATAAACACTCAGTCGCTGACTTTGGAAAGGAAAGGAGGAGAGAGATCAGGGGTAGAGAGGTAGATCTGAGTATCATAAGCATAGAGGTGGTAATTGAAGCCAACGCTGTTAATGATTTTGCCCAGGGAGGAGGTTTAGATGGAAAAGAGCAGAGGACCTAGGACAGAGCCTTGAGGTACACCAACAGATAAAGGCAATGAAGAGGAAGAGTTACCAGCAAAGGACATAGAGAAGGACCTGTTGGATAGATAGGAGTCAACCCAAGGGAGTGCAGTGTCACAGAGACCAAGAGAGCTGAGACTCAGTAGAAGGAGGAGGTGGTCAACAGTGTCAAAAGCAGCCGAGAAATCAAGCAGGATGAGAATAGAAGAGTGGTCGTGGTTTTTTTAGCAGTTAGGAGGTCGTTGGTGACTTTGGTGAGGGCAGTTTCAGTTGTGTGTACAGGACGGAAGCCTGATTGCGGGGGTCAAGTAGGGAATTAGAGGACAGGAAGAGGGAGAGACGGTTGAAAACTATTTTTTCCAAGAGCTTAGATGTGAATGGAAGCAGGGATACAGGACAGTAGTCGGATGGAGAGCTGGGATCGAGGGAAGGTTTCTTTAGTATAGGAGTAACCTGAACGTGTTTGAAGGCAGACGGTAAGGAGCCGATTGAGAGAGGTTTAAGATGTGTGTGAGAGCAGGGGTGAGGGAGGAGGAGAGTGGAGAAATTAGATGTGAGGGAATGGGGACAAGCGGGCACGTGGTGAGATGTGAGGAGGACAGTAAAGAATTGACTTCCTCCCCAGTGGTTGGGAAGAAGTGGCAGAGGGTAGCAGAGTGGGCTTCTGGGAGTGGAGGTGATCAAGTTCTACAACCATATGTTAAGAAATCTAAGATCCCTCTTATATTTTATTACTGAATCACCCATGTTGTTCACACGGGACATTGGCAGATATTTTGAGAAAATTATCGGGTAGCTGCGGTTGATATAGCTGATTTCTGAAATATGCAGTTGGTGTGATAAGAAGCCGACAGATTAACCACTTTGCTGCTAAGGATGCGCTCAGCGCGTCCACCGCAGGTAACGTTCCTTGCGGTGGACGCGCTGAGTGCATCCTCTCTTTGGGGCCAGCGTTCGGCCGAGTTCCGGCCGATCGCTGGCCCTCCCAGTGAGGGCTGACATCCTCGATGTCAGCCCAGCACCCAGAACCGCCGCCGGAGCAATTAGGTGTCATCGCGGGGGCGCAATGACACCTAATTCAGGCGCCCCCCTGCATGTGCGGAGGAGGCGCCTGAAAGGGAGGGGGGAGGGAGGGGCCCTCTCTCCCTCCCGATCGGCGGCATGCAGGGTGTTAACCCAGGCACCGTTTGGAAGGGCACAGCCTGCCCTTCCTAACGGTACCCGGGAATTAACCCCATGAGGGCTGGATCACGAATCGGCGCCGAAAAGCGCCGGTTTGTAATCCTTTCCCGGAGCTGGCCGACATCTTGGATGTCGGCCAAGCCTCTGGGAACTCCCCCTGAGGACTGGCATCATCGTGCATAGCACGATGACGCCAGTCTTGGAGTTAACCCCTAACTGCCACCAATGGTGGAGATAGGGGGTTCCAATGAACCCCCTATCTCCCGATCCGTGGCAGTTAGGGGTTAATGTTTGGTATTGTTGGATTGGCCAGAGCATGGCCGTTCCAACAATACCAAACATGAGTATGAAAAAAGTTTTTAAAAAAAAATTAAAAATAAAAATAAAAATAAAAAAATATTTTAAAAAAAAATTATAAAAAAAAAATAAACAATTTTTTTTTTTTTGGTTCTGTAATGCAGAAATATTGTTCCCATTTCAATTATAATGTGAACAATGATGCTGCACTAACGATTTTTGTATGCGGTGCGTTTGTTAAAAATCGCGTAATTTTCCCCAAAAAAAATGTAACAAGACCCCATCTCTAATCTTTTTAACAAGTGCACCCCATACAAAATATAACCGCAATTGCTCGCATGTCAAAATGTGAAAAAAAACACTTCACACGTTGTAAATTATTGAAAATTCATATTTTATTGCATTTTTTGTTATAATATACAGACAGGTCATGACGTATACATATAATAATGACATATTATGAATCTGCCGAGTCTGATGGAAAGAACGTTATATAATATGTCTGGGTCATATACTAAAATAAGACTTCAAAACGCATTTAAACAAGATGAGCAAAATCGGTAAAAATGACTCAGCACAGAGGCGGGAAAAGCCTCAGCAGCGAAAGGGTTAAACGACTGAAAAACTTTTTTTTTCAGCCAGCTGCTTACAGAATTGTGGCTGTAAAATAAGATTTCTATTAGCAATAGCTGTTGGACAGGGCTGAACCGTGACAAAAAAAATCAGCCCTGGACTTCATCCAGACCGGCCCACTTTAATTATGCAAACACGCACAAAAATTGTATATAAACCAATCGGATCGCTCAAATAATCGCTCTACAGATTCCAGAGTTGCTGCAGAGTGTTTGGGTAAGGCAACGCAGCGGCCCTGAGGTTGAGTACGCACCTTGTCTTAAATTGAGGTAGATGTGCAGCGGGTCTCACCAGCACGGTGGCCCCAATATGAGATTCGGCATAATGCATCTGTTTTACAGATGTGAGGGATTTCTCACCTCACCAATTCGGGGCACTGTGAACCAGCATTCTCACTGGCCCACTGAGCCATCGGCCCACCGGGAAGCTCCCTGTAGTCCCTATGGCCAGTACATGCCTGATTCCCTGTATTTAACCCTGTCTGAAAATCCATTTAAAAACAAAACATCTTTCAGCATTTTTTTTGGGAAATTGGGATATCAATTCATTCAAATTGAATCAATATAGCCATTATTTCCATTGAAAAGTAAAGCAACGAGAATCAAAATTTTACCAGCGAGAGCTGATATTGGATGCGAAAAGTTGCTGGGAATTGAAATACTGGTACACTGGCAGATGAATCTCCCGTAAATGAAAAATGGCTGAAATAGGTTAAAATTTAGGCTGTCGGGCCAAATTAAATCGTGCCCATAGTCTCTACAACTCGCAGCCTGGCAATGCAATCCTCCATGGAGTTCCATGGACTCCAGGAGGTGATACTCCCTGCGGCACGGAAGCGCTACCGCGAGTATCCCCATAGTGGTTCTGGGGAAAGGTGCTAAAGTAGCGCCTGCCACGGAATCTCATGCTAAATTGGAGATGCTATGGGGATACCTGCAGGTGCGGTTCTCACCGTTAGCATCCCCATTTTAGCGCCAACATTGTAATCTAGCCCAGAGAATTTATTCTGGATATGTTTTTTCTGAGTGGGGGTAACACTGTTTCACTTTTCCATACAGTCTCAAATTGGATTTCTCAGACATGACAATGAAAATGATTTCATGTTGTCATTTTTGTAGCATCGGTTATATTTTATATAAGAGATTGCAGTTAAAAATGCTGTAAGAAAGGGTCCCCTGGACCAATCAGGAAGGGGGACATGACTGAAGGCATGGCCCAGACAATCAGGTTTGATACCTGGGTGATCATTGGGGCAAGGATAACTTTGTGGCACCTAAGGCTAGGGTCAGACGAGCGTGATTTCTACGGACTGTACGTCCGTGCACACGGACGTACGTCAGTACGGAAGACGCAGTAGTGGCCACACAGTCCGTTTATTCACTGACGTATATTTTGACGGATGTAGGAGGGAAAATAAATTAAAAAGCAAAACCATTGTGTCCGTGAAAAATGCTGGATGTATAAATGCAGTCCGTCTGACCACGTTCCATCACTCACACACACAGCTATGCAGACGTTGTGGACGCAGCGCACTTTGTGCGGCCGTTTTAGGGGTTGTACGTTCTTGCCTGCCTTGTGTCCGTGGGCCCGCGGCCATTGTGCGTCCGCAGTTCAGTGCGGACGTACTTCGTGTAACGGGCTCCAATGGGCTTTCTGTCATGCTATCACGGACGTACTTTTAGGCGCAATCACGGACGTGAACACTACGCTCGTCTGACCCCAGCCTAATGGTATTTAAGGTCAGAGAGCGGAGGGGCAGTTCTCTTTGCTCCTGGACATCCTGAGATCAACAGCCAAGAAATTTCCATCCGCCTGCCCAGGAACAGTGGCTGATGAAGTCACAGCTGCGGAAGGTCTGTCGGAAGGTCTGGCCAACTGGAGTGCAATACACAAGCTGCCTACGGGTGAGGCATTGGGGAGACGATTTCTGCAGGTCTTAGGCTACGCAGATCGTTGAGCTCGGGTGAATTATATGTGGCAACTGCGTTAACTGGTTGGGTCATAATTTATATGTGACAACTGCCTTCCGCGTTAAGCAGTTGTGTCAGAATTTATATGTGGCAACCGCCTTCTGCGTTAAGCGGTTGGATCAGAATTGGAGTAAACCAGCTGGATCCAGGGTTAAAGTACATAACGATTAAATAAAACTGTGGCCTATGCCTTTGCCCATTTATGTCATTTATGCGGTTGTTGGGGCATGGCCTCTGGATGGTAGGTACCATGCCTAAGCAGTCAAGTATTTGATTCTGTTGGACTTCTTTATATAGTTAGGGAGTAGAGATGTGCATTTGTTTCGGAAAAATTCGGAACGAAATTTGATAATTTGTATTCGGAAGTACTTCGGAATAATGAATCGTAACGATACGAATTCGAAACGAAATGGTATATAACGAATTTATTTTGTTTTACACTGTGTCATAATCATAAAAGAAAACTTTTAATAACTGATATCAACTATCGAATTTGAAATGAACTATCAAATATGATATCAACTATCATTCACTGAAGTACACACCCAAAACTCAGTCAGTGTTAGTTACCTGGCCCTTGCAGAGAGCAGCTCAGTACTCTCATCCAGCTGGACTCACCACAATGAGGCATCTTGCTTAGAAACTTCATTCACTAAAGGTGATCTTACATTTCTGCGTCTCACATAGCCTAATGCCTTTTCTCTTGATGTATATTATGTTTACATTGTAATATCACTGTATATGTGTGTTTGTATGTGTGTGATATATATATACACACACGTATATGCGTATATGTATGTATAGCACACAAGTGTATCTTTATATATTTGAATTGTTGTAATGCTATCTGAATTCTGCATTCCACTCCCTTTTTTCTAAATTTTCTCCCCATGTCCTGTTCAATGAACCTTAACTTTTATTGCCCCCTACAAACTCCCCCCTAAATCCTGGACAACTTCAACCCAATGTGATGCTATTTGCAATATTAATTTCTCTTTCAGTACACACCCACAACTCAGCCAGTGTTAGTTACCTGGCCCTTGCAGAGAGCAGCTCAGTACCCTCATCCAGCTGGACTTTGCTCCTGCCCACCCACCCCATAGTTTTCATTTAAGATATACCCAACTAATTGATCATGTGATATCGCAGCAACCTACACCATTTACTCTGGTACCTCTCTATTCCTGTTTACTCACCTCCAACACCTTTCACTATAATGTTTATCCCACTATTGCTTCTCTTTTCTTTATCATCCCTTCTCTCTAAAACTACTCTCTCCTTCTATACACCTTTCCAAGTGCCCCAGGATGGAAAACAAGTTCCAATACATCACAGCCTGCTCAGTTCTTTTAACCTATCAGCTGAGTGCTGGTGGAGAGTATTAAAATCCAGCCCTCCTACCCCCACACAAATATTTAAAACTCTGCAACCACATTACCAAAAGAAAACTCTGTCCAAATTCCTATTTATGGTGCTACTTTCCCTGGCAAATGATGTGGAAACAAACCCTGGTCCTATAGGTGACACAACCTTTAGTCTCCCCACTAAAGGCCTCTCATTTGTGCACTGTAACATCCGAAGTTTACTCCCTAAATTGGATGAGCTTCAGGCCTGGTGTTGCTATTACAAACCCAAAGTCATTGTGCTCACAGAGTCATGGTTAACCCCAAAAGTACCAGACTCTGCTATATCAATACAGGAGTATTCATGTTATAGAAAAGACAGAGCAAAGAGAGGAGGGGGAATTGTTATTTATGTTGAGGAGTCCATAAAGTTCACCCCCTTACAGACTTCTAGCTCTCCTGTCACCTTTGTTTTCCTCTCTGGTATAATTGAGATCCCATTCAGTAAATCAATCATTGTTGCTGGATTCTATCGTCCACCGAGCTCTCCAGTGCACTCCCTCTCTGACATATCTCAAATCCTTAATAACCTACTTGCCCAAAACCACAAAAGTGAACTGCTGGTCCTCAGCGATTTTAATACAGATTGGCTAAATCCTAAAAACAATAAACACTGCTCACTGTTTAAAACTTTGCAGCTAACTCAAATAATCTCCTCCCCCACTCGCATTAATATGAAAAGCCCTAACCATACCTTACTGGACTGGATTCTCTCCTCATCTCCTGATAGAATACAGGAGGCAGGCGTTCTTGCTAATAGCTTTAGTGACCATTGTCTAGTGTACTGCGTGCGCAAAATAAAGGCCATGAAATCTCCCCAAAGGTAATAACCACCAGGTCTTTCAAGAAATTTATTCTTGAATCCTTCCTAAGTGATCTCAAACAGCTCCCCTGGTACAGACGAAACCTAATCGCAGAACTAGACTGTGCAGTTGAATACTTTCAGTCTGAGCTCCTGCAAGTCTGGAATTCCTATGCCCCGCTGCATAAAGTGCGAGTAAAAGGGACCCATCTCCCCCCAGTCACAGCTGCTCTTACACTAATGTACCAGCTTAGAGATTCACTATGGTCAAATTTGAAGAGTACTGGTTCCATGAACGATCACTATGAATAACGAAAAAGCCGGAATGAATGCACAAAACAAACAAAAATGGCTAAAGCCCATTACTTCAATGAAAATCTAAACAATAACATATCAAACCCTAGAAACTTTTGGAGAACCATAAGTAACATACAAGCACCCCCAGTCCACTCCCAGCCAGCTGCTGTCAAAGTAAACAACCAAACTCTGCAACACCCCCTAGATGTAGCAAATGCAATTTAATGATTATTTTGTTGGTAGTGCCACCACTTTGATTGCCAAGCTAGGAAATGACATGCAATCAGAGAGGCCTCATGCAGGTCAGGCCCCTCCAACTACGCAAAGTCCCTGTATCAAACAGGAATTCAGTTTTAGACCAGTGCCTGTCAGTGTTGTTACTAAACTTCTCCATAAGCAAAAAAAGAAATACCAGTCTGGACCTGATCAAATACCAGCAATGCTGCTGAAAATCAGTGCGCCAGCAATTGAAAATCCTGTCGCAAACCTAATCAATGAATCACTGGTGACTGGATACATACCCAAACTCTGGAAGACTGCGAGAGTGGTACCTATCCATAAAAGTGGTGACAGTACTTTGGTATCCAACTACCGTCCGATATCATTGCTCCCTGTAATGTCAAAAATTTTGGAAAAATGCATCTACACACAATTACGTGATTATTATCAATATTGGAACTACTTAACCCCAGATCAATCAGGTTTTCGTCCAAATCACTCAACTACAACCGCCCTTTTAAAAGTCTTCAATGATATCCAAGCTGGGATGGAACAAGGAAACCTAACTGGAGCCATCTTCCTTGATTTTGCCAAGGCCTTTGACACAGTAGACCATGGCATCTTGTTAGAAAAACTTAAAAACTCTGGCATTGGTGATCGCACGCTAACCTGGTTTCAATCAAATGTAACCGACCGATCACAATATGTGTCAATTTCTGGCAGCTCCTCCATCCCCCTCCCAGTCACTTGTGGTGTACCCCAAAGCTCAATACTAGGCCCCCTGCTATTCACAATATTCATAAATGATCTGCCCAACGTCTGCAAAGCCTCAACTCTACATATGTACGCAGACGACACTGTAATCTATACCAGCAAACCAAATCTCCCGCAGCTGGAGGCTGAAGTCACTTCTCTCAAATATCTAGGTATGTGGTTGGACCCTAATCTATCCTTTGGCCCCCACATCGAAAAACTCTCATCTAAACTTTACCCTAAATTAGGTGCCCTGTACAGAAACAAATCCTGACTGAGCCTTGCGGTAAGAAAGCAGATTGTACAACAAATGCTTATGCCGGCTATTGATTACGGAGATGTAGTGTATGCAGCAGCCCCGCAAACACACCTTCAGAAACTTATTGCATTGTATAACTCATTCTGCCACTTTGCATTACAATGTAACTACGTGACCCACCATTGTGACATGTTAAAAGAGCTAAACTGGCCATCACTGGAGTCTAAACGCACCCTTCACCATTCCAGCCTGGTGTTTAAGAGCATTTCTGGAAAGTTGCCATCCTACCTGAATAGACTGCTTCCCCCAGCAGCTCCCTCATCCTGTAACATCCGATTCAGGACCAGCACCTTACTTGCAATACCCCAATACAAAAAGACAGTGGCTCGGTCCTCATTTTCCTACAGAGCACCACAATTATGGAATAACCTCCCAGACACCATCAAATCTTACACCAGTCTTAAGTCACTCAAGAGCTACTTACTAACATACCTCAATACAGAATGCACCTGTAAACATATAACATAATGACTATTTCCTACATATTTATTTTCTGTTAATCTGTATATTTGTGTTGTTTCTTAATATCTTGCATTGTATTACTTTGTATTTCTGTAACTGTAACACTTCAATGTTCTTGAACCCAGGACATACTTGAAAACGAGAGAAATCTCAATGTATCCTTCCTGGTAAAATCCTTTATAAGTAAATAAAATTGATCTTAACTTACAATACAATTAATTTTGTTTTACTGTTTAATTTGACTCAAATACTAAATCTGTGACACAGCTTAAAATTTAACCCTAGCTTTTCTTTTAACAGCAAAACTTGATTAATTGGGGTTTTATCTAGTGATCCAAAATTCGAACTGATATCAACTATCGAATTGGTATCTGAAATTCGATTCGATTTAAAATTTCAAATCGATTTGAAATTTCAAATCAATGCGAAACGTAATAAGAAACTAAATTAGTTACGAAATTCCAAAAACTAAATGATTTAAAAACGTAACAAAGCAAAAGTAAACTAAACAAATTTTCAGCCATGCACATCCCTATTAGGGAAAGGTAGTCGCTAATAATGAATGATGCAGAATAACTGCATTACACCTTGCTATTACTCTCAGTCACATTAAGGCCCACTATGGTTTTGATTGCACACATGTGCTTCAAAAATAATAAACAAATTAGGTGTAACAACTAAAAACTATAATAAAAATTATAGAAAAACCAGCAGCTGGCACACAGAATCAAAGTGAGTTCAAGAAACATATAAGCCAAACTATAATTAGAACAAGGAAGTATTCATGCACATAATACTACAACAACCAGCTTTCATACAAATTTAAACAGTGTCGATCTATAATAGGGATGAGCTGTTCGGGTTCGGACAGTTCGGGGTTCGACCCGAACTTAGCCTGTTCGAGCAGATCGCGAACCCCGAACATTTCCAGGTGTTCGCCGCATGTTCGACCACAATGGACCACAATGCATTTTCCCACTGCCTGAAGCTCGTAATTGGCTACAGCCTTGCACCTGACCACAGGTCTGGTGCAAGACTGGTTGAACACTATGCCAATCACCGCTCAGAGTCCTGATTGGGCAAATTTTGCCCAATCATGGGCTCACAGAGCTAAGTCCCGTAGCACACTATATAAGGTTTCAACGCAGCTCTTTCTGCACGCATTTCAAAGGAGATTTCAAAGAAGATAGTTGTGTGTGTTGTTACTGCCGGTCTGCCACGGTACTGGGGGGGTCTGGGGGAGTCTCATTTCGACCAAATATCAGGGAATTCAGGTGATGTGTGTCTTGTCACTGTGCCAGCAAGTTTTTTGGGGGTTTACAACTTTATTTAAAACATTTGTGAATTGAGGTGATTTTCTGGGTCTTGTCACACTGTGCCAGCAAGTCTTTTTGGGTCTCATTTTTACCAAATATCAGGGAATTTAGGTGATGTGTGTCTTGTCACTGTGCCAGCAATTTTTTGGGGGTTTACAACTTTATTTAAAACATTTGTGAATTGAGGTGATTTTCTGGGTCTTGTCACACTGTGCCAGCAAGTCTTTTTGGGTCTCATTTTTACCAAATATCAGGGAATTTAGGTGATGTGTGTCTTGTCACTGTGCCAGCAATTTTTTTGGGGGTTTACAACTTTCTTTAAAACGTTTGTGAAGTGAGGTGATCTTCTGGGTCTCGTCACACAGCCAGCAATTATTTTTGGGGCTCACTAATTTCTTTAAAACACTTGGGAATTAAGGTGATCTGTGTCTCGTCATACAAAAAGTACCACGCTGTATTTTGGGGCTCACTAATTTCTTTAAAACACTTGGGAATTAAGGTGATCTGTGTCTCGTCATACAAAAAGTACCACGCTGTATTTTGGGGCACACTAATTTCTTTAAAACACTTGGGAATTAAGGTGATCTGTGTCTCGTCATACAAAAAGTACCACCCTGTATTTTGGGGCTCACTAATTTCTTTAAAACACTTGGGAATTAAGGTGATCTTCTGTGTCTCGTCACACAGCCAGCAATTTTTTTTGGGGCTCACAAATTTCTTTAAAACACTTGGGAATTAAGGTGATCTGTGTCTCGTCATACAAACAGTACCACGCTGTATTTTGGGGCTCACTAATTTCTTTAAAACACTTGTGAATTAAGGTGATCTGTGTCTCGCCATACAAAAAGTACCACGCTGTATTTTGGGAGTCACTAATTTCTTTAAAACACTTGTGAATTAAGGTGATCTGTGTCTCGTCATACAAAAAGAACCACACTGTATTTTGGGGCTCACTAATTTCTTTAAAACACTTGGGAATTAAGGTGATCTGTGTCTCGTCATACAAACAGTACCACGCTGTATTTTGGGGCTCACAAATTTCTTTAAAACACTTGGGAATTAAGGTGATCTGTGTCTCCTCATACAAACAGTACCGCGCTGTATTTTGGGGCTCACTAATTTTTTTAAAACACTTGGGAATTAAGGTGATCTGTGTCTCGTCATACATACAGTACCACGTTGTATTTTGGGGCTCACTAATTTCTTTAAAACACTTGGGAATTAAGGTGATCTGTTTCTCGTCATACAAACAGTACCACGCTGTATTTTGGGGCTCACTAATTTCTTTAAAACACTTGGGAATTAAGGTGATCTGTGTCTCGTCATACAAACAGTACCACGCCGTATTTTGGGGCTCACTAATTTCTTTAAAACATTTGTGAATTAAGGTGATCTGTCTCTCACTGGCTGCCAGCTATCAGTGTGTCTCACTGAGTTATACCAGAGTTATTTAAATCTATATACCAGAGTTGAATCAGAGTTCTGTATATATTAATCTATATATCACTCACCATGTCTGAAAGAACAAAAAGGACAGGCAGACGCTCCCAGCCACAGATAAGAGGGCAAGCAGCCCCTGTGTCGGGAGGCTGTGCCTCTGGTCGTGGTGCATCCTCTACAGGGGCACGCTTGTCCTTTCTAACTTGTGCTGGCCGTCTTCTTAAGCAGCAGCAACATAAATAGGATTTGGTGGATTGGCTAACCAGGCCATCCTCATCCTCCGAGTCCTCTGCCAGCCAGGCTTGTAGTGCTTTACAAAAGAAAAATAAGTATCTGGCGCCCCCTAGTGGACAAACTGAACAATGCAACAGTCATATAATTGATATGTAGGATCAAAAAAATAATAATATATGGCAGTTCAAAAGTCAGCAGCAGAAGTTCACACACAAGACGGTTTACCTCTAACCGTCAAATACTAGAACAACAGAAAAAACAGGACATACACCTCTATCTGCACACAGGTCCTGCAGCTGTTTGTTTTATTTTCTTGGAGGAGCACCTGGGAACGAAGATCTCAAAGGAGAGTCCGGTATCTCCTCAAAAATACCGTCTGCGCAGTACATCTAGTGTCTGATTGATGACACCTCCACATGTGAGTTTAACCTCTATATAAATTATTGGGGGGCACTGATGATGATATGGATCACACTATGTTGCCATTTATCCCCTTTTCCTGAGGATTGAAGATCATTGGTGAAAAGCGATTTATAATACCATAAGAAGATCTATCACCTGAAAAATATCCAACACTAAAGAGGGAAGCGCAGAGAATCACCACTTTTTTCTGTTGTTGTAGTGCTTTACAGTCCACCTCAGCTGCCAAAGCATCTAATGCAGTCTCCATGTCCACAGCTACTCCTGCCGTAGCCTAGATTTATGCAAATTGTAATTTGTGTCTTCTCACTGCCACCCATCAGGGGGTCCCACATACTTCTAGCAGATTTATGCAAATTGTAATTTGTGTCTTCTCACTGCCACACATCAGGGGGTCACACTGATTTATAGGAGGTTTCTGCGATTTGTAATCTGTGTCTTCTCACTGCCACCCATCAGGGGGTCTCACTGATTTATAGGAGGTTTCTGACACTTGTAATCTGTGTCTTCTCACTGCCACCCATCAGAGGGTCCCACATACTTCTAGCAGATTTATGCAAATTGTAATTTGTGTCGTCTCACTGCCACACATCAGGGGGTCACACTGATTTATAGGAGGTTTCTGCACCTTGTAATTTGTGTCTTCTCACTGCCACCCATCAGGGGGTCACACTGATTTATAGGAGGTTTCTGAGACTTGCAATCTGTGTCTTCTCACTGCCATCAATCAGGGGGTCCCACATACTTCTAGCAGATTTATGCGAATTGTAATTTGTATCTTCTCACTGCCACCCATCAGGGGGTCCCACATACTTCTAGCAGATTTATGCAAATTGTAATTTGTGTCTTCTCACTGCCACACATCAGGGGGTCACATTGATTTATAGGAGGTTTCTGCGATTTGTAATCTGTGTCTTCTCACTGCCACCCATCAGGGGGTCTCACTGATTTATAGGAGGTTTCTGACACTTGTAATCTGTGTCTTCTCACTGCCACCCATCAGAGGGTCCCACATACTTCTAGCAGATTTATGCAAATTGTAATTTGTGTCGTCTCACTGCCACACATCAGGGGGTCACACTGATTTATAGGAGGTTTCTGCGCCTTGTAATTTGTGTCTTCTCACTGCCACCCATCAGGGGGTCACACTGATTTATAGGAGGTTTCTGAGACTTGCAATCTGTGTCTTCTCACTGCCATCAATCAGGGGGTCCCACATACTTCTAGCAGATTTATGCAAATTGTAATTTGTGTATTCTCACTGCCACCCATCAGGGGTCCCACATACTTCTAGCAGATTTATGCGAATTGTAATTTGTATCTTCTCACTGCCACACATCAGGGGGTCTCACTGATTTATAGGAGGTTTCTGGGAATTGTAATCTGTGTCTTGTCACTGGCTGCCAGCTATCAGGGTGTCTCACTGAGTTATACCAGAGTTCTGTACATCTTTAATCTTTATACCAGAGTTGAATCAGAGTTCTATATATATTTAATCTATATATCACTCACCATGTCTGAAAGAGCAAAAAGGACAGGCAGACGCTCCCAGCCACAAATAAGAGGGCAAGCAGCCCCTTTGTCAGGAGGCTGTGCCTCTGGTCGTGGTGGACGTGGTGCATCCTCTGCAGGGGCACGCTTGTCCTTTCTAACTGGTGCTGGCCGTCTTAAGCAGCAGCAACATACAGAGGACGTGGTGGATTGGCTAACCAGGCCATCCTCATCCTCCGAGTCCTCTGCCAGTCAGGCATCTAGTGCTTTACAGTCCACCTCAGCTGCCAAAGCATCTAATGCAGCCTCCATGTCCACAGCTACTCCTACCGTAGCCTCGCTATCACACACGGAGGAGTCAGCTGAATTGTTTGACTACAATGAGAGTGACATGCTGCTTGAGGATGCGCAGCAAGTACAGTGCTCTGATTCAATCTCTGAGGTTGAGCAAGGGAGTATAATCAACCTAGAGGAAGGGGGTGCCAGTGATGACACACAAATAACTGGCACTCATGTTGCCCCAGCAGCTGCAGCATACTGCCAAGTTGGCTCCAGTGACGAGGAGATAGGGGGTGAAGATGACATTGATGATGATGAGGTCACTGACTCCACCTGGGTGCCATATCGAACTGAGGAATCAAGTGAGGAGGAGGGGAGGAGGAGGAGGCACAGCAAACACGAGGCACAACATCCTCTGTGACCAACCGTAGCACTAGCCAGTCCAAGGCATCACATGTCAGAGCTGCTCCGGTGCAGAGCGCTGTTGTCTCAAAGAACACATGCAGGAACTCTGCTGTCTGGGAGATCTTTAAGAACTGTGCAGCAGACCCCACCGTTGCTATTTGTAATATATGTCAGAGGAGGCTGAAGCGTGGGATAAACACCGGACTCTTGGGTACCACGTGCTTGAGGCGACATATGAACAAGTGCCACACATCCCGTTGGGGCAAAACTTTGCATAGGTCCTCCTCCTCCTCATCTGTCTCTGCCCACACTGTATGTCCTGCCATGCAATTGCCTACAACCTCCACCGACAGGAATGATGCTACAGTAATGGATGTACCAGCAGGTCCTTCCTCACAATGTGACATCATCCCAGTAGCTAAAGATTTACGCAGTCAGATTACGTTGCCGCAGCTGCTGCAGCGAAAGAAAAAATATAGTCCCAACCATCCCCAAGCACAGCGTCTAAATGCCAGCTTAGCAAAATTACTCGCATTGCAGCTGCTGCCTTTCCAGCTGGTGGACTCTGCTCCCTTTCATGAATTTGCTGAAGGCGCTGTACCACAGTGGCAGGTTCCAAAACGCCATTACTTTTCACGCAAGGCCATTCCAGCACTATACCAGCACGTGAAAGACAATGTTATCCAGTCATTGGGAAAGGCAGTCAGCAGCAAGGTGCATGTCACTTTAGACACGTGGTCCAGCAAGCATGGACAGGGTCGTTACATTTCCTTCACGGCACACTGGGTAACTCTGATCGCAGCTGGGAGGGATCCAAGACGGGGCTCTGTGCTGGAGCTTGTTCATCCACCACGCCTCCAGAAAGCTGCTTGTATGAGGTCTGTCTGCTCCACCACCACCACCTCTTCCTCCTCCTCCTCCTTCTCTGTCTCTGGCGAAGTGGCAGTTAAACCGACGCCTGACAGGGTCTACGCAATGGCTCAAGCAAATAGATGCCATACTGTGCTTGAGCTGGTTTGTTTAGGGGACAGGAGCCACACCGGATCAGAAATTTTGTCAGCTCTGCAGGGGCAGGTGCAGAGATGGTTAACACCACGCCAGCTTGAGCTGGTAATGATCGTCTGCGATAATGGCAGCAACCTTCTCTCCGCCCTACGCAAGGGTAAATTGATGCATGTACCATGCCTAGCACACGTCCTAAATCTGGTGGTACAGCGTTTCCTAACCAAGTACCATGGGCTGCCAGAGCTTCTCATCCAGGCCAGAAAAGTCTGCAGCCACTTCAGACGGTCATTCCCAGCAAGCGTTCGCCTGTCAGAAATTCAAAGAGAATTCCACCTTCCCACAAACTGTCTGATCTGTGACATGCCCACCAGGTGGAATTCAACATTAGCAATGCTGCAGCATCTGCACAAGCAGCAGAGGGCCATCAACGAGTACCTGTGTGAGTATGGCACAAGGACAGGTTCAGGTCAACTTGTTTTTTTTCCCCCCGCAGTGGCTGATGATCAAGGATGCATGCACTGTACTGTCACCATTTGAGGAGGCAACGAGGATGGTGAGCAGGGACAGTGCATGCATCAGTGACACAATTCCTTTAGTGTTCCTGCTGGAGCACACTCTGCGGGGAATTATAGTAGAGGCAGAGCAGTGGGAGGAAGAGGAGGCCTTCCTTAGCTCTCAAGGCCCCAGTCTTTCCGCAGACAGCATTCCAGCGGGTCCTACTCAGATCAGACAGGAGGAGGATGAGGAGGAGGACTATTTAAGTAGTGGGGGCATTGAAGGTAGGGATTCCTCAATGCAGGGTTTTGTGTGCCCAGAAACAGAAGGGCTTGTGCGTGGCTGGGAGGAGGAAGTGCACGATACGGTCATCCTCATTGACCAGGAAGACTCGGCAGCTAATGCCACCTCCAACCTACGCTGCATGGGCTCCCTAATGATGCAAAGCCTGCTAAAGGACCACAGGATTCGTGCTATCAAGGAGAGGGATCATTACTGGTTGGCAACCCTTCTTGATCCACGAAACAAGGGGAAAGTTGCAGAGCTCATCCTGCCCACACAGATGGAGCACAGGATGAAAAAACTTGAAGACGCTCTAAAGCGACACTTGTGTAATACCTTTCCAGGCACTGGTAGATTACCAAGTGCTGACACACGTGCTTCTGAGGCTGCGGATGATCAGAGGAATAGTGGTGAAGGCCAGGGCTGCTTGACTGATGCATTTTTAAATTTTTTTAGTCCTCGACGCCCAGGGACGTCAAATGTAGGCACCCATTGCCAGCGTCTTCACCATATGGTGCAGGAGTACCTAGGGGCAAGGGCAGACCTGGATACCTTTCCAGCAGATGATCCACTGGCTTGGGTGTTGAGATTGGATCACTGGCCAGAACTTAACCAATATGCTATGCAGCTACTAGGTTGCCCTTCATCTAGCGTGCTTTCCGAAAGGACGTTCAGTGCCGCTGGAGGTTTTGTCACAGACAAAAGAGTGCGTCTGTCCACCGACTCTGTAGACCGGCTGACATTTATAAAAATGAATCAGTCCTGGATCAGCAGCTATCAATCCCCTGATGCTGAAGTAATGGAATAGATAGGGGATGTCCTCTTCTGCATTCACAAAACCTCCAGCACTGAACTCTTCCACAATACCACAAAAGGGTTACGGTGTGAAGGCACTTGCTGCCATGAAAGGCACAATATCTGGCTGCACTGACGCCCATTAAAAAAAACAAAACTTTTCAATATAGGACCACATGGTCCACCCCTGCACTCTTCCACAATACCACAGAGGGGTTACTGTATGATGATACTTGCTGGCCTGGCACCAAAGGCACAATATCTGGGTACACTGACGCCCATTAACAGATAAAAAAAATTTCAATAAAGGACCACATGTTCCACCCCTGCACTCTTCCACAATACCACAGAGGGGTTACTGTATGTTGATACTTGATGGCCTGGCATTAAAGGCACAATATCTGGGTGCACTGACGCCCATTACCAGATCAAAAACTTTTCAATATAGGACCACATGGTCCACCCCTGCATTCTTCCACAATACCACAGAGGGGTTACTGTATGATGATACTTGATGGCCTGGCATTAAAGGCACAATATCTGGGTGCATTGACGCCCATTAACAGATAAAAAAAAACACTTTTCAATATAGGACCACATGGTCCACCCCTGCACTCTTCCACAATACTACAGAGGGGTTACTGTATGATAGTACTTGCATGCCTGGCACTAAAGGCACAATATCTGGGTGCACTGCCATTGACGCCTGTATCAGATTCATATCCTCAGAGGGGTTACGGTGTGACGGCACTGTTGCCGACGCTAAAAGCCCAATTTTAAAGCACCTATTGTTACTTTCATCCAAAGCCTGCATAAGTTTCACAATAATTTAGCCCAAAAAAACACTAAACTTTTTCTGCGCGTCCTAAAATGTCTTTTCATACAGGCTGCCGCCCCAAGCAGTTGTTTATGGATAGATTGAAGGAAAAGCATTTACCGTCATATGAAACGTCATTTATTTGTTTTTAAGTGTTTCTATACATCCTAGAAATCCGCCACTTCACGGGCAGGTTATGGGGACCTCCTAGGCACGATATTTGAAGGAATTTTTCGTTTTTATTTTTAACCCTTATTTCATGGAAAACTCACTGTCCCTTTAAAAACGTTTTTTTTAAAACTTTTTGTCCTTGTTTCCTGTCCCCCAGGGCACTACCCGGACCCCCATACACCTTTTATGGCAAATATGTAGCATATATGCCCTCTTGGAGGGCACTCTAAACAACCGAATTTTCAGCCTCATTGACTTGCATGGGGGTTCGGGTTCTGTCCCGAACAAATGGGAAGTTCGGGTTCGGGCTCGAACCGAACTCGGGGAGTGTTCTGCTCATCCCTAATCTATAACAATCCTATTTAAAGAAAGTGATGCAATCGCATTAAGCTAACTTGAAAAACATAAAAATAGCAAGTTCCAAAACAGATTTTGATTTTGTACTCAAGGTCATGTAGAAAAAGAAATAAAAGACACATATAGGGCTATATTACAATCATCATGCTAAAACAGGGACGCTAAGGAGAAAAATCTACGCCTGCGTTGTCAGGGAGAACCCAAGCAGGCCAGTGGGATAACCTGGTGGTATTCTGCGGAGGCCTGCCCGACCTCCAGGTAAAATTAGAAAGAGAATCAGTGTGCTACACAGGAGTAAACACAGACAGGGTTATTCAAAGAGAATTGAAAAGTCACCGCACATTCGGTGACTTTTTGTTCCCTGCAATTTAGCGCGATTTGGCGATCCTAGTTCGACGGCCCTGCGGTGTATACAGCAAGCACCGCAGGGTCGCCATAAAGCAGGGAAAATTTGCCGCAAACCCGACGAACACTCACTGCAAAACCCGGCGAACACTCACGAACACTCACCGAAACCTGCAGAAACTGCTGGATTAACCCCACTGAACACACCGGAGAAACCCGACTAGCCTCCGATCACAGCGCAGAGCAGACGCCGGAAAAACCCGACACGCAGACGTATGAGATGAAAAAAAATCAGAAAACAGCATGCTTGAAAGGTTGAAATTTGGAACGCTGTTTGCAAAAAACTACTGAACGAAAATGTCTGGAATTTACATATAAGATCCAATGAATGATAATAAAAAGGGCAGTTACAGTAAAAAGAAAAGACGATTTTAAAAAAACAACGGTAAAAATATTTCGCCCAAAAAAATCACTGATCCTAAAAAATCTATAAATAAAGAGACTTTTTACTGCAGAATATAATATTAAACGGTTTATTAGATAATTAATTAAAACAGGAATATTTTTAACATTGAAGCCCATGTGATTCATTGGAATAAATCTGTCGAATGAAACCACTGAACACCAGGGCATTTCGGCAACTTTTCCCTGCTGTTTCGTGTTCTCTGAATAGACAAAGCATTGCTTCTCTATTGGGGAGTTCACTGCCCTCGAACAGGCACCGTACGTGCAGGCAATTCGCCAAGATTTGGCGAACTGCCTGCTCTCTGAAAAGCCGAACGCCAGGAAAGGTAACCGTATGCTCAATTTCAGTGTTTGGTTACCTTTCGGGGCCAGATCGGCTCTTTTTGAATAACCCTGTTAGTCATGCATATTTTTTAGAGATAGAAAAAATGCAGTAGCAGGTTCCCAAGAAAATACGCAATTTGAACTAAAACTGAAAAAACTAACTTTTTGCTTGTATTTTGTCACCTTTTGTTTTATGAATTATAAATATAAAACAATGCAACTAGCTTGCAGCATGGGAAATGAGGTGAGCAGCAGCAGTGGTATTGCTAATTTTATTTGACAAATGGAGAATGCCATTGTCTTGAAACAAAATAAATAAATATAATTTTGTTTGTGAGGCCTTTTTTTTTTTACACAAAGTATTACATGGTCATGTTTGGTATCATTAGAAAGGCCAGACTCTGATCTGTCCATTGACACCTAACAAGATTTAGTGGGGTGTAAAGAAATGGAAATACAGGAGTCCAAATTACCCTTACTCTCCTCGCAGCAGTGAATGGGCTTGTGATTTAGATGCACCATTGTGTAGTAATGCTTTACTCCATCACCTCCACTTTTGGCCCCAGAGTGGGGAATGAGAAGGTGAGTTAGTCCAGTGGCATTGTTTGCTTTACAAGTAAAAGCACATAATGCCACCACCATAGAACAAAGGGAAAAGAAGTACATTTTGCATTGATTTTTTTTCACATTCTACGGTCATGTTTAGTATTGTATAACACCTCACTTGACCTTGTGTGGTGTAAATATCAGAGACGCAGGGTTCCAAAGTGCCCCCTGCGACCCTCACAACAGGTTTCCAATGAACCAGTGCGTACTAACACATTGTGCCATCGCCTTCAAACTAGCTGGCATTGTGGGAAATGAAAAGGTGAGTTAGTGCAGCATCATTGTTCACATTATAATTGAAAAGTACACAATAGTGCTGTATGCACCTGTAAACAACATTTAGCATAATGACTAACAGCGTTATTCAGAGAGAGGTGAAAACCAGGAGAATGACTAGAAGTGAAAATTCTAGCAGGGTTATCCAAAGAGCTTCGAATTGCTTGAGAAAGGTAACCGAACGCTGAAAATCAGCGTTCGGTTACCTTTCTTGGACATTCGGCTATCCAGAGAGCAGGCAATTCGCCAAATCCTGGCGAATTGCCTGCACATACAGTGCCTGTTCGAGGGCAGTGAAATCCCCATAAAAAAGCACTGCTTCGGCTATTCAGAGAACACAAACCAGCAGTGAAAGGTTCCACTAATGTCCTGCCATTCGGTGGTTTAATTCGGCAAATTTATTCAGGAGAATCCCATAGGCTTCAATGTTAAAAATATTCCTGTTTTAATTCAATATCTAATAAACCGTTCATTATAAAATTCTGCAGTAAAACGTCTCTTTATAGATTTTTTAGGATACTTAAAGCATTTTCCTGATTTTTTTTTTTTTTAAGTTTACTTATTTTTTCTGTAACAGCCCTCTTTATTATCATTCCCTGGACCTCCTGTGTAAATCTCAGACATTTTCGCTCAGTAGTTTCTTTGCAAATGTCACGCTGCCCCGCGGCACGCCGCCAGCCGGGTCTCTTACCTCGGAGGCATGCTGGTGCCGGACGGGTGGCGCTGCGGCGCTCCCCACGTTCCAGGTGCGGGCTGGGAGCGTCCCGGGTCCTGCGCCGCCTCCTGCGAGCTCTGCCGCGTCTGTTCGGGTGGGTCGGCATGGCCATGCCGTTCTGTCCACCTTGGACATGGCGGCGAGTGGCGTCTGACGTCACAGGGGCGGACATATGGATTTGGGTGGGTGGTGCAACCTCAGGAGGAGGGTCCTCAGTCCCGGTGGACTTGATGGGGAACTGCACCAGACACCCCCAGCTCCATGATTGACTTCCCTCAGAGGAGGAGGTTGATTGGTGGAGGGATTCACATTAGGGAGTGGCTTGACAACTCTGCACCTATATAGAGGTTTTCTGTCAGTACATCGTTGCTTCAGCGTTGTATCACTCCTGCCAGTGTTACTCTTAGAAGCTTTTCCCTATGTTTATTCTGTGTATCAGTACTTGGCTCTATACCCGACCTCTCTTGATTCGCCGTTTGCCCCTGACCTCGATTGTGAACCTGACTACGTCTCTTGGATATTCCTTTGGTACCGCGATATACAACCTGCTACTTAAACTCTGCACATGGGTTCTCCCGTCCCACCGAGTGTCCCTGACAGCAAACAGCGTTTTATTTTCACACATTCACACAAACTATTTTGCTAATTTATTCACTGCCTCTTCTGCGGTCTCAGCTGCTTCAGCTGTGTGTGATCGGCTCCTGTTTGGGTTTTTCTGTGGTTTTCGGCAGGTTAATCCAGATGTTTTTGAGGGTTTTCGGCGTGCATTCGCTGGGTTTTGCGGTTAGTTTGCGTCAGGTTTGCGGTAGCTTTTCCCTGCAATTCGGGGAAACTGTGGTGTTTGCTGAATACACCGCAGGGTCACCGAAATGGGATCGGCAAAAGGAACCGAATTGAAGAGAATGAAAAGTCACCGAACGTGCGGTGACTTTTCGAATCTCTTTGAATAACCCTGTAGGTCAAAATAACCAAACCAGAAAAATTCTCCCATTTATCTCACTTTCCAAATCGGCTATTTTGACCTACAGGGTAATTCAAAGAGATCCAAATTGCTGGAGAAAGGTAACTGAACGCTGATTTTCAGCGTTCGTTACCTTTCTTGGCCATTCGGCTATCCAGAGAGCAGGCAATTCGCCAAATCCTGGCGAATTGCCTGCACATACGGTGCCTGTTCGAGGGCAGTGAAATCCCCATGAAAAAGCACTGCTTCGGCTATTCAGAGAGCAAAACCCAGCAGTGAAAGGTTCCCGAAATGCCCTGCCATTCGGTGGTTTCATGCGGCAGATTTATTCAGGCGAATCCCATAGGCTTCAATGTTAAAAATATCCCGGTTTTAATTCAATATCTAATAAACCGTTCATTATAAAATTCTGCAGTAAAGAGTCTCTTTATAGATTTTTTAGAATATTTAAGCATTTTTTTTGGATTTTGTTTTTTAAAAAAAGTCCGATTTTTATTTTTTTTATTTTTTTAAGTTTACTTATTTTTTCTGTAACAGCCCTTTTTATTATCATACATTGGACCTCATATGTAAATTTCAGACATTTTCGCTCAGTAGTTTCTTTGCAAACAGCGTTTCACTTTTCAAACATTCATGCAAACTGTTTTGCTAATTTATTCACTTCACTCGTCTACGGTGTCAGCTTTTTCTCGCAGCTTCGCTGCGTGTGATTGGCTTCTGCTTGGGTTTTTCTGTGGTTTTCGGTGGGTTAATCCAGATGTTTTTGCGGGTTTTCGGCAGCCTTTCCCTGCAATTCGGGGACCCTGTGGTGCTTGCTGAATACACCGCAGGGTCACCGAAATGGGATCAGCAAAACAAACCAAAATTGAAAAGAACGAAAAGTCACCGACCGTGCAGTGACTTTTCGATTCTCTTTGAATTACCCTGCTAGAATTTTCACTTCTCCAGTCATTCTCCTGGTTTTCAACTCTCTCTGAATAACCCTGTATATTTCCTACATATTTATTTTCTGTGTTAATCTGTATATTTGTGTTTTGTTTTTAATATCTTGCATTTATTACTTTGTATTTCTGTAACGGCTGTAAAAATTTTAATATTCCTGAACCCAGGACATACTTGAAAATGAGAGAAATCTCAATGTATCCTTCCTGGTAAAATACTTTGCAAATAAATAAATAAATTAGGAAAAAAGAGAAAAGAAAAAAAGAAATTTTTATATTAACCCTTTCACGGCTGAGGCATTTCACCGCTGTGTGCTGAGCTAATTTTTACCGCTTTCGCTCATCATGTTTAAACGCGATTTGAAGCCACATTTTAATAAATTACCCAGACATATTATATATCGCTCTTTCCGGCAGACTCCGCAGATTCATAATATATAATTTTTATATGTATACGTCATGTCTTGCCTGTATATTATGACAAAAAATGCAATAAAAATTGAATTTTTAATCATCTGCAGTGTGTAAAGTGGTTTTTTTTCACATTTTATCACATGAGCATTTGCGGTTATGTTTTCTATGGGGTGCGCTTGTACAAAAATTAGAAATGGGGACTTGTTACTTTTTTGGGGGGAATTACGTGATTTTTAGCAAATGCACCCCATAGAAAAAAATCATTAGTGCAGCATCATTGTTCACATTATAATTGAAATGTGAACAATATTGCTGCATTAATAAAAACAACACACAAAAAAAACATGTTTTTATTTATTTTTTATTTAAATTTATTTATTATTTTTATTATTTTTTTTTATTTTCTTTTTACTTTGTACCTAGTCATGTTGGGTATCATTCGAAAGGCCATGCTCGGGCATTTCAAATGACACCCTCCATGACCCCCTAGCTGCCAAGGTTCTGGAGATTTCAGGGTTCACAAGAACCTCCTATCTCCACCAGGGGATTTCCTTGGGAAATCCCCGGGCAGCTAGGGGTTCCCTGGCTATCTGACATCATCACGCTATGCGTCATGACGTCGGGCAGCAAGGGGGGACCCGGGGTGGAGCCGCCATCCAAGATGGCGGCCCCCACCGGAGCTAGGCCGCACTTCGGCGCCGCAAGGCGCTGAAGTGTGACCCGGCGCTTGAGGGGTTAAAGCCAGGCACCGCTTAAAAGGGGAGAGTCTCCCCTTTTAAGTGGTGCCTGGCTTTTGACGCTGCTCCTTCCCGATCGGGAGGGAGAGGGATCCGAACGGATCCCCCCTCCCTTCCAGGCTATCTCCCGGCATTGCCGGGGGGTCGCCTGGAAATGATGTCATCACGCATGGTGCGATGACGTCATTTACATCGGGAGGAGCTTGACTTCAGCATCTGAGGACGCTGAAGTCAGAGCGCCGTGGGACCCCGGACAGAGAGGTAAGTATCTCCGCCGGGGGTCCCTCACAGCTGATGACTTGTGGGGCACGTCCTCAGCATGTAACGTGCATCAATGAAGGGGTTAATTAATTTTTTTTGATTATTCTTACATATAACATGGTCATGTTTGGTAACATTGGAAAGGCCATGCTATGGATATCCACCATAGGGAATTCCCTGCCCAACGGGGGGGGGGGAGTCCCTTTCTGCCGTCATTGTGCCCATGTGCCTTTCTGACGACATCGCGCCCATTGTGCCTTCAGGATGTCCCGTAGGCAGGGCTGACATCCAAGATGTCAGCTTGCACCGGGAAAACGCTGCAGCTGGCGCTAGATTGGTGCAGAGGCACGCTGATTGCGTCCTTCGCACCTTAGCAGGAAACTAGTTGTTGATGGCCTACAATTGCCAGAATTCTTTTATTGCAATAGATGACCAGAGAATCATGGGAGCTGTTGTTCAGAAACATCTGGAGGGCCATAGTTTAAGATCTCTGCTGTAAAGGAACACTCAATGTGCTGCATCCAGTCATTGCAGGTTGAAGTGTTTCAGTGACCTGAGTGAACAACCCCTTCTACTGGGGGGTCTCGGAGGCCTATTTCAGTCCTCTAATTGTAGGGATTTAGTACCTCCCACATAGCCGAGATCCGCAAGCATAGAGCTGATTTGTGGAATAGGGTAGGAAGCTGAACGCTTTCCTTACATATCTCCAGCCAATGCTTCATCTGTCATTCCAGGCGAGCCTCTGAGAAAAATGTGCGTAGGTTGCTAGGAAGAGCAAGGATACAATGTATTGACATACTAATTGACTAGATTAGCAGTTTCTTTAGCACTATTGTATCTTGGAAAAAGTTCAGCCTATTGACTTTCTTCAGCATAAGTGAAAGATGATGGAACGTCTTGATTCGATTAAATGATAAACAGATCATTTTTCCCAGTTGGAGCAAAGCTCTATATTTAGAGGGTAGTTCTCCTGACATTTATTGTGTAGTATTTTTAGCCCATATTTTTCCATCTAGAATAAATAATAAAAAATTCAAGAATTTGATCAAGCTCTTCCTTTTAAAAAATATACTGAGATATCAATGCTTCAATTATTGTGCTTTGTACCTTATTATCTGCTAAACTACAAATTGTAACAATCTCGGAGTGGTGAATTTTTCTTTTATCTTGTGTACTTATATATCTAGGGCCCTATTACATTCTTCACGCAAAAACGCACGCGCAACGCGTTAATTTTTCTGCGCAAAGCGTTAAACGTTAAAGCGCATAAAACAACGCTGGTATTACAATCCTCCCGCATTTTTTCATCCGTCAAAAAATAATGAGCGTAAAACGGACGCGCACAAACGTTGCGCGCAGAAATCAGTTTGCGGACTGTTTTTTTCACGCGATTCAGCCAATCAGAATTAAGAACCACAATTGGCTCACGTTAAGTTTTTGCACTTGTCAAAGTTAATCTACGCATATATGCTGCATCAATAAAAAAAAACACGCACAACTTCTCAAATTTATTGGTTTGATGTGTGTAGAATGTGTAACTATACTTTGCTGCGTATTTTTTTTTGGGCTGGTATATTTGGTTTCGGGCAGGTTGATAGAATTTGCAATTAACCACTTGGCTGCTATGGACGCGCTCAGCGCGTCCAGCCAAGTGGTTGTTCTGTGTTATGGACGCGCTGAGTGCGTCCATGAACAGGTGGCAGGAGCGGATTCCGGCGGATTGCTGCACCCCCCCGGTGCGGGCCGACATCTTGGATGTCAGCCCAGCACTCCGGGACCCCGGCGGAGCAATTAGATGTCATCGCGGCGGCGCAATGACATCTAATTCAGACGCCCCCCGCACAGGGTTAATCCAGGCACCGTTTGGAAGGGCACAGCCTGCCCTTCCAAACGGTGGCTGTAATTAACCCCTGGGGAGCCGGATCACGATTCGGCGCTGAAAAGCGCCAGATCGTGATCCTCTCCTGGAGCTGGCCGACATCTTGGATGTCGGCCATGCCTCTAGGACCACCCCCTGAGGACTGGCGTCATCGTGCATAGCACGATGATGCCAGTCCTGGAGTTAACCCCTAGCTGCCTGCAATGGTGGAGATAAAGGGTTCCAATGAACCCCTATCTCCTGATCCGTGGCAGCTAGGGGTTAATGTTTGATATCATTGAATCGGCCAGAGCATGGCCTTTCCAACGATACCAAACTTGACCATGTAAAAAGTTTTTAAAAAATTAAAAAATATATATATATATTTAAAAAAAATTATAAAAAAAAAAATGAACAAGTTTTTTTTTTTTTTTGGTTTTGTTAATGCAGTAATATTGTTCCCATTTCAATTATAATGTGAACAATGATGCTGCATTAACGATTTTTGTATGCGGTGCGTTTGTTAAAAATAGCTAACGAGACTTTCTAAAATGTAACGAGACCCCATTTCTAATTTTTTTAACAAGCGCACCCCATAGAAAATATAACCGCAAACGATCGCATGTTAAAATGTGGAAAAAACCACTTTACACATTGTAAATTATTGAAAATTCTAATTTTATTGCGTTTTTTGTTATAATATACAGACAGGACATGACATATACATATAATAATGACATATTATGAATTTGCCGAGTCTGCTGGAAAGAACGATATATAATATGTCTTGGTCATATATTAAAATAAGGCTTCAAAACGCGGTTAAACATGATGAGCGAAACCGGTAAAAATGACCTCAGCACAGAGGTGTGAAATGGCTCAGCAGCGAAAGGGTTAACACCAGCTTTTAGGAGTTGCTAAAATTATGTGCGCAAAGGCTGTGCGTTACAAACTGCGCATAGATTGTAATACCATCTGCATACCAGCGCACAAACGCATTTGCGCTCCCAATGTTAAGTATAGGACGCGCGAAGTACAATAAGCTCGCGCAGCGTTCGCGCAGGTTCACCAGCGGTAGACGTATACACGAGTTTGTTGCGCTGACATTGTAATATGACGTTCTGCGCAAAGGGTTTTGCCCCTCGCGTTAATGCGTTTTTGCACACGCGCTGACGTTTGCACGAAGATTGTAATAGGGCCCCTAGGTTTTGTTATTTTCCACATATTTCCTTAAATTTTATAGAACTATTAAAACAAAAACTTTTTTTTTATCTTAGACTGGCCATCCACTGGCACCGTAGTCGGGCGACCGACTTGGTCACCCGACTATGGACAACGCCATTGGCCGATCAGGGTTGTCCACTGGAAGCATCTGTGGATGACCCACATCGGCCGATGGACAGGCCGCCGGGTGAGAAAAATAAAGGAAAACGCCACTGCCGGCCCGCTGTTTTAAAAAAAATAACCTGTCTTTGATGCTGAAACAGTTTCAGCACCAAAGACAGCCCCCGTCCAGCGCAGCTGGCTCATAATGGGAAAAAAAAATCGCCAGGAGGCAGCGGGGGATTAGCCCTCCCTCTCCCTGGTGCTGAAAATGTTTCAGGTGCTGAAAATGTTTCGGCACTAGGGGGAGTAAATGTAATGCTGAGCCGGCTCGCAGAGAAAAGAAAGAAAAAGGACGCAAGCAAAAAAAACACTTGTCTTTTTTTCTTTTTTAAAAAAGGCTTTTTGCTGCGGATCAAAAAAATAAACTTTTCAATAAATAAAAATTAGATTATTCTTAAGTGACTCCTATGGCTGTCACTTCTCTTGTATCGGATAGTTCTGGTATTGTCTGATAACTCCTATTGAAAGATCACTAGTCTGTTGTAATCGCAAAAAATCGTCTGAAATTGTCCGTCGGTGGTTGGATGCAGTAGAAGAGGGCTGATTCATCTGCATGTTGTAGGATCGACTTCAGACGATATCGGATGATCGCAGCATCGCACAAATATGGTGTCAGTAGATGTCCAGCCTTATTGTGTTCCAGTTCTCCGCCAGGGTCTTCAGTCTTTACTGGTTTCTTTAAATACTACACCAAAAATCCAGAGTACTCAAAATGTTCAAAGACATTGAAGATTAAGCCTACTAATCCATTCAGTTGGATACTCTCGACTCTCCCCTTAATGACAAAGATGTCCAAGATCTTTTAAGACCTCTTCCCACCAGAGAAACATTTGTTTGTTCTACGGAGGCTTGAGGCACTATTTTGTGTCAAGACTGAAGACGTGGATGCAGATTTAGAGGAAAGGGGCTACATACAGTATATGTGCAACTCAAACACATGGGCATCAATTATCTACTTATTCAAATTATCTCACTGGACGATCAATGATCTCAATAACTGAGGACTCTCATATAATCTGCAAATACAGTGGAAAGAAAAAATGTTTGAATCCTTTGGAATCAGCTGGGTTACATGACAGTTAACTGATATATGCAGGGCCGGCGCTCCTGCTTGTGAGCTAGGCAGCCGCCTAGGGGCTCAGCCAGCTCCTGCTTGAGGGAGGGGAAGATTAGATTTCGAGACAGAGAGAGAGAGCTTGAGAGAAACCCAGGATGGTGCTACTCCTGAGTAGGGATGGGCCGAACACCCACGTGTTCGGTTCACATTCGAACTTGAACAATTTAAAAAGTTCGAATTCGAACGCGAATATGATCCGAACTCAATGCAAGTCAATGGGACTCGAACGTTCGATTTTTAGAGTGCCCTCCAAGAGGGCATATATGCAAGATATTGGCCATAAAAGGTGTATGGGGGTCCGGGTAGTGCCCTGGGGGACAGGAAACAAGGACAAAAAGTGTTAAAAAAACTTTTTAGGCTAGGGTCAGACGAAAGCATTTTTCCCGCGAACGTGAAAAAGTGCGTCCGAACGCATTGACGTATTTTTTCATGGAATGCGCAAAAACGGTCAGACGAGGGGCATTTTCAGGTGTGATTTTGTACGGATCGTCAATAAAACTCTTTTTGCGTCTGGACGTTATGTTGGCTGGACATTAGCAGTGTCTGACATCTCCTAATCACGCAAACACGCCGCTATGCCGCAGCTGCGCACTCAGTACGTCAGTACTAGCGGTTCAGCGTTCTCAGAAAAATGCGTTCAAATTCCACTTGCGTTGCACGACCGGACTTTTGTGCGGCCGTACATTATATATTGGCCGTCATTGCCCGTCATCTGCTGCTAGTGCGGCCGTAATTATGTGCGCCAGAACGCACGTTAAAAGTGCGCTGGTCTGACCCCAGCCTTAAAGGAAAAGTGATTTTTCCATGACATAAAGGTTAAGACTAAAAACGAAAAATTCCGTCAAATATCGTGCCAAACCATTCGAGAACCGGAGGTCGAGAGCGAGGCATTTTGATTACCGCAGGCTGACACCAGCCCATCAGGTGCGTGACCGGTGAACGAAGCACAGGGGCAACGAGTGGAGGGCTACCTCTCCTTCCGCTCGAGTAGCGAGAGACTGGACCCGGAGGAGGCCTAGCACACTAACAGGCGCCATTGCTACCGCACGCACCGACTCATAACAGAGTGGCAGCAACCCCCTCAGGGAATAGGCAGCTGCTGCCCCTACCCAGCTGGTGACCCATCGCCGCTTTTTTCCTGGGGACGTCCGGCTTACGCCCGCGAGAGGGAACCATCGCCCATAGCGACGAGGCCTACGCCTACCACGAGGCCGGGACATATATTTTTACATTTGGCCTGACAGAAGGGGATAACTGAAAAGATCTACCTCCCCCCTCTACCTACCACATACGGCAATCTCCCCTCATCATCTGGTCCCACCATAACCCAGTTTACGGTGCGGAGGCCCACAATCGCAACCCCCGGGAAACCTGGGGAAGTGGAAGAAGCCCACGGGCACCCCTCTCCCCCAGAGGAGACTGAGCTTGGCGCCGCTGTAAGACCTGGGGGCAGAGTTGCTTCCGCCCACCACCACCTTGGACAGAGGGTCTCCGGTGCAGTCTACCTGGCATCCCACTCTGCCGCTGGCAGTGGTCCCTATCCCTATCGGAGCTACCTGAATGTCCTAAAAACGTAACAAAAAAGGAAAGGGAAAGGGGGAAGAGAGGAAGGAGGGAGAAAAAAAAAAAAAAAAGGGTACAAGAAATATAATTTTAAACGACATCCTTGGAGAGCCAGGTTCGATTCCATCAGTTTTTAGTCGGTGGACGCTTACCCACCCAGCACGCATCAACGAGTGACCACATGGATATGTAGCTCATGCGGCCAGCGCTGAACTTTTCTCAATCCAACGGCTTCTAAAGGATAATTTTTGTGGCTACAAGTGAGGAAATCTTCTGTGTGCCCAGATGGCACCTCCCAAGGCACAGCGAGTGTTGGATCCCCCGAAATCGGCTCGGAAGGAACGTAATAAGGAAACTCAGGATAACGGATCCCCGCAGCATGCATTGGCTCCTGAACCGGACGCGTTGCCCTCGGCGCCACCAGACCTCTCTGACTCGTTGCCACCCTCAGAGAGAAGATTGCACGCCATGCTGCAGGACTTGCGTTCTACCATACAGGCGGACATAAGGGGAGCGCTGCAGGACCTGAGCCGCGACGTTCTGGACTTGGGCGAACGCACCGATGCGTTGGAAACCAAGGCGGATGATTTATGCTTAGCCCACAATGATCTGGTTGACCGACATTTGGCTTTGCAAGCGGCCCATGAATCTCTGGCACTTAAAGTGGCTGACGTAGAAGATCGCTCCCGGCGTAATAATATTAGAATCAGGGGTATCGCAGAAGCAGTCACTCTGGCGGACTTACATCCATATCTCCTGGAGCTGTTTCAAGTTTTGCTGCCGGAGAGGCTACACCACAAGACCTACTTCTGGATCGCGCGCGCATCGCCTTCCGCGAGCGAAAACCTACCTACGTCGGTGGCTCGTGATGTCATTATCCGGGTGCACTTTTTCCATATCAAGGAGGCTTTGATGACGGCGTCACGGAAGTTCATGCCTTTATCTGCCCCTTATGCTAATATCTCCTTCTTCGCTGATTTTATCGGCTTCGACCATGTCCAAGAGACGCGAGTTTTCATCCCTCACCAAGCTTCTTCCGCAATCATAAGTTGGCGTACAGATGGGGGTTCCAACGAAGCTCTTGATATGGAGGGATGGTATCCTACATGTTGTTCCTGATGTCGCTACTGGATTACAATTTTTGAAGGACTGGAATATTCTGGCAGATTTTTCGCCTCCGCGGGAGCCTTCCTCATCACCGATTAAGGTCTCACCGCAATGGCACAGAGTCCGGCCTAAATGATGGGTGTCTCCTTCCCTGTGTCGCTTTTCAAACTGTTCGGATCTCTGGATGGTTATGTATGTGGAGGGAGTGGTTCCTCTTCACGATCGCCTCGGGACCCTATGCTTCTTGGTTCGGCGCTGAGTTTTTGCTCTGAGCTCTGCGTAGCGTACGTCCCCTCGACCCCCCCCCAGGTTGAGTCTCCTTAGCTGATAATGTGTCCGCTTTTTTATTGCCACTAGGAATGACTCATTCTTGCTGTATTTTTAGGATGCAGCGTTGTTTGGTTTGTTTGGTTTATGTTTTTGCCCTTTTGGTCCTTTTTTTTTCCTTTTTCGCTTCTTTTTCATTTTATTTTTATTTTCCCTTGTTTGTTGATATGCTCTTATGGTCCTGGCCTTTATACTCCTCATGTCTCCTCGATAGTATTTTTCATTCTGCCATGTATGTTATAACGTTGTGGTTAATTAATCATGAGTAAGCCTCAGTTCGATATTTTTTCAATGAATGTTAGGGGGCTGAATGTTCCGTTCAAAAGACATGCTCTGTTTCGTGATTTACATAAACATAAACTGGCGATAGCCTGTGTGCAGGAGACGCATTTTAGTGCTTTGCGCACCCCACATTTACGATCCGCTATGTACCCTGTTTCTTTTCATTCTACTGCCAGACGAAGTCTAGGGGTGTCTCGGTTCTCTTTCACAAAGACTGGGTCTTTAAATGCTCGAACCAATACGCAGACCCACTAGGACGCCTTTTGATTTTGGTGGGCACTATGAATGAACTTCCCATTACGGTTGCGAATTTGTACTTGCCTAATGTCAATCCGGTATGTTTCCTAAAAAAGCTTATAGTAAGATTAAGAAGTTGATGGAGGGGTCTCTTTTCATGTGTGGAGATTTTAATTGTGTACCTGACACGGCTTTAGATACCCGTCCAGGCCAGAACCGTGCACAGCATCGTAAACAGCCCCCCTCCAGCCGCCAACTAAATGACTTTTTACGATCCTCTGACTTATATGACGCATGGAGAATTAGCAACCCCTCAACCAGGGACTTCACTTTTTTCTCACCAGTTCACTCATCTTACAGCCGCATTGACTTATGTCTGATACATGGATCTACAGTCCCTCGTCTCCTGGCAGCTCGTATCGGCTCTATAACATGGTCTGATCATGCTCCTATAACGATGGAGTTCGAGGCTGACTATCCTGCTAGGGGGATGGGGAACTGGCGTCTAAATGACTCGCTTATAGTGCAGGGCTCTGATGTGTCTGATACGTCGGCGGTACTACGGGAATACTTTGCATTGAATGTGACAGAAGACGTAACCATATCATCGGCCTGGTTGGCACATAAAGCAGTGGTGAGGGGTCATTTGATTCAGAGAGGGGCTACACGAAAAAAGGCATTCAATGCCCAGATGACTTCGGTACAGCGGCAAATATCTGACTTGGAATCCCAACATAAAATTAACCCTGCACCTGACCTCTTGTCTCGACTGATGACCCTTCGACGGGATTTGATCCAACTGACGTTACAGTCCTCTGAACGGGCCATACGACGCTTAAATCTCACTCAATATACCCAAGGCAACAAAGCTGGCCGATTATTGGCATCTAAATTGAAATCTAAAAGGCTACAAATCAAAATTCCTTACCTCTTAGATAATGGAGGGGATAGGATTTACAACCCGCTTAAAATCTCGGAGGAATTTGCTAACTTTAACGCATCTTTATATAACCTAAAGTCAGATCCTACGACCCACGACCCAGATCCAGATGAGATAAATCAGTTCCTCCAGGATGCAGAACTCCCCTCCCTATCCCACTCACAGGCAGCTGACTTACTGGTTCCGTTCACAGAGGAAGAGGTGCGTAAGGCCGTTAAGGCTCTCCCAAAGAATAAAGCCCCTGGGCCAGACGGTTTCTCTAATTTATATTATCAGACTTTCGCAGTCATTCTAATACCGAACCTTACGAGGCTTTTCAATCATATCAAATCCACAGGTGTAATACCCCCAGAAATGCTTCAAGCTACTATTGTAACGTTACCCAAGCCTGGCAAACCCCCGACCAGCTGTGCGAATTTTCCCCCTATATGCTTACTAAATGTGGATGCTAAGCTATACGCTAAGCTTTTTGGCGTCTAGAATGGCTCCACTGCTTCCCCTCTTGATTTCAGCGGAACAGACCGGGTTTGTAACTGGTAGACAGACATGTGACAATACCCGACGATTCTATAATATAATCGACATTGCCTATAGAACCAATACCACTGGGCTCCTCCTGGCCCTGGATGCCGAGAAGGCATTTGACCGCCTGCATTGGGGCTATATGCGTAAGGCACTAGAAGTCTTTGGTTTCCCTGCCCTATTTATTAATAGTATCATGAGCCTGTATTCTCTTCCAACGGCAAAGGTCCTGGCGTCTGGGTTTCTTTCCTCCTCATTCTCTATTACCAATGGCACCAGGCAGGGGTGCCCACTCTCCCCACTCATCTTTGTTTTGGCATTGGAGCCTTTGGCCTCGCGGATCAGACGAGACGCTTCCATCTCTGGCATCTCGACCCCAGATGGAATTCATAAATTAGCTATGTTCGCGGATGATATTTTGATTTTTCTTACCTCCCCTGAAACCTCTCTACCATCTCTAATGCACCAGCTTACCGCTTATGGCCTAGTCTCCTACTATAAAAACAATGTGAGCAAGACGCAGGCACTACCGCTACATGTTGATGATTTCTCGCTCTCCACATTAAGCGCCTTGTACCCATTTGACTGGCGAACGACCTCCTTGAAATATTTAGGTATTTCTCTTACCAAATCCAGGGGCACCATCCTTAAACTTAATTACAACCTCCTAATGGCTTCAATCTCCTCCCAACTGAACTCCTGGCATGCCCTGGAGGTCTCGTGGATGGGACGCATGGCAGCTTTGAAAATGTGTATTTTACCCCAGATTCTTTATTTTTTCAGGAACATCCCAGTTTTTATCCCGGCACATATGTTGCTACGCATGCAAAAAATGCTGCAGGCACACATATGGAAAGGGGAGCCTCCACGCATTCCAGCTTCCACAATCAACACGACTAGACGTAGGGGGGGGGGGCTAGGCTTTATAAACATTACAGCATACTACAGGGCGGCTTTACTGGCTCAGCTCCTGTCCTCCATGTCCCAGCGAGACACCCCTTTATGGTTACGGATGGAGAATGCCTACACTGCTCCTTTTCGAATACACGACCTAATGTGGTTTGAGACGCTCCCACACCACACATTGGAGGGTATTTTGCCCTCCACTTCCCTTTCCCTTATGTCATGGCGGCTATGGGGTAGACGACTTTTGCGACCCTTCTCACTGCTCAGCTTAGCTCCACTGCGCTTCCTCTGTCGCATTATCCAAGACCTGAACCTTGACCGATGGTTCCAATTAGGTCTTACACATATTCACCAGCTTTTTACAGCCTCTTCCATTAAAACCTTCCCGGACCTAACGCGTGAGTTTGCCCTTCCCGCTAGCGAATGCTTCAAGTACCTTAGGGTAAAACATGCACTGACTCAACGAGGTATTTCCTCCTTTGCAGCGACAGATATTACGGCCTTCCACAGACTGTGCTTAGGTAAAAAAGTTCTGAAAAAGCCTTTGTCCTTATGTTATGATAGTTTGTTGTCTGCGAACCCTAATAAGAAACTGCCCTATATGATCAGATGGGACAAAGATTTGTCGTTCGAGTCCTCTAAGGAGGACTGGTTTTATGCCACTGAAACAGTATATAAATACACCAGGAGCACTAACTTGCGGGAATCACATCTTAAACTGTTATACAGATGGTATCTGACACCGAATCGCGTGGCTCATATAACCGGGCACTCCAGTGTATGTTGGCGGTGCGGCACGAGTGTCGATCTATCCTTCACATCTTTTGGCAATGTCCGCTTCTTGCTACCTTCTGGGGGAAAGTCTGTAGACTGATCTCTCATTGTACCGGAATATCTATGCCCCTGTGCCCTAGACAATACTTATTACATATGCTTCCGATTACTATCCAACAGCGCCATAGAGGAATTATATCAATAATACTTAGCGTAGCTAAAACTGTTATAGCACGTCACTGGCTTTCTCAAGCCAGTCCCTCAATGAGAGAAGTCATGTTATCATTAGAGAATGTTTATCTGTACGAGGAAGTGTACCACAAGGCTGCTAACTCTTTAAGCGTGTTTCAAGGTATATGGGAGGTTGGGAACGCTTTGTTACTTCTGGAAACCTGATATGAAATTTATATATGGTATACTTAATGAGGATACAACATAAATATTGCCGTTCATGGACCTAACTGAGCATATGAATGATAATTTTATTTTTATTTTTTATTTTTTATTTTCTTAAATCCCCCCCTTTTTCTTTCTTCTCTTTTGTGTATTCTTCTAATTTGTGTGTTTTTTGTTATGTTCTAACTGGTATAAATTTCACTGTTTTAGTTAATATGGAAAAACTTGGTTCCACCGATTGCTACTCGCAAACCTTATGTTATTGCTAGGAATGTTCAATGTCGGATCCTGCGCGATCCTCCCTTTGTCATTATCTCAATATTTGTGATCTCTGGCATTTGTTTCTTATGTGTGAACCTCAATAAAACTTTATATGGAAAAAAAAAATATCGTGCCAAGGAGGTCCCCATAACCTGCCCGTGAAGTGGCGGATTTGTAGCATGTATAGAAACATTTAAAAAGAAAAAAATGACGTTTCAAATGAAGGTAAATGTTTTTTCTTTAATCTATATGAAAAGAGGAGACATTTTAGGACACGCAGAACAAGTTTAGTGATTTTTTGGCTAAATTATGGTGAAACTTATGCAGGCTTTGGATGAAAGTAACAACAGGTGCATTAAAATTAGACCTTTGGTGGCAACTAGGGCCTTCACACCGTAACCCCTCTGAGGTATTGTGGAAGAATGCAGTGGTGGTGGACCCTGCGGTCAAATATTACAATGATATGAATCTGGTACACGCATCAGTGCATCCAAATATTGGGACTTTGGTGCCAGCTAGTGCCTTCACACCGTAACCCCTCTGAGGTATTGTGGAAGAGTGCAGGGGTGGACCCTGCGGTCAAATATTAAAATGATATATGAATCTGGTACACGCGTCAGTGCACCCAAGTATTGGGCCTTTGGTGTCAGCTAGTGCCTTCACACTGTAACCCCTCTGAGGTATTGTGGAAGAGTGCAGGGGTGGACCCTGCAGTCAAATATTAAAATGATATGAATCTGGTACACGTGTCAGTGGCAGTGCACCCAAATATTCGACCTTTGGTGCCAGCTAGTGCCTTCACTACGTAACCCCTCTGAGGTATTGTGGAAGAGTGCAGTGGTGGAGGTTTTGGGAATGCAGAAGAGATCCCCGATCTATTCATTTACATCAGCATCATGGAGTGATAGCTGCTGATCCAGGACTGATTCATTTTTATAAATGTCAGCCGGTCTGCAGAGTCAGTGGACAGACGCACTCTTTCATCTGTGACAAAACCTCCAGCGGCACTGAACATCCTTTCAGAAAGCACGCTGGATGAAGGGCAACCTAGTAGTGGCATAGCATATTGGCTAAATTCTAAGTGATCCAATCCTACCAGTGCCTGGAAAGGTGTTACACAAGTGTCACTTTAGAGCGTCCTCAAGTTGTTTCACCCTGTCCTCCCTCTGAGAGGGCAGGATGAGCTCTGCAACCTTACCCTTGTATCATGGATAAAGAAGAGTTGCCAACCAGTAATGATCCCTCTCCATGATAGCACAAATCCTGGGGTCCTTTAGCAGGCTTTGCATGATAAGGGAGTCCATGCAGCGTAGGTTGGAGGTGGCATTAGCTTCCGAGTGTTCCTGGTCGCTGAAGATGACCCCATCGTGCACTACCTCCTCCCAGCCACGTACTAGTCCTTGGGTTTCTGGGGACACAAAACCCTACCTTGAGGAATCCCCACCTTCAATGCCCCCACAACTTAAATATTCCTCCTCCTCCTCATCCTCCTCCTGTCTGATCTGAGGACCCGCAGGAATGCTGTCTGCGTAAAGACTGCGGCCTTGAGAGCTAGCGAAGTCCTCCTCTTCCTCCCGCTGCTCTGCCTCTAGTGCCATGTCTATAATTCCCCGCAGAGTGCGCTCCAGCAGGAACACTAAAGGAATTGTGTCACTGATGCATGCACTGTCCCTGCTCACCATCCTCGTTGCCTCCTCAAATTGTGACAGTACAGTGCATGCATCCTTGATCATCAGCCACTGCGGCGGGAAAAAAAACAAGTTGACCTGAATCTGTCCTTGTGCCATACTCACACAGGTACTCATTGATCGCCATCTGCTGCTTGTGCAGACGCTGCAGCATTGCCAATGTCGAGTTCCACCTGGTAGGCATGTCACAGATTAGAAGGTTTGTGGGAAGGTGGAATTCTCTTTGAATTTCTGCCAGGCGAACACTTGCTGGGAATGACCGTCTGAACTTGAGGTGCGAAAGTCTGCAGTGGGTGCCGGATATTAAACCAAAGGTTGGTGTAAATTTTGTGTAGGGTCCCTGTTAGAGAGATTGGGTACGTTAAGTGAGTTAGTTACCATTCAGGTGAACAAGGATTTTTGTTTTGGTTTTTATTTGATGCTGATACTCCAATAAAGTGAGTTAGATGTCACCCTTTAAAGAGACTGTGGGCTCTATTACATTCTTCGCGCAAAAGTTAACGCGTGCGCAAAAACACATTAACGCGAGGGGCAAAACACTTAGCGCAGAACGTCGTATTACAATGTCAGTGCAACAAACTCGCGTATACGTCTACCGCGGGTGAACCTGCGCGAACGCTGCGCGAGCGTACTGTATTGCGCATGTCCTATACTTAACATTGTGAGCGCAAATGCATTTGTGCACTGGTACGCAGATGGTACTACAATCTATGCGCAAAACTTAACGCACAGCGTTTGCGCACATAATTTTAACGTCTTTGAAAAGCTGGTGTTAAAGGCAAATCTGAATGTCCTGGCCGAACCCAAATACACCAGCCCAAAAAAAAAATACAGCAAAGTATAGTTACACATTCTACGTATACCCAAACAATAAATTTGAGGAGTTGTGCGTGTTGTTTTTTTTTATGCAGAATATATGCGAGATTGACTTTGACAGGCGCAAAAACTTAACGTGAGACAATTAAGGTTCTTAATTCTGATTGGCTGAAACGCGTGAAAAAAACAGTCCGCACACTGATTTCTGCGCGCAACGTTAATGCGCGTCTTTTTTACGCTCGTTATTTTTTGACGGATGAAATAATGCGCTAGGATTGTAATACCAGCGTTAATTTATGCGCGTTACCGTTTAACGCTTCGCGCAAAAATTCACGCATTTACGGTGCATTTTTGCTTGCAGAATGTAATAGAGCCCAGTGTGTGCCATATTTACCCTAGAGGACCTTGCTACAGCTCCCTGTGGCGTGCGGTATTACACAACACACAACCATACAGTTGTGTTCAAAATTATTCAACCCCCAATGCTGTAAAGGGTTTTAGGGAATTTAGTGTACATTTGTAATTGTATTCAGAATGAAATCCTACAAGGACTTTTTAAAGAAACATATGCAACTAAAATGACATCAATTGGTTTTGTAATACAGTAGTAAATGTTTCTTTTGTGAATTCTTCATTGACACAATTATTCAACCCCTTAAAGACTAACACTCTGAAGAACAGAGGTTCATTCAAGTGTTTTCAATCAGGTATTGAAAAAACCTGTGGATGTCACGGAGCAGCAATAAAGCATAATAAGCACCAATTAGGCAGCTTTAAAATGACTGTGATACTCAGCTCCTTCTAGACATTTATTGGTGTGGTTACAAACATGGTGAAGTCAAGAGAATGGTCCAGGAAGACAAGAGAAGAGGTGATTACTCTTCACAGGAAGGGCAATGGCTATAAGAAGATTGCAAAGATGTTAAACATACCAAGAGAGACCATAGGAAGCATCATTCGCAAATTCAAGGCAAAGGACACTGTTGAAACGCTACCTGGTCGTGGCAGAAAGAAGATGCTGACTTCGACTGCTGTGCGCTACCTGAAGCGTAGAGTGGAGAAAAGTCCCCGTGTGACTGCTGAGGAACTGAGAAAAGATTTGTCAGATGTGGGTACTGAAGTTTCAGCTCAGACAATACGGTGCACACTGCGTAATGAAGGCCTCCATGCCAGAACTCCCAGGCGCACCCCCTTGCTGTCTCCAAAGAATAAGAAGAGTCGACTGCAGTATGCCAAAAGTCATGTGGACAAACCACAGAAGTTTTGGGATAGTGTTCTGTGGACTGATGAAACAAAATTAGAACTGTTTGGGCCATGGATCAACGCTATGTTTGGAGGAGGAAGAACAAGGCCTATGAAGAAAAGAACACCTTGCCTACTGTGAAGCATGGCGGGGTCAATCATGCTTTGGGCTGTTTTGCTTCTGCAGGTACAGGGAAGCTTCAGCGTGTGTAAAGGTACCATGAATTCTCTTCAGTACCAGGAGATATTGGATGACAATGTGATGCAGTCCGTCACAAACCTGAGGCTTGGGAGACGTTGGACCTTTCAACAGGACAATGATCCCAAGCATACCTCCAAGTCCACTAGAGCATGGTTGCAGATTAAAGGCTGGAACATTTTGGAGTGGCCATCGTAGTCACCAGACTTAAATCCGATTGAGAACCTCTGGTGGGACTTAAAGAAAGCAGTTGCAGTGCGCAAGCCTAAGAATGTGACTGAACTGGAGGCTTTTGCCCATGACGAATGGGTGAAGATACCCGTAGATCGCTGCAAGACACTTGTGTCAAGCTATGCTTCACATTTAAAAGCTGTTATAACTGTAAAAGGATGTTGTACTAAGTACTAAGATTGAATGTCACTTTGGGGTTGAATAAAACTGATAATGATGTGAGCACAGAAAATACATTTGTGGTTATTTCATTATAAATGTTATGTTATATTTGTCTGACCTACACGTGCCTCTTTGATTTAATTGTAAGCAAGATGACTGAATGATCAAAATCAATGTCAAACTGGCCAAAACACTCAATTTCAGTGGGGGTTGAATAATTTTGAACACAACTGTAATCTTTCCTGTCTATATTTTACACATTCCATTAAACATTCACAGTGCTGTGGAAAATGTAAGTGAACCCATGTATTTAATAGCTAGTTGATCATACATTGGCAGCAATTGGCTCAACCGTGCATTTCTCATAGCTGAGAATTAGACCTGTGCAAGGAGGAGTTTTGGACCGCTCTTAGGGGAATGACGCAGCATGCTGACTTGTCATGTCAATTTAGTCAGTTTGCCGCACTGAACCAGATGTAGCAAATGATTGGAGGGATGACCTTTCCGTCTCCCACTCACGTTTGCTGCCTGTCACATACAATTACCAGTTTTCCTCCTGGAATCTTTTGTCTATTTTTGTCTGTTGAACATGGCCCGCCTTATAAGCTCTTATACTGAATCACATCCCATCCATGCCTCCAATAACCATCAGACACTATTGGGACTACCAGATTTGAATCCATGGACCCAGAAGACTTGCAATATTTACACTAACACACTTTGTATGTATACTTTTTTAATGCTCACTAAACCCTATCTGCACTGCTTTGACACAATTTGAACAGTAATACTACACTATCTCCAGAAGGATATAGACATCTTAGAGAGAGTTCAGAGAAGGGCTACTAAAATGGTGTACGGCTTGAAGGAGAAAAGTTACCAGTAAAGGCTTAATGATCTTAACATGTACAGCTTGGAAAAAAGACGAGACAGAGGAGATATGATAGAAACATTTAAATACGTAAAGGGAATCCACAAGGTAGAGGAAGGGAGTATATTTAAAAGGAAACAAAGTAGCAAAACAAGAGGACATAGTCTTAGATTAGAGGGGCAAAGGTTTAAAAGTAACATCAGAAAGCATTATTTTAGTGAGAGGGTGGTGGATACATGGAACAGTCTTCCAGTTGAAGTGGTAGAGGCCAAAACAGTAATTGAATTTAAGCAGGCATGGGATAGGCATAAGGCTATCCTAAACAAAAGATAAATCCAGGTAAAGTATCCATGTAATTGGGCAGACTAGATGGGCCGAAAGGTTCTTATCTGCCGACATTTTTCTATGTTTCTATGTTTCTATGTTTCTACTATGATCAATCCTTACATCTCATATTTGTGGTACATTGCTCCAGGCTTCCTTACATTACCTACCTTCATATTTTATGCTATGCAATAGGACCTTCCCCTCCATTTGATGAGGTTGAGAGTGTGAGGGAATTAGAGAATCTGAAATGCTCTTACAATGAATATGATCTACAGTACTCACAATATACATTCCATGCCACATGATCAGGTCTGTTCGCTAAAGATAAAACTCAGAAGAAATGGCAGAAGAAGTGAAAATTCTAGGCCAAAATAGCCAAACCAGAAAAATTCTTCCATTTATCTCACTTTCCAAATCGGCTATTTGGTCTAGATTGTTCTCTTCTCCTGCTAATTCTCCAGAGTTTCACATTTTAGTGAATAGACCTGTAAATTGGACTGATTTTGAAGGACATTTCTTGGTCCACCTCAGCTATTTCCTGATCTGTTGTTCACTGATATTTCATCAGCTGGCAAACCAAACTCATTCCTTCCTCCTACTACCATGTCATTTCACTTTCTTTTGTTTACATTTTGAACAGATGCTTCTTCTCGCCTATGAACCTGCCATGTAACAAGTGTACCTAAACAAATGTTATTGCCAGGGCTTAATTTGTGGAGAATTTTAGAAGAAAAGGATGTGGGACCTCTCGTATTTTGACTATCTATGTTCCGGTACCTACTACCCAGACATCAGACCCCAGATACATGTATACCCAGACATCAGCCGGTGCGCTGCGTCTCACGTCAGCTTCTGGCATCAAGGAGAAACTGAATTCCTCTGCTCCTGGCCAGAAGTATCGCGGGCACCAGACTCGTAGTATCGTGGGCGCTGGCGGCGAGCCGCTCATTGACATGCTAGTTGCGGACGCCGGCTGCACCCCTAGTCAGCAGTGTGCTCTAGGCAGCTGCCTAGCTCACCTAGCAGGAGCGCCGGCCCTTCTTATATCTTTCATCTGTCATGTATGTCCAGTGACTTTCTTTCACTTTCTAACACTGTCTGGATGTTTAATTTTTAATTAATAAAAAAAAGAAATTCTGTAATACTGTCAACTTTTTAATGAATACAAAAAGAGAGTAAACAATACTGTAAGGTTTAGATTTTTTAAATTATTTTATCTTAAGTTTAACACCAAATAATTTTCATTTTCTTTTGGGATAACTGGTTTTAGATGGTTTTGTTGCGTTCCCTAATGATTAAGATACCATCAATGTACGTAGAAAATAATCAGTCTCCCAATCAGAACATCTGCTGATTTGTTTGGAACTGATGAAATGTTGCTGAATTGTTTCCACAGTATGCAATGCAGGGAGGTGGAGGCATGTTGTGGCTGGATTATTATCCTGGGTGATTTCCCAAAAACAAAGCTTTCAATTTGCAGATTGTAATCTTCTCTAGAAGGGGAATCTGTTTATTTCAGCAAGAGCTGTCGTAATACGTAAAGAGTGATACCGTAATGTTGCCTCATCCATAACTGTATGACACCATCAAAGCTAAACACTAAGGGCCCTATTACAATCTTCGCGCATACGTTTGGGCACGCGCAAAAACGCATTAACGCAAGGGGCAAAACCCTTTGTGCTGAACGTCGTATTACAATGTCAGCACAACAAACGCGTGTATACGTCTACCACGGGTGAACCTGCGCGAACGCTGCGTGAGTTTACTGTACTTTGCGCGTCCTATACTTAACATTGTGAGCGCAAATGCGTTCACCAGCCCAAAAAAATTACGATTTAAAGTATAGTTACACATTCTACACATACCCAATCAATAAATTTGAGAAGTTGTGTGTGTTTTTTTTATTGATGCAGCATATATGCACAGATTGACTTTGACAGGCGCAAAAACTTAACCTGAGACAGTTGTGGTTCTTAATTCTGATTGGCTGAATCGCGTGAAAAAACCAGTTCGCACACTGATTTCTGCGCGCAACGTTGCTGCGCGTGCGTTTGTGCGCGCCCGTTTTACGTGCTTTCTTTTTTGACGGATAAAATATGCGCGAGGATTGTAATACCAGCATTGTTTTACGCGCATTACCGTTTAACGCTTTGCGCAAAAATTTATGCGTTGCGCGTGCGTTTTTGCGTGAAGAATGTAATACTTCATGTTCAAGTAAGTCAACTCTTGTAAGGCTATTGGAGGTCAGGATTAGTGGAGATCATTTAGATGGGGTTATGATTAGAAGGGATATAGCTATGGTTAGAGGGTTGTACACAGCTACACAAGCTTCAGATAATGGGAATTAAAATTCACCCTACCTGAGCACAAGTGCCTTTTAATTTTTGTTTACCTTCTAGTGGCACTACCACTAACATAAACTGCAACTAGATAACTTGTGAATTACAAAATCACACATTATATAACACATGCTATGTTTTTTTTTCGTTGTTGGAAGAAATTGCATGTAAAAAGGAAAAATAAAGTTCGTTTTTTTTTTATCTCCCGTTTCCGCTTTCTGTATTTTTCCCATGATGCAACATTTACCAAAATCTGAGTAAAAGTTTAACTTTACAGCTGTGGTGTAGGATAAAAGAGTAGTGAGGAGGGGATGTTTAAACAAAGCTGCAGGGAATCTATTGTTTTGTCTATGCTACCTAAGATATGGCAGCTGAATGAGATCTGATAGTTGACGTAAAACACTTTAATCTACCCCTGTGATGTCCTTTTGCGTACATACCGCACAATGCAGTGGATGTGCAGCAAGTTGTGGCAAGATACTGGGGGCGGGGGGTTCAATTTACAATATAAAAGCTCACAAAATTAATGCACGCAATGACACATATAGAGTAAAATATTTTCTTAACTAAACATACACGAGAAAAACAAAGCACATGTAACATATCAGCAACATAAAATAAACATAATGAGGACATTACATTTTTTGGTGGTAGTGTCATCATCATATGGTAACATACACCAAACTGCAGTCCAACACTCTGATCCATACTTTGCATCATTATATCACAAAGAAACACATTGTATAATAGTTTGTGATGTGCTTTGCAAAATAATAAAAAAGTATTAATACTATAAAGACCCATAATCAGGGGATTCTTATCCTAGAAATATGTATGCTCTCTAACAATTTAATATGCCATGCAGCTGCTTCTTCACCTACACTCTTCTTGCTTAAGGCTAGGGTCAGACTGAGGCAGTGCGAACGCGCGTGCAGCCGCACTTAATCACGGCCGTGCTAGCAGCAGATGCCAGGCAATGACGGCCAATATACGAAGTACGGTCGCACAAAAGTGCGGCCGCGCAACGCAAGCGGCAAACAAACGCATTTTTTCGAGAACGTGAAACCACTAGTACTGACGTACAGAGTGCGCTGCGTCCGCTAGCGGCGTGTGTGCGTGATTAGGAGACGTCAGATGCTGCTAATGTCCAGCCAACATAACGTCCAGACCCAAAAAGTGTTTTATTGATGATCCGTACAAAATCACGGATGGAACTGCGCATCGTATGACCGCTATTGCGTATTCCGTGAAAAAATACGTCCATTCGTTCGAACGCACTTTTTCACGGACAACGTGAAAAATGCGTTAGTCTGACCCTAGCCTAAACTGGTGAACAAGCATATGACTAAGCACAATTAGTTGCAAAATATAACTTTCTGTAAACTCTGCAACATGTGAGGTCTAGTCCAATTCTAACATGCCACTCTATGCACAACAGATCTGTAGAACCTTGTAAAAATAACGCACCTATATGCGTGCCCCCTTTTTCAATATAGAGGAAATGAATAACGTCCTTGTCTGCCTGTGTGATCAAATCCGTGCTTTTCCTGCGTCAACGAGTTTGATCGGTGGCTGTGTGCATGAGTCTCCGTTACTCAGTGATTCACAAAACTGTCATTGGTTCTGTCAAGTTTGAATATATGTAAGAAAAAAGGGTTTAGATAGCACTCACTCAGTTGGGGCAAATCTGCTCCATGGTGCACTCGATACTTGCATTTTGCCACATCCAAAATTAATTCCAAGAAACCAAAAAGTACCAGCACTTGTGGGCTCGGTTGAAGTGTATTTTTATTGGATGCCTTACACACTAGAAGGGTTATTCAGACGGCACCAACATTTCAGTGCTCTGCCGTTTGTTGCACTTCGGCAAGTTAAATTTGCAGACCCTGCGGTGAATTGAGCATTCACCACACGGCTGATCAACCCACCGAACGCATTTTCAAACCACCGCAAAACCGCCAAATTGTAAAATCATCGAAAAACTGCTGGAAAAAAAACGCAGAATCAATCCGAAAAACCGGCGAACACATCCTGAAATGCCGCAAAACTGCCGAATCAATCACCACACCCGAAGTGCGGCTGATCAACCCACCGAACGCATTTTCAAACCGCCGCAAAACCGCCAAATTGAAAAATCATCGAAAAACTGCGGGAAAAAAAACGCCGAATCAATCCGAAAAACCGGTGAACACATCATGAAACGCCGCAAAACTGACGAATCAATCACATAACCCTCCGAAGAATTGCTGAATGCACCCAACGAACTGCTGAACAGACCGCCGAATTGATCCGTAAAAAGTCGACCAGCCACAGAGCAAGGGTTAAAGAAAAAAACCATTGCAACTTTTAAAAGGTGTTTTACGCTGACAGATTAGTGATCTAAGGAGACCATAACCCCAAATCAACCACAAGACCACATAGATGAAAACATTACACTGTATACTAGAGGCAACAGTGTGCAGAATAGACCACCAAATCCTTAGCATTGGCTCTTACTGTAGAGAGTGAAATAGCAGCACTCTGACACAGAGACCTCAACCCAGGCTAATAACAAACAATGTAGCAAAACGGGTATCAGATTTCCCTTCAAATAAATACATATAAACCTGCCAAATAAACTGAAAGAGGAGAATAAACAAAAGAGCCACAAAACTACTGAACACTAGGGATGAGCCGAACACCCCCCGAGTTCGGTTCGGGCCCGAACCCGAACTTCCCAAATGTTCGGTTCCGAACCCGAACCCGAACTCGAACTCAATGCAAGTCAATGGGGCTGAAAATTCGGTTTTTAGAGTGCCCTCCAAGATGGCATATATGCTAGATATTTGCCATAAAAGGTGTATGGGGGTCCGGGTAGTGCCCTGGGGGACAGGAAACAAGGTCAAAAAGTTTTGAAAAAAAAGTTTTTAAAGGGACAGTGAGTTTTCCATGAACTAATGGTTAGAAATAAAAACGAAAAATTCCTTCAAATATCGTGCCTAGGAGGTCCCCATAACCTGCCCGGGAAGTGGTGGTCCCCAAAAGTGCCGTCACACCGTAACCCCGCTGAGGATATGAAGCTGATACAGGCGTCAGTGGCAGTGCACCCAAATATTGTGCTTTTGGTGTCAGGCCTGCAAGTACTATAATACAGTAACCCCTCTGTGGTATTGTGGAAGAAAGCAGGGGTGAACCTAGCGGTCCTATATTAAAAAGATATGCATCTGGTTAAGGCGTCAGTGCACCCAGATAGTGTGCCTTTGGTGCCAGGCCAGCAAGTATCATCATACAGTAACCCCTCTGTGGTATTTTGGAAGAATGCAGGGGTGAACCTTGCGGTCCTATATTGAAAAGTTTTTTATCTGGTAATGGGCGTCAGTGCACCCAGAGTGTGCCTTGGTGCCAGGCCAGCAAGTATCATCATACAGTAACCCCTCTGTGGTATTGTGGAAGAGTGCAGGGGTGGACCATGTGGTCCTATATTGAAAAGATATGATTCTGGTCAAGGCGTCAGTGCACCCAGATATTGCGCCTTTGGTGCCAGGCTAGCAAGTATCATCATACAGTAACCTTTCTGTGGTATTGTGGAAGAGTGCAGGGTTGGACCCTGCTGTTCAAAAAATTAAAATGATATAAATCTGGCACAGGCGTCAGTGCAGCCAAATTTTGTGCCTTTCATGGCAGCAAGTGCATTCACACTCATACAGTAACCCCTCTGTAGTATTGTGGAGGAGTGCAGGGGTGGACCATGTGGTCCTATATTGAAAAGAGTTTTTATTTATCTGTTAATGGGCATCAGTGCACCCAGATATTGTGCCTTTAATGCCAGGCCATCAAGTATCATCATACAGTAACCCCTCTGTGGTATTGTGGAAGAGTGCAGGGGTGGACCATGTGGTCCTATATTGAAAAGTTTTTATCTTGTATGGGCGTCAGTGCACCCAGATATTGTGCCTTTAATGCCAGGCCAGCAAGTATCATCATACAGTAACCCCTCTATGGTATTGTGGAAGAATGCAGGGGTGGACCATGTGGTCCTATATTGAAAGGTTTTTAATCTGTTAATGGGCGTCAGTGCACCCAGATATTGTGCCTTTAATGCCAGGCCATCAAGTATCATCATACAGTAACCCCTCTGTAGTATTGTGGAGGAGTGCAGGGGTGGACCATGTGGTCCTATATTGAAAAGTTTTTTATCTGTTAATGGGCGTCAGTGCACCCAGATATTGTGCCTGTAATGCCAGGCCAGCAAGTATCATCGTACAGTAACCCCTCTGTGGTATTGTGGAAGAGTGCAGGTGTGGACCATGTGGTCCTATATTGAAAAGTTTTTGATCTGTCAATGGGCGTCAGTGCACCCAGATATTGTGCCTTTAATGCCAGGCCAGCAAGTATCATCATACAGTAACCCCTCTGTGTTATTGTGGAAGAGTGTAGGGGTGAAACTTGCGGTCCTATATTAAAAAGATATGCATCTGGTGAAGGCGTCAGTGCACCCAGATATTCTGCCTTTGGTGCAAGACTGCCAGGGCAGCAAGTATCATCATACAGTAACCCCTCTGTGGTATTGTGGAAGAGTGCAGGGGTGAACCTTGCTGTCCTATATTAAAAAGATATGCATCTAGTTAAGGCGTCAGTGCACCCAGATATTCTGCCTTTGGTGCAAGACTGCCAGGGCAGCAAGTATCATCATACAGTAACCCCTCTGTGGTATTGTGGAAGAGTGCAGGGGTGAACCTTGCTGTCCTATATTAAAAAGATATGCATCTAGTTAAGGTGTCAGTGCTCCCAGATATTCTGCCTTTGGTGCAAGACTGCCAGGGCAGCAAGTATCATCATACAGTAACCCCTCTGTGGTATTGTGGAAGAGTGCAGGGGTGGAGGTTTTGTGAATGCAGAAGAGGACATCCCCTATCTATTCCATTACTTCAGCATCAGGGGATTGATAGCTGCTGATCCAGGACTGATTCATTTTTATAAATGTCAGCCGGTCTACAGAGTCGGTGGACAGACGCACTCTTTTTTATCTGTGACAAAACCTCCAGTGGCACTGAACGTCCTTTCGGAAAGCACGCTAGATGAAGGGCAACCTAGTAGCTGCATAGCATATTGGCTAAATTCTGGCCAGTGATCCAATCTCAACACCCAGTAAGCCAGTGGATCATCTGCTGGAAAGGTATCCAGGTCTGCCCTTGCCCCTAGGTAGTCCTGCACCATATGGTGAAGACGCTGGCAATGGGTGCCTACATTTGACGTCCCTGGGCATCGAGGACTAAAAAAAATTAAAAATGCATCAGTCAAGCGGCCCTGGCCTTCACCGCTATTCCTCTGATCACCTGCAGCCTCAGAAGCACGTGTGTCAGCACCTGGTAATCTACCAGTGCCTGGAAAGGTGTTACACAAGTGTCTCTTTAGAGCGTCCTCAAGTTTTTTCATCCTGTGCTCCCAATGTGCGGGCAGGATGAGCTCTGCAATTTTCCCCTTGTATCGTGGATCAAGAAGGGTTGCCAACCAGTAATGATCCCTCTCCTTGATAGCACGAATCCTGGGGTCCTTTAGCAGGCTTTGCATCATTAGGGAGCCCATGCAGCGTAGGTTGGAGGTGGCATTAGCTGCCGAGTCTTCCTGGTCAATGAGGATGACCGTATCGTGCACTTCCTCCTCCCAGCCACGCACACGCCCTTCTGTTTCTGGGCACACAAAACCCTGCCTTGAAAAATCCCCACCTTCAATGCCCCCACTACTTAAATAGTCCTCCTCCTCCTCATCCTCCTCCTGTCTGATCTGAGTAGGACCCGCTGGAATGCTGGCTGCGGAAAGACTGGGGCCTTGAGAGCTAGGGAAGGCCTCCTCTTCCTCCCGCTGCTCTGCCTCTAGAGCCACATCTATAATTTCCCGCAGAGTGTGCTCCAGCAGGAACACTAAAGGAATTTTGTCACTGATGCATGCACTGTCCCTGCTCACCATCCTCGTTGCCTCCTCAAATGGTGACAGTACAGTGCATGCATCCTTGATCATCAGCCACTGCGGGGGGTAAAAAAAAACAAGTTGAACTGAACCTGTCCTTGTGCCATACTCACACATGTACTCGTTGATGGCCCTCTGCTGCTTGTGCAGACGCTACAGCATTGCGAATGTCGAGTTCCACCTGGTGGGCATGTCACAGATCAGACGTTTGTGGGAAGGTGTAATTCTCTTTGAATTTCTGCCAGGCGAACGCTTGCTGGGAATGACCATCTGAAGTGGCTGCAGACTTTTCTGGCCTGGATGACTAGCTCTGGCAGCCCTGGGTACTTGGTTAGGAAACGCTGTACCACCAGATTTAGGACGTGTGCTAGGCATGGTACATGCTTCAATTTACCCTTGTGTAGGGCGGAGAGAAGGTTGCTGCCATTATAGCAGACGATCATTCCCAGTCAAGCTGGCGTGGTGTTAATCATCTCTGCACCTGCCCCTGCAGAGCTGACAAAATTTCTGACCCGGTGTGGCTCCTGTCCCCTAAGCAAACCAGCTCAAGCACAGTATGGCATCTTTTTGCTTGAGCCATTGCGTACACCCTGTCAGGCGTCGGTTTAATGCCACTTCGCCAGAGACAGAGAAGGAGGAGGAGGAGGAAGAGGTGGTGGTGGTGGAGCAGACAGACCTCATACAAGCAGCTTTCTGGAGGCGTGGTGGATGAACAAGCTCCAGCACAGAGCCCCGTCTTGGATCCCTCCCAGGCTGCAATCAGAGTTACCCAGTGTGCTGTGAAGGAAATGTAACGACCCTGTCCATGCTTGCTGGACCACGTGTCTAAAGTCACATGCACCTTGCTGCTGACTGCCTTTCCCAATGACTGGATAACATTGTCTTCCAGGTGCTGGTAAAGTGCTGGAATGGCCTTGCGTGAAAAGTAATGGCGTTTTGGAACCTGCCACTGTGGTACAGTGCATTCAGCAAATTCACGGAAGGGAGCAGAGTCCACCAGTTGGAAAGGCAGCAGCTGCAATGCGAGTAATTTTGCTAAACTGGCATTTAGACGCTGTGCTTGGGGATGGTTGGAACTATATTTTTTCTTTCGCTGCAGCAGCTGCAGCAACGTAATCTGACTGCGTAAATCTTCAGTTACTGGGATGATGTCACATTGTGAGGAAGGACCTGCTGGTACATCCATTACTGTAGCATCATCCCTGTCGGTGGAGGTTGTAGGCAATTGCATGGCAGGACATACAGTGTGGGTAGAGACAGATGAGGAGGAGGAGGACCATGCAAAGTTTTGCCCCAATAGGATGTGGTACTTGTCCATATGTCGGCTCAAGCACGTGGTACCCAAGTGTCCGGTGTTTATCCCACGCTTCCACCTCCTCTGACATAGATTACAAATAGCAACGGTGGGGTCTGCTGCACAGTTCTTAAAGAACTCCCAGACAGCAGATTTCCTGCATGTGTTCTTTGAGACAACAGCGCTCTGCACCGGAGCAGCTCTGACATGTGATGCCTTGGCCTGGCTAGTGCTACAGTTGGTCACAGAGGATGTTTTGCCTCGTGTTTGCTGTGCCTCCTTCCCCTCCTCCTCACTTGATTCCTCAGTTCGATCTGGCACCCAGGTGGAGTCAATGACCTCATCATCATCAATGTCATCTTCACCCCCTATCTCCTCATCACTGGAGCCAACTTGGCAGTATGCTGCAGCTGCTGGGGCAACATGAGTGCCAGTTATTTGTGTGTCATCACTGGCATCCCCTTCCTCTAGGTTGATTATACTCCCTTCCTCAACCTCAGAGATTGAATCAGAGCACTGTACTTGCTGCGCATCCTCATGCAACATGTCACTCTCATTGTAGTCAAACAATTCAGCTGACTCCTCCGTGTGTGATAGCGAGGCTATGGCAGGAGTAGCTGTGGACATGGAGGCTGCATTAGATGCTTTGGCAGCTGAGGTGGACTGTAAAGCACTAGAAGCCTGGCTGGCAGAGGACTCAGAGGATGAGGATGGCCTGGTTAGCCAATCCACCAAGTCCTCTGTATGTTGCTGCTGCGTAAGACGGCCAGCACCAGTTAGAAAGGACAAGCGTGCCCCTGCAGAGGATGATTCAACTCTGGTATAAAGATTTAAATAACTCTGGTATAACTCAGTGAGACACACTGATAGCTGGCAGCCAGTGATAAGAGACAGATCACCTTAATTCACAAATGTTTTAAATAAATTAGTGAGCCCCAAAATACAGCGTGGTACTGTATGTATGACGAGACACAGATCACCTTAATTCCCAAGTGTTTTAAAGAAATTAGTGAGCCCCAAAATACAGCGTGGTACTTTTTGTATGACGAGACACAGATCACCTTAATTCCCAAGTGTTTTAAAGAAATTAGTGAGCCCCAAAATACAGTGTGGTTCTTTTTGTATGACGAGACACAGATCACCTTAATTCACAAGTGTTTTAAAGAAATTAGTGACTCCCAAAATACAGCGTGGTACTTTTTGTATGGCGAGACACAGATCACCTTAATTCACAAGTGTTTTAAAGAAATTAGTGAGCCCCAAAAAAAATTGCTGGCTGTGTGAGGAGACACAGATGATCACCTTAATTCACAAATGTTTTAAATAAATTAGTGAGCCCCAAAATACAGCGTGGTACTGTATGTATGACGAGACACAGATCACCTTAATTCCCAAGTGTTTTAAAGAAATTAGTGAGCCCCAAAATACAGCGTGGTACTTTTTGTATGACGAGACACAGATCACCTTAATTCCCAAGTGTTTTAAAGAAATTAGTGAGCCCCAAAATACAGTGTGGTTCTTTTTGTATGACGAGACACAGATCACCTTAATTCACAAGTGTTTTAAAGAAATTAGTGACTCCCAAAATACAGCGTGGTACTTTTTGTATGGCGAGACACAGATCACCTTAATTCACAAGTGTTTTAAAGAAATTAGTGAGCCCCAAAAAAAATTGCTGGCTGTGTGAGGAGACACAGATGATCACCTTAATTCACAAGTGTTTTAAAGAAATTAGTGAGCCCCAAAATACAGCGTGGTACTTTTTGTATGACGAGATACAGATCACCTTAATTCCCAAGTGTTTTAAAGAAATTAGTGAGCCCCAAAATACAGCGTGGTACTTTTTGTATGACGAGACACAGATCACCTTAATTCCAAGTGTTTTAAAGAAATTAGTGAGCCCCAAAAAAATTGCTGGCTGTGTGACGAGACACAGAAGATCACCTTAATTCACAAATGTTTTAAAGAAATTAGTGAGCCCCAAAATACAGCGTGGTACTTTTTGTATGACGAGACGCAGATCACCTTAATTCACAAATGTTTTAAAGAAATTAGTGAGCCCCAAAATACAGCGTGGTACTTTTTGTATGACGAGACACAGATCACCTTAATTCCCAAGTGTTTTAAATAAATTAGTGAGCCCCAAAAAAAATTGCTGGCTGTGTGACGAGACACAGAAGATCACCTTAATTCCCAAGTGTTTTAAAGAAATTAGTGAGCCCCAAAATACAGCGTGGTACTGTATGTATGACGAGACACAGATCACCTTAATTCCCAAGTGTTTTGAAGAAATTAGTGAGCCCCAAAAAAAATTGCTGGCTGTGTGATGAGACACAGAAGATCACCTTAATTCCCAAGTGTTTTAAAGAAATTAGTGAGCCCCAAAATACAGCGTGGTACTTTTTGTATGACGAGACACAGATCACCTTAATTCCCAAGTGTTTTAAAGAAATTTGTGAGCCCCAAAAAAAATTGCTGGCTGTGTGAGGAGACACAGAAGATCACCTTAATTCCCAAGTGTTTTAAAGAAATTGGTGAGCCCCAAAAATATTTGCTGGCACAGTGACAAGACCCAGAAAATCACCTCAATTCACAAATGTTTTAAATAAAGTTGTAAACCCCAAAAAAACTTGCTGGCACAGTGACAAGACACACATCACCTAAATTCAATGATATTTGGTATAAATGAGACCCAAAAAGACTTGCTGGGATAGTGACAAGACCCAGAAAATCACCTCAATTCACAAATGTTTTAAATAAAGTTGTAAACCCCGAAAAAACTTGCTGGCACAGTGACAAGACACACATCACCTAAATTCCCTGATATTTGTTATAAATGAGACCCATAAAGACTTGCTGGCACAGTGTGACAAGACCCAGAAAATCACCTCAATACACAAATGTTTTAAATAAAGTTGTAAACCCCAAAACAATTTGCTGGCACAGTGACAAGACACACATCACCTAAATTCCCTGATATTTGGTAGAAATTAGACCCCCCAGACCCCCCAGTAGTGTGGCAGACCGGCAGTAACAACACACAACTATCTTCTTTGAAATCTCCTCTGAAATGCTTGCAGAATCGGCGCGTTGAAACCTTCTATAGTGTTCTGCGGGATTTAGCTCTGTGAGCCCACAGATTGGCATAGTGTTCAACCAGTCTTGCACCAGGCCTGTGGTCAGGTGCAAGGCTGTAGCCAATTACGAGCTTCAGGCAGTGGGAAAATGCATTGTGGTCCATTGTGGTCAAACATGCGGCGAACACCCGGAAATGTTCGGGGTTCGCGATCCGCCCGAACAGGCTAAGTTCGGGTCGAACCCCGAACCGTCCGAACCCTAACAGCTCATCCCTAGCATATATACCCTCTTGGAGGGCACTCTAAAAAACCGAATTTTCAGCCCCATTGACTTGCATGGGGGTTCGGGTTCGGGTTCGGTCCCGAACAAATGGGAAGTTCGGGCTCGAACCGAACTCGGGGAGTGTTCGGCTCATCCCTACCCACCGCCAGTGACACGAAATCAATTAAACAAAGCCGTCTGCATAAAGACACAGTGATGTATAAAGATCCAGCATATACTTCTGATGGGCGAGCTCATTAAATGCTCCCGCTACCGTGACTTCTCAAATACAGTCCCCGAATATCTACTGAACAGTAAACCTTAACCTCCCGTCGAGGTCCCCCCAATCTGCCACAGATAGAGTATAATGAGCATTAATATTAGTTGCCCCTTCCCTGTTTTTGTGTCTTATTTTCAAAGTTTTCTGTCCCTTTTCTTTTTCCTTTTTTTTCCCTTTTTCTTTCTTCCACCCCCCATTTACTTCTTTCCTTTCTCTCTTTTTCCCTGTTTTTTTTCCCCCTTCTCCCTTCCCTCCCTCTTCTTCCCTTTCCCTTTCCTTCCCCTTTTCCCGGTCCTTCCTCCCGTGCCCCCCCTTTTTCCCCCCCTGTCCTCTACCTTCCCCCTCCCATCTAATCCCACCTTTCTCAGTCACTTGTTTTCTTTCTTTTTCCTCCTTTTTTCTTTTTTTTTTTTCCTTATTTCTTTCGTCCCCCCCTCCCTCCTCTCCCTCCTCTCTCCATTTTCCTCTATTTATTTATTTATATTTGTTTTTCTGTCCTTTCCCCCTTTTGTTTTTTTTTTCTTCCCCCTTCCGTTTCCCTCTCCAGCAACCTTTTCTCTATCTTCCCCTTCTGACCCTTTACCCCCCTTCCTTTTTGCATCCGTCCTTTCTCCACCTAATCTTTTTCTCGCTTTTCCTCACTTCTTTCCATTTCAATCATTTCCCTCCCCCCTTTCCCCCTAGCTTAAAACAGTGTAATCCGTTCCCACTTCCTTCCCCCCCCTTGAATTGACAACACCCTCATCCATGTTTACAATTGGTTCATCAGAAAAAACAGCCTCCCCAAACTAATATACAGACAACCATTGTCCTGCTTACAACCTAAGCATTCCGCATCATCTCAAGCATATGTGGGCAGGAGTCGTGTGCGGAAGAAGAAAAAGTTATGGTTATTTTAAAAGCTGAGGGCGCGAGAATCAACCACGCATGGCAAAACACATGCTTCCGCAACTAAATTTGCATACTGTCCAGTGTGCATTCCAAGTAAAACAAGTCTGTTATAGCGGGTCACAGGGACGAAACGGGGTAAAGCAAGTAGGAATAAAGTCAAGTAATACGAATAACCGCAAAAAAAATAAAAAAATAAACTAAAAATAAACACCCCGTCTTCATACGGGACAGGCACAACCAAATGTCGACGTCGGCTCCCAGATCTCCGCAGCCTAGGCTCCATCTCCCTACCCTGGCCAGGGAGGGAAAACAGCTCCCAATCAGGCACCATCACGTCTGGAAGGCCCAGAGCTGCGGTGAAACGCGGGACATCAGAGGGCGTGCGTATCAGTTGGGCAACGTTATCCAAACGGGCCGACAACGAGAACGGATAACCCCATCTATATGGGATCCGTGCTTCGGATAGTGCTTGGGTCACGGGCTGCAATGCGCGCCTGGCTTGTAGCGTAGTGGGAGATAGGCTTGTGCACTTTTTTTTTTTTCGGTTCGATTCTGTTCGATTTGTTCGGATGTTTAAAATTTTCGATTCGGCTCGTTTCGACCGATTTCTCTTTCGATTCGGTTCGGTTCGGCTCGTTTTTCGTGTACATTTTTTTTTCGGAATATCGACCATTTTTCGTGTTTTCGGGTCACTTTGCTCGTTTTTTGTATCGACTTTTCGGAAATTTCGGAAATTTTCGTTTTTTCGGAACGTCTGTTCTCCTCGTTTCAAAGTGTCTACGATAATTCTGGCGATTCTATCGTGTGTTTTTTTATTAAATAAAGATCCTTTTTTTCTTATGAATAATTGAATATGCATTTCACAACTTCATTTAATCATATTAAAATGGTATGAAAGCCAAGGAACAAAAAAAATGAACAAAACGATTTAAAAAACGCTAAACTGACCCGAATGCCACAAGAAACAAGTGATACGCATTTACAAATACAAAATTTACAGAATCAGCGATATAACCGATAATAGTTAAATATACGATTTCCAGAATTACCGAAATGGAACCGAAATCACAAATGGAACCGAAATCATGAATAGAGCAAAAATAAATTTCGATTTGACACATTTCAAGTCCATTCGAAAAATCCGAAATTCAGAAATTCGGCCGAATCCGAAGACACGAATCAGGAAATTTCGTGAAAATTCCGAAATTCCGAAACCCGAATCGCACATCCCTAGTGGGAGAGAGATCATTAAAAATCTCAATAGTACCTCCATCGTAGGACCAGGTGCGGCGGGCGCAAGCTTTCAAATAGATTGCTTCCTTCAGGGAAAAATCGGCGAAGAAGCAGATCAGGTCCCTCGGTGACATTGTGGATGATGTAGGAGGGGGCCGCAGCGCGCGGTGAGCGCGAGGTAGATCCGCCGCCGTCACCCGTTCAGAGCCCAGTAGGTGATTAAAGAGGTCCGGTAAGTAGATGTGCGCATCCGAAACCTCCTCCGGTACTCCGCGGATACGGAGATTTTGCCTTCGGGACCCGTTATCCAGGTCATCGATGCGGTGCCAGACCTCAGAGTGCTGCGGAGAGCCAGTTATAGCCGCCTCAGGGGGTGCATTGGCCGTCTGCTCCAAGAGAGTCAGCCTCGTGTCCATCGTCGACACCTCTGCCCTCACCTCAGCGATGTCCTGCTGCAGCTTCTCCCGCACCTCCGCTACCAGCGACTGAATGTCAGCCCGTGTGGGCATGTCCGCAAGCAGCCGCTCAATTCGTTGAGTGGCCGCTCCAAGGTCCGGGAGCGAATATTCCGGAGAGGAGGCCGAGGAAGCCATGTCCGAGGAGTCGTCTCCACCCTGCGTTGTCGATGGCTGGGGTCCAAAATAGGATTCCAATCTTCCCGCAGCCGATCTGTGCGGAGTCCCCGGGCGAGACTCAACAGGTTGAGGCCGTTTGCCACGACCCATACCGGGGTTTACCCTGCTAGAAAATGCGAATTATTTGTGGGATTGTGAGGAGCTCAGACACTACGCAGCCATCTTGGTTGAGCAGCAGACCACACCCCAGTGATCAATCTTTAACCCCTTAACGATGTGCATCGCCTGTCAGGGGTGGCTAAACACCGACAGCTGCCATGCAGGCAGCTGATTTTGGCCCGCCCTGGCAGCCAATGAGCGGCGCGAGTCATTGGCTGCAGGGGGATGGCTTGAGTTCAAGCCGTCCCTCTGCAGCCGGTTTGCACGCCGGCAAATTGACAGCTTTCTGAATAGGCAAACTGCCACGAAATTGCACCGTACGGGGAGATTCACATATCAGTTCCCTTCGTGGTAAGTTCAGGCACTCTTTGAATAACCCTTTTAGTGGATATCAATCCATTTAAATATGAGAGGATATTGTGGTTCAGATTGGTTTGTTATATTTATATTGCAGTTAATTTAGATTCTTATTCACTGTCATGAATTCTTTCTTTATCTGTGGCATTTTGTAGCTAGGTTATTATAGCAATCTTAAACGGTCTATAACAAATTAACTACCCCAAGGATGTTCTTTTTAGTGTTGCTATTGGCTTGTGTATTTATGTGACTTTCAAGTCTTGATAAATTGTTGTGATCTGCTGTGACACACTCATGCAATCTGCTGTTGGAATAATTTTTTATATGGGGATTGCATATGATAATCGGTGGAATGCTCTTAGCTCTGAAACATTTGCTTGCATGGGTTTAACAAATACCAAAATAAACATGAAGAACTAAAGCTGGATCAATGGACGAATAAAAATCGGATGAATTAAAGTGATTATAATTTTTAAGACAAATTGAAAATATTTAGTCAGGTTTTTTGAGCATGCATGTGTCTAGTGCTGTGTACTTTAAAGGGTAGGCTTGTGCACTGATTTTTTTTCGGTTCGATTCGGTTCGGTTCGTTTTTTGTATCGACTTTTTTTTCGTGATTTCGGAAATTTTCGTGTTTTTCGGAAAGTCTGTTCTCCTCGTTTCAAAGTGTCTATTCGTTTTGATGTAAACTAATGGTTTTTCGGATACGATAATTATACGATACGATAATTATACGATATGAGAAGTCTGCCGATACGATAATTCTGCCATTGAGATTTCTCATGTTTTACAAGAAGGATACATTGAGATTTCTCATGTTTTACAAGAAGGATACATTGAGATTTCTCTGGTTTTCCAGGAAGGATACATTGAGATGGGAATGATACAAAATTTAATTACAGAATCAGCGATATAAATACGATGTCTGAAATTACTGAAATGGAACTGAAATCAGGAATGGAGCCGAAATCACGAATTGAACGAAAATGAATTTCGATTTTATACATTTCTACTCCATTCGAAAACTCCGAAAAGTTTTCGTTTCGGCTCGAAAAAGTTTTTGGATCTGCCGTTTTCGGAACTGAAAATTTTCAGAAAATCGGCCGAATTCGAATGCACGAATCGGGAAATTTCGTGAAAATTCTGAAATTCCGAAACCTGAAACGCACATCCATATTAAAGGGGAGTCCTTGCATCTCATTCCACAAAGTCCCCTATATTGACTCGCAAAACATGCACAGAAGTAACAAAGAAAAAGAAAACGACTTTAGCCTAACTTTTAGAAAATGGAACACAAGCCAATACATCTTGCTGAAAATTAAAAGGCCATAGTGCTTTTTTTAATTAAGCCTTAATTAATCCTGCCTGGTAAAAGACTAATTTTAGCAAGTTTTCTTATTATCTACCTATAAGGTGCTAAGCATCCACGCCCTTATAATCTCCCAACTTTACTATTGTAATTATCTTCTAGCTGGCCTCCCTCTCTCCCACCTCTCCCCCTACAATCCATCCCGAATGCCTCTGCCAGGCTCATCCACCTCACCCACCGCTCTGTCTCTGATGCTCCACTCTGTGAGTCCCTTCACTGGCTCCCCATCCACTGCAGAATTAAATTCAAAATCCTCACCCTGACCTACAAAGCTCTCACTAACTCAGCTCCCAACTAACTGGCTTCACTAACCACCAATACAGCCCAATCCGCTCCCTAAGATCAAACAGTGACCTGCGCCTAGCTTCTCCCACATCACTAGGGATGGGCTGTCGGTTTGATGCGAACATGAGTTTGCATCGAACATTGGCTGTTCTACCGTTCGCCGAACATTTCCGCGTGTTCGCAGCGTGTTCGCCCACAATGCACCACAATGGACCACAATGCACTGTGCCCTGGCCTGAAGCTTGTAATTGGCTACAGCCTTGCACCAGACCACAGGTCAGGTGCAAGACTATGCCAATCAGGGCTCAGAGTCCTGATTGGGCAAATTTTGCACAATCAGGGGCTCACAAAGCTAAGTCCTGAAGCACACTATATAAGGCTTCCCTGCAGCCCTAGCGTGTGTGTTGCAGGAGTGAATCAGAGAGGAGAGGAGATTGTTGGATTTGCAGGTAAAAACTGGCAGTGGCAAATAGCAGGGAAACTGGCAGCCTGGCTGTGAAATATCATACCACAGTTGAATCAGAGTTCATCTTTATCTATTGAGACTTGAATCTGGGTCTTGTTGCCAGCTATCAGGGTGTATCACTGTTATAGCAGAGTTCTGGAAAATCTGTATATCTTTAATCTAATTCTAGATACCACAGAATACCACAGTTGAATCAGAGTTCATTTTTAGCTATTCAGACTTCAATCTGGGTCTTGTTGCCAGCTATCAGGGTGTATCACTGTTTTAGCAGAGTTCTGGAAAATCTGTATACTTTAATCTAATTCTAGATACCATAGAATACCACAGTTGAACCAGAGTTCATCTTTATCTATTGAGACTTGAATCTGGGTCTTGTTGCCAGCTATCAGGGTGTATCACTGTTATAGCAGAGTTCTGGAAAATCTGTATATCTTTAATCTAATTCTAGATACCACAAAATACCACAGTTGAAACAGAGTTAATCTTTATCTATTGAGACTTGAATCTGGGTCTTGTTGCCAGCTATCAGGGTGTATCACTGTTATAGCAGAGTTCTGGAAAATCTGTATATCTTTAATCTAATTCTAGATACCATAGAATACCACAGTTGAACCAGAGTTCATCTTTATCTATTCAGACTTGAATCTGGGTCTTGTTGCCAGCTATCAGGGTGTATCACTGTTATAGCAGAGTTCTGGAAATTCTGTATATCTTTAATCTGATTCTAGATACCATAGAATACCACAGTTGAACCAGAGTTCATCTTTATCTATTGAGACTTGAATCTGTGTCTTGTTGCCAGCTATCAGGGTGTATCACTGTTATAGCAGAGTTCTGGAAAATCCGTATATCTTTAATCTAATTCTAGATACCATTGAATACCACAGTTGAACCATAGTTCATCTTTATCTATTCAGACTTGAATCTGGGTCTTGTTGCCAGCTATCAGGGTGTATCACTGTTATAGCAGAGTTCTGGAAAATCTGTATATCTTTAATCTAATTCTAGATACCACAAAATACCACAGTTGAATCAGAGTTCATCTTTATCTATTGAGACTTGAATCTGGGTCTTGTTGCCAGCTATCAGGGTGTATCACTGTTATAGCAGAGTTCTGGAAAATCTGTATATCTTTAATCTAATTCTAGATACCATAGAATACCACAGTTGAACCAGAGTTCATCTTTATCTATTGAGACTTGAATCTGGGTCTTGTTGCCAGCTATCAGGGTGTGTCACTGTTATAGCAGAGTTCTGGAAAATCTGTATATCTTTAATCTAATTCTAGATACCACAGAATACCACAGTTGAATCAGAGTTCATCTGTATCTTTAATCTGTATCTTTATCTATTCAGAGTTGAATCTTGATGTTGCCAGCTATCAGGGTTTTGCAGCCTGCAGCAGAGGAATTGAATCAGAGAGAGAGTAGAGGACATTGGCAACCTTGCAGGGAAAATATCAGTGAAATCGCTGATTTATAGCAGAGTTCTGTATATCTCCAATCTATATACCAGAGTTGAATCAGAGTTCTGCATATCTCCAATCTATATGCCAGAGTTGAATCAGAGTTCTGCATATCTCCAATCTGCATACCAGAGTTGAATCAGAGTTCTGCATATCTCTAATCTATATACCAGAGTTGAATCAGAGTTCTGCATATCTCCAATCTATATACCAGAGTTTTTATCAGAGTTCTGCATATCTCCAATCTATATGCCAGAGTTGAATCAGAGTTCTGCATATCTCCAATCTATATACCAGAGTTGAATCAGAGTTCTGCATATCTCCAATTTATATACTAGAGTTGAATCAGAGTTCTGTATATCTCCAATCTATATACCAGAGTTTTTATCAGAGTTCTGCATATATCCAATCTATATACCAGAGTTGAATCAGAGTTCTGTATATATTTAATCTATATATCACTCACCATGTCAGAAAGACCAAAAAGGACATGCAGACGCTCCCAGACACAGATAAGAGGGCAAACAGCCTCTGTGTAGTCGTGGATGTGGTGCATCTTCTGCAGGGACACACTTGTCCTTTCTAACTGGTGATGGCCATCTTATGCAGCAGCAACATACAGAGGATTTGGTGGATTGGCTAACCAGGCCACCCTCATCCTCCGAGTCCTCTGCCAGCCAGGCTTGTAGTGGTTTACAGTCCACCTCAGCTGCCAAAGCATCTAATTCAGCCTCCATGTCCACAGCTACTCCTGCCGTAGCCTCACCATCATACACGGAGGAGTCAGCTGAATTGTTTGACTACAATGAGAGTGACATGCTGCTTGAGGATGTGCAGCAACTGCAGTGCTCTGATGTTGACTCTGAGGTTGAGGAAGGGAGTAAAATCAGCCTAAAGGGAGGGGGTGCCAGTGACACACAAAGTACTGGCACTCACGTTCCCCCAGCAGCTGCAGCATACTGCCAGGTTGGCTCCAGTGACGAGGAGATAGGGGGTGATGACGATGATGAGGTCACTGACTCCACCTGGGTGCCTGATCGAACAGAGGAGTCAAGTGAGGAGGAGGCACAACAAAAACGAGGCACAATGTCCTCTATGAGCAACCGTAGCCAGTCCAACGCATCAGAAGTCAGAGCTGCTCAGGTGCAGAGCGCTGTTGTCTCAAAGCACACTTCCAGGAACTCTGCTGCCTGGGAGTTCTTCACATGTGCAGCAGACTGCAGTGTTGCTATTTGTAAGCTATGTCTGAAGAGGATCAAGCGTGGGAAAAACATCAGACGCTTGGGTACCACGTGCTTAATGCAACATATGACCACCTGCCATGCATCCAGTTGGCACAACACTTTGCATAGGTCCTCCTCCTCATCTGTCTCAACCCCCACTATATGTCCTGCCATGTCATTGTCTACAACCTCCATTGACAGGGATGATGCTACAGTAATGGGTGTACCAGGTCCTTCCTCAGAATGTGACAGCATCCCATCAGCTGCAGATTTACGCAGTCAGATTTCGTTGCCCCAGCTGCTGCAGCATAAGAAAAAAATATAGTCCCAACCATCCCCTTGCACAGCGTCTAAATGCCAGCTTGGCAAAATTACTTGCATTCCAGGTGCTGCCTTTCCAGCTGGTGGACTCTGCCTCCTTCCGTGAATTTGCCGAATGTGCTGTACCACAGTGGCAGGTTCCAAAACGCCAGTTCTTTTCACGGAAGGCCATTCCAGCACTATATCAGCACTTGGAAGACAATGTTATCCAGTCATTGGGAAAGGCAGTCCGCAGCAAGGTGCACATTAATTTAGACATGTGGGCCAGCAAGCATTGACAGGATCGTTACATTTCCTTCACGGCACACTGGGTAACTCTGCTTGCAGCTGGGAGGGATCCAGGACGGGGCTCTGTGCTGGAGCTTGCTCATCCACCACGCCTCCAGAAAGCTGCTTATATGAGGTCTGTCTGCTCCACCACCTCTTCCTCCTCCTTCTCTGTCGCTGGCAAAATGGCAGTTAAACCGTCGCGTGGCAGGGGCTACGCAATGGCTCATGCAAAAAGATGCCATACTGTGCTTGAGCTGGTTTGTTTAGGGGACAGGAGCCACACAGGGCCAGAAATTCTGTCAGCTCTGCAGGGGCATGGTCAGAGATGGTTAACACCACGCCAGCTTCAGCTGGGAATGTTCATCTGTGATAATGGCAGCAACCTTCTCTTTGCCCTACGCCTGGGTAAGTTGAGGCATGTACCATGCCTAGCACACGTCCTAAATCTGGTGGAACAGCATTTTCTAGCCAGGTACCCAGGGCTGGAAGAGCTTCTTAGCCAGACAAAAAAAGTCTGCAGCCACTTCAGACGGTCATTCCCAGCAAGTGTTCGCCTGGCAGAAATTCAAAGAGAATTCCACCTTCCCACAAACCGTCTGATCTGTGACATGCCCACCAGGTGGAACTCGACATTGGCAATGCTGCAGCGCCTGCACAAGCAGCAGAGGGCCATCAATGAGTACCTGTGTGAATATGGCACAAGGACAGATTCAGGTCAACTTGGTTCCCCCCCGCAGTGGCTGATGATCAAGGATGCATGCACTGTACTGTCACCATTTGAGGAGGCAACGAGGATGGTGAGCAGGGACAGTGCATGCATCAGTGACACAATTCCTTTAGTGTTCCTGGTGGAGAACACTCTGCGGGGAATTATAGATGTGGCACTAGAGGCAGAGCAGCGTGAGGAAGAGGAGGACTTCCCTAGCTCTCAAGGCCCCAGTCTTTATGCAGACAGCATTCCTGCGGGTGCTCAGATCAGACAGGAGGAGGATGAGGAGGAGGAGGAATATTTAAGTAGTGGGGCATTGAAGGTGGGGATTCCTCAAGGGAGGGTTTTGTGTCCCCAGAAACCCAAGGACTAGTACATGGCTGGGAGGAGGTAGTGCACGATAGGGTGATCCTCAGTGACCAGGAACACTCGGAAGCTAATGCCACCTCCAACCTACGCTGCATGGGCTCCCTTATCCTGCAAAGCCTTCTTAAAGGACCCCAGTATTCGTGCTAGCAAGGAGAGGGATCATTACTGGTTAGCAACCCTTCTTGATCCACGATACAAGGGTAAGGTTGCAGAGCTCATCCTGCCCTCACAGAGGGAGGACAGGATGAAACTATTTGAGGACGCTCTAAAGCGACACTTTGTAACACCTTTCCAGGCACTGGTAGGTTACCAAGTGCTGACACAGGTGCTTCTGAGGCTGCGGTTGATCAGAGGAAGAGCGGTGAAGGGGGCCGCTTGATTGATGCCTTTTCCAATTTTTTTAGTCCACGACGCCCAGGGACGTCAAATGTAGGCACCCATTGCCATCATCTTTACAATATGGTGCAGGACTACCTAGGGGCAAGGGCAGACCTGGATACCTTTACAACAGATGATCCACTGGCTTACTGGGTGTTGAGATTGGATCACTGGCCAGAACGTAGCCAATATGCAATAAGCATTATTGAAGGCCACAGGCAATTGCATTCGACTTGTTAGCAAAAACAAAAAAGGGAAGAAACCACTGTGGTACTCTGCAGAAGTGGCCAAAATAGTGAAGAACAAAAAGACAGCATTCAATAATTATAAAACAACTCAGAGTGAAGAAGATAGGCAAACCGATAAGATTAGGCAGAAAGAGGCAAAGCAATTTATAAGAGCTTCCAAAGCACACGCAGAAGAGAAAATAGCTCAGTCAGTAAAAACGGGGAACAAAACATTTTTTAGATACATAAACGAGAAAAGAAAAGTAAAACAAGGATTAGTTAGATTAAAAACAAAGGAAGGAAGGTATGTAGAAGAGGATAAAAGTCTCGCTGACTGCCTCAATGAATATTTTTGTTCAGTCTTTGCAGAAGAAAAGGAAGGAAAGGGACCTCAGTTAGGAGGAAACACTAACGAGACAATTACATATCAGTTTACAGAGGAGGAGGTTCTACAGCAGCTGTCTAAAGTAAAGACAAATAAGTCAATGGGGCCTGATGGGATCCACCCTAAATTGTTAAAAGAGCTCAGTGATGTAATAGCAAAACCGTTAACAGATTTATTTAACCAATCCTTGCTAACGGGAGTCGTCCCAGAAGACTGGAAATTAGCAAATGTTGTGCCCATTCACAAGAAGGGTAGTAGGGAGGAATCTGGGAACTATAGGCCAGTTAGTCTTACGTCAGTAGTGGGGAAATTAATGGAAACCATGTTAAAGGAAAGGATTGTTGAACATCTAAAAACACATAGATTACAGGATCAGAAACAACATGGGTTTACCTCAGGGAGATCATGCCAAACTAATCTTATTGATTTTTTTGATTGGGTAACAAAAATAATAGACACAGGTGGTGCAGTAGACATTGCTTATTTAGATTTCAGTAAGGCTTTTGATACTGTTCCGCATAGAAGGCTTATCAATAAATTGCAATCTTTGAGCTTGGATTCCAATATTGTTGAATGGATTAGGCAGTGGCTGAGTGACAGGCAACAGAGGGTTGTGGTAAATGGAGTTTATTTGGTGCTTGGTCTTGTTACCAGTGGGGTACCTCAGGGGTCAGTACTTGGACCCATTCTATTTAATATTTTTATTAGTGATATTGCAGAAGGTATTAATGGAAAAGTATGGCTTTTTGCTGATGACACAAAGATTTGCAACAGGGTTGACGTTCCTGGAGGGATCAGCCAAATGACAAATGATTTAGGTAAACTAAAAAAATGGTCGGAGCTGTGGCAATTGAGTTTTAACGTGGATAAGTGCAAGATAATGCACCTGGGACGTAAGAACCCAAGGGCTGAATATAGAATATTTGATACAGTCCTAACCTCAACATATGAGGAAAGGGATTTAGGAGTTATTATTTCAGATGATCTAAAGGTAAGTAGTCAATGTAATAGAGCAGCAGGAAATGCTAGCATAATGCTTGGTTGTGTAGGGAGAGGTATTAGCAGTAGGAAAAGGGAAGTGCTCATGCCACTGTACAGAGCACTGGTGAGACCTCACTTGGAGTACTGTGTGCAGTACTGGAGACCGTATCTCCAGAAGAATATCTTAGAGAGAGTTCAGAGAAAGGCTACTAAAATGGTGTACGGCTTGAAGGAGAAAAGTTACCAGGAAAGGCTTAATGATCTTAACATGTACAGCTTGGAAAAAAGACGAGACAGAGGAGATATGATAGAAACATTTAAATACGTAAAGGGAATCCACAAGGTAGAGGAAGGGAGTATATTTAAAAGGAAACAAAGTAGCAAAACAAGAGGACATAGTCTTAGATTAGAGGGGCAAAGGTTTAAAAGTAACATCAGAAAGCATTATTTTACTGAGAGGGTGGTGGATACATGGAACAGTCTTCCAGTTTAAACTGGTAGAGGCTAAAACAGTAATTGAATTTAAGCAGGCATGGGATAGGCATAAGGCTATCCTAAACAAAAGATAAATCCAGGTAAAGTATCCATGTAATTGGGCAGACTAGATGGGCCGAAAGGTTCTTATCTGCTGACATTTTTCTATGTTTCTATGTTTCTATGTTTCTATGTTATGCTGCTACTAGGTTGCCCTTCATCCAGCGTGCTTTCTGAAAGGACGTTCAGTGCTGCTGGAGGTTTTGTCACAGACAAAAGAGTGCGTCTGTCCACCGACTTTGTAGACCGGCTGACATTTATAAAAATGAATCAGTCCTGGATCAGCAGCTAACACTCCTCTGATGCTGATGTAACTGAATAGATCGGGGATCTCTTCTGCATTCCCAAAACCTCCACCACTGCACTCTTCCACAATACCACAGAGGGGTTACAGACGGCATGAAGGCACGGTTGCCAAATTTAAAGGCACAATTTTAAAGCACCTATTGTTACTTTCATCCAAAGCCTACGTAAGAGGCACCATAATTTAGCCAAAAAAATCACTAAACTTGTTCTTCGTGTCCTAAAACGTCTCCTCTTTTCATTCAGGCTGCCGCCCCAAGTAATTGTTTATGAATAGATTAAAGGGAAAACATTTACCGTCATTTGAAATGTCATTTTTTTCTTTTTAAATGTTTCTATACATCCTACAAATCTGCCACTTCACGGGCAGGTTATGGGGACCTCCTAGGCACGATTTTTTAAGGAATTTTTCGTTTTCATTCTTATTTTTTTGTAATGAAATTTTTTTTATTTCAATGAAATTGCATACAAAAGGTAAATGACAACAGAAATGCATTAAGCGTAATATTAAACATTTGCAAAAGATGGCTGCATCAGAGGTGGATTAATAAAAACAGTCACAAAGTTTTCCCAACAACTCTATTAAAGGGCCTTGATAAAATGTTAAGATCAATCATGTCAATCTTTTCCCATAAGTAGTGCTCACATGGATATAATTGCCCCCAGCTCACATGGGTATTTTTTCCCCCAGCTCATATGGGTATATTTGCCCCATCTCATATGGATATATTTGCCCCCAGCTCATATGGGTAGATTTTCCCCCAGCTCATATGGATATATTTGCCCCCAGCTCACATGGGTATATTTGCCCCCAGCTCACATGGGTATATTTTCCCCCAGCTCATATGGGTATATTTGCCCCATCTCATATGGATATATTTGCCCCCAGCTCATATGGGTAGATTTTCCCCCAGCTCATATGGATATATTTGCCCCCAGCTCACATGGGTATATTTGCCCCCAGCTCACATGGGTATATTTTCCCCCAGCTCATATGGATATAATTGCCCCCAGCTCATATGGATATGTTTGCCCCCAGCTCATATGGGTATATTTGCCCCCAGCTCTCACCTCTGCTGCAGTGCTGCCAGGCGGTGCCCCAGGCTCCGCGACGCGTATCTGCCAGCGTTCGTCTACTTCCTACGAGGTGAGCAGCCGCTGGCATGCAGCTTTGCCACTCGTCTGGGGTGGGAACCAAGTGACCAGCCACGTTCTCGCGAGTTCGCGCGCTGGTCAGGTCACGTAGTTCCAATCCCATTCCAGGTGAGCGGCCAAGCTGCATGTCAGCTCACCTCGTAGGGAGTAGTGTAGAACGCCAGCGATTTTCTTGGGGGGGTGCAATTGCCCCGTTGCCCCCCTGGATCCGCCCCTGGTTCAGTCTCAGTGTATTGAAACCCTGTCTATATTGTGCCCATTGTTCAGCGCTGTGGAATATGCTGGCGGTATATAAATAAAAAAAATTATAATTATTTAGCAGCAGGCAGGATAGTGCAGTGCTCTGCTTAATATGTTCCTCCTTCACAATAGGGCGTGAGTGTTCATGCATTTCTTATAAAAGATAGATGTGCTGGAGCTGGCGCTTCTTGTCCTGTTAGTGGTTCCTTCTGCTGCAACCCGTAGCTCAGAAGTGTGGTTTCCTTACAGGGTTACCATCCTCTTTGTCCCTCAAAATATAAAATGAATCACATAGAACAAAATTGTATAAAATGGAGAGCAAACAAAGGAGAAGAATGTCGTACTAACATTTGCTGGTGTCTTATCGATCAGACACCAGCTTTGTAGGCAGCCGGTGACTTCAGAATGTGCACCGGATCACCTATCAGCAGTGGCGTAGCGTGGGGGGTGCCTTGGGGGCGGTCGCCCCAGGCGCAATTTTCATAGGGGAGCGCAAAATTTCAAAAGAAATTTGAACCTCTAATATTTTCCAGCAGGGATCAGTAAGGTGTCTGCCTGTTTTGCCATGCAGGCGGTAACTTAGCACTCAGCGTCCAGAAGGGAGGACCAGGACACAAAATTCTGGTCCTGTCCTGACGCCTCCTTAACGCTGACATGAGTCATGTGAAGCAGCGCAGCATTATTTGATGGAACACCCTGTACCATGCTTGTCAGCCCCCCTTGAAGCCCTGTTCCAGCCCCCCCACCGCTGGCAGACCTGCAGCCACTGAACAGGAAAGAAGGAGGGAGGCGCCCGCCCTGCCACACATTTAAAATCCGGTCTCCACTAAGCCCCCTGGACAGCCCCCCCGGGCCACCAGCAACTCCACGCAGGTAGGCGACACTGTATGACACTAGAGCAGCGTGACCACCACACAGTGAGGGGGTACTGGGGGTACAGGGAGAGGGTGACTGGGGATACTGGGAGAGAGTGACTGGGGGTAATGGGACAAATTGGGGGTACTTGGAGAAAGAGTGAGAGTGACTAGGGGGGTACTGGGAGAGCGAGTGACTGGGGGGTACTGGGAGTTAGTGACTGGGGGGTACTGGGAGGGAGTGACTGGGGTTACTGGGAGAGAGTGTGTGACTGGGGGGTACTGAGAGAGAGTGGGGGTATTGGGAGAAAGTGTGGGAACTGACAGTGACTGGGTATAGCATGAGAGTGGAACTATGCTAGGGTATACTGGGACAGGGTGACTGGTAGCAGTGGCGTAGCGTGGGGGGGCATGTGTGGGTTTCATTTTTTATTATATCAGTATTTTGTTAATATACAATACATGTGCTTGTGGGGTAACGGGGTCAATACTCTACTGGTGGAAGGGAATCATGGCGTGTAACCGTGTCCACAGGTTGGGGGGGGCGCACAATTCTTGCTTGCCCGGGCGCTGACAACCCACGCTACGCCACTGCCTATCAGCCTCATCCTTCATGCCTTTCTTGGGAACAGCACAGAATCCAGACAGGAGACAGATTCAATCTCTCTCTTTTTTCCACCAAAAAGGTAATCATTGCTACTATTTATTCAAGCCTTTTCAAAGATTTCAAACGATAGTATTGGGTAGAATATATTTGATGTACAATTGAGTACTGCCTACCTATAAACCTATTCATTAATAGGACTATACACAGGACACAAGGTCATCCATTTAGACTGGATGAAAGGAAATTCAGCCTAAAGCATAGGAAAACGAGTAGAAGAGGGGTCGGTATGGGCGCTCTTGTCTAGGTAGGAGTATTGTTTTGTTTGCTGCCGTCTAGGGGGTAGCACAGACTCTCGAAAGGGTGTGCAGATATCAATAGAAAGGAAAAGGGGGGGTATTCTAGTGGCGCAACAGTTGTTACATACAACAGATTACAGTGTTGTACTAATGGACCGTCAGATATACATAAATCCTTATGGTTCGTCTAAATGCAACTTATGTCGTGCAAATACAGCTTCTAGAAAAAAAGTGCTAGTGCCGCAGTTCACACGGTATTAAAGTGCAACAGTGACAGCAAGTGCAAATAGTGCAAGCTAGTGCAAATTGTACGTATCGATGTCGTAGTATAAAGGTATATCCCAAGTCAAGGTGTTTTAGCGTTCACCTGGGGGTACATGCAGCTTTATGTAAGATCAGCTCTTAAAAAAGAGGAAAGCGCTAGTGCCGCAATAGGTCTTACTATTTACACAGTATTAAAGTGAAAACAGTGACAGCAGGTGTACACAATACAAATACAAATATAGGCATCAACGTTATAATAAATAGTGTGTTCCGGGTCTAGATATTTGGCGTTTACTTATGGAAGTATAGATGACCTTACGCTGGTTTTCCGTGCGTATTGAAGGTCTAGCGTCCTTAGTGTCTTTTTCCAGAGGTCCTAAATGGCAGAATATGCACCAAACGTGCTCTGCAGTGTACTTGATACAGCGTCTCCTCCTATAACGTTGATTGACTCCACTCCAAATAGGAGATAAAGAGCAGGGGAGAGAGAGAAAAAATAATAATAGTGCAGCAACGTCTTATAACCATTAAAGTGTCGTGTGTTTAAAAATTGCACACTTACAAGAACCAGAGCCTCTTATATCCAGGCTCTGGAGTGGAACGCCTTGTGCCAACTATAGGGTGACCACTTCCCTTCTTTAATGTATCGCCTTCACCTCAGATGGAGAAACATACAAAAGAGAGTGTGCTCTCATAGCACAGCGTCAGTGGTTAATGGCTTAGTATGATAGAGAGGGTTGGTTACACTCACCGATTTGGGGGCCTTATCTCTCCAGGCTCAACTGCTATGCGTGCGGTGCTGCTTAATGGTGAGCCCCAGAACCTCTTTCAGCTGCTCCTTTAGATACAGGTCACGGTGTCCACGATAAGCCTCACAGGTCTGTCCTGATCAGGTTGGGCTCAATAATCAATTACTCCTATGTACTTAAGGTATTACTAGATATACATAAGTGCAAAAAATGGGGGGGTAGTGTGATGTCTCGAGATGCGTTTAGGCGCTGTTCCTGCGCCTTCCTCAGTCGATATGTAAACCTGGCCTGTTAGAGTACCTGACGACCAGGATTGGGAACTGCTGCCTTAACCCCTTAAGGACCGCTGACGTACCCTGTACGTCCTGTCCACGGGTCTTCCTTAGACCAGGCCAAGCCTCCAGGTCCCCCCCACCAAATGACAACCTCACCATATGTGTGAGGATGACAGTGGGCCAGTTAACCATCTAGCTGCCATGTAGAGATAAGGGGATCCTAAGGATCACCCTATCTCCAGATCCATGGCAGCTAGATGGTCATATTTTACATCATTTGAAAGGCCTGGTCATGGCCTTTCCAATGATACCAAACATGACCAGGTCTGGTTTAAAAACAATAATAAAAATAAATAAATTAATTAATTAATTAAATAAAATAATTTTTTTTTTAAAAGTTTTTTTGTCTGGGGGGGGTTTAATGAAATAGTACCTAGGCTGTCATCTCAAAATAATTAGCACAAAATGGTCAGAATGAGCGCAGCGCACATAGGTGAACTGGCGCAGCGTCCTTAGGTATTTCTAGTCTCGGGACCAAATTTTGAAACTATTTAGCCGGGGTCTTTTTTGGTGGTTGTAGATTTTGGGGATTAAAATACGAAAGTGTGTTTTTACCATTTTTTTCATCATATATCATATTTTTTTATAGTAAATTATTCGATATGATGGAAATAATGGTATTTCTAGAAAGACCATTTAATGGCGGGAAAAAGGGTGTATAATTTGTGTGGGTTGAATAAACGAGTAAGAGGAAAATTTGACCTAAACACTAACAGCGCAGAAACGTAAAAACAGCAGCGGTCCCTAAAGGGTGGATTTTTGTAAAACCGCCCGGTCACTAAGGGGTTAAAAGATCCCACTTATTAGATGAATGAAATGTCTTCTGGCCTAGCACGGAAGACTGTTTCTTGGTTACAAATTGACACATTATAAGTAACTGCAGAACACAAAGTAACACAACAAAATAAGCGAAAAGGTTACATAAAGTTTTATTCAAGTAAAACAATACATTCATGATAACGGCCTAATAACCCCAATTCACCTGCGTTGTTAAATAATACACAGAATACAAAAGTGGCTCAGTAACACCTTTTAAAAAGTTCAATGAAGGCCAACAATAACAGTGTTTACAGACATTTTTTACATTATTGGTATGTTATTGCTCAATGCTCATAAACGTATGCATGCCTTTTTAACATACCTGAATAATCCAGTCATCAAAGTCATAGATACAATCAAATACAAGTGAAAGTATTACAGCTGGAGACACAAGCTGGAGGTTTTTTCTACTTTTTCTAAATTCTAAATTTCACCTGTTATTTTGAATTTATAGTTGTTTTTGAATGTCATTCGCTGGGTATTCAGGATAACAATGACAACGTGGCTTACAGCATGACGTTATGTTTTTGATTATGTTTCAGTTGACGAAGATTTGGCACATTTATTAAAAATGTGAGTTTTTCATGTCTTCCCCATACAATGTCAAACTCATTTAATTGGCTCATGCATAGAATTAAGTGTCCTTTGACATAAAAACAAATACAAGATCACAATATCTAGCGGAGGAAGTTTAATATTGTGGAAGAGGGCAGAACAAAAGCTTGCATGTAATTTATTAGGAAAAGACACTCTGTTATTAATAAAAGAGGATTCTATCAATAACATAATCGAGTAGATTCAATCTACCCATATTTAAATATTTCAAAAATATACAATTTATAAAACTGGAGAAATAAAATATTGTCCTCGAAAAATATTTATAAAATGTTTAGACATTCTATTTCTTTCTTAAAAAAATATTCTGGATTTAGCTAGTGTATAATTTTTATTTTTGTTTTATTTTTTGCATTACAATTTAGCTGTTAATTGTTGGAAATGTTTAAAAAATGAGATACTAGAAGCCTGCCTGTTCCTGTAACATATCATTGTATATTTAAAAAACAATAATTAAACAATAAACAATTACACATATTACATCTAGAAATTTAATCATCAGGATATCTAGAAAATGATCCCACAGAATGACACCTATATTACTCATTCCCCTTGACAAATTAAGCAGAAGTTTATGGCAGCAGTAGGAACGGCCTGGAAAGCATCGCTAGTGAGGATATAAAGAATTCGTTGATGTTCATGGGATCCATATTTATTTAGGAAATCTTCAAAGGATTTTCTGTCAAGTATTAAATATGCTCATTTTATCATTTATAATGATGCTAATTTATCAATTTACTTTGCTGCTCTAGAAAATGGATGGGGGTATATTTTATTTTATTTTTATTTGCAAAGGATTTTACCAGGAAGGATACATTGAGATTTCTCTCGTTTTCAAGTATGTCCTGGGTTCAAGAACATTGAGTGGTTACAGTTGTTACAGAAATCCAAAGTAATAAAATGCAAGATATTAAAAACAAAACACAAAAATACAGATTAACATATCATGGGAAGGGCTAGAAACCTTGGGTTAATTAGTGTAATTTGCAAAGTGGAAGCAGCTGGAAAGTAAGCTACAAATTTCAGACCAGCACTGGCTGGAGAGGGAGGGTGGGACAGCAGAGTCCAAACGCAAGCGCTGTGGCAGAGTGTGATGTGAGCTGGCTGCAGGGCTGTAGGAGAAAGAGGTCACAGAATCAGAGCATGTGGTCAGTATAGGGAAAGCATTTTTTACGACATGCGGGGGAGGTATATAAGAAAATACCTGTAATTAATGGTTTGTTATATAGTCTATCAATCTGTACTAAATTATTATTATTATTAATTAAGCGAAACACATTCCGCAGCGTTGTACATAGGTGTAATGGGTAAAGACAGGACAATTCTACAATACATACAGGAGGCAGGTCAGTATTCCCGCCAGCAGATACAGGAGGACATGAGGGCCCTATTCCCGTAGGGATTTACAATCTTGATGGGTGAGGGGGTGAGAGACAGAAAATTTCCATGAATTAAAGTTGAGCACCTACAGTTAAAATCACATCTCCACTTAAAAACAGTAGATTGTACAGCGAATGAAATGTTCACCACCAATTAAATATATACATATATCCATACACCTTAAACTTTAAGACACTCAAACGCAACCTCTGCATTAATCTTTAGCCGGGCACACAGCATTGGCAAATATACATATATATAAATATATGTAAACAATCTATTTAAATTTAACCAACATTGATGGCAAAGAGGGTGCTGGTTCAAATTTACACTGTTATACAAGCTGTACACTCACTACTTTACACTGTAGCAAAGTGTCATTTCGACAGTGTTGTCACATGAAAAGATAAAATATTTACAAAAATATGAGGGGTGTACTCACTTCTGTGAGATACTGTATCTGTATACAGTACATCATAACAATCATATGTATGAAAAAAGCAACTTAATTATCCTTAAAACATAAACTGTAGAATAGAATATATATATATATAATATATATTGTTTTTTTAGTACTCTGGATGCTATGCATAACCCTTCTCAGTTTTGCGACTGTGGAGACACAGGTTCGATCCCGGCAAGAGCACCTCTCCAGTAAGTGTCCTTGGGCAAGACACCAAACGTTAAATCTCAATGTACCCTTCCTGGTAAAATCCTTTCTCAAAAAAAAAAAAAAAGACCCATTTATAATATAACGTGTCCACAGGCAAGTGGGAAATTTGAGTTGCAACATTCTAGGTTCCCATCTACTTGAAATCAAAAATGGATCACGTTCTATATGAAAAGCACAGATTGGGAAAAACAGTTGCCTAGTTTCAAAGCCAGATGTAAACTAGCATGGATGCTATAGGGTTAAAACAGAAGGGGGTGGAGAGGTTAACCATAAACCCATTCTGACCCTTTCACACTTACCCTCTCATTTTACCCCTTTTAGGTTCAGGTTTACTTGAATCCAGTGCTAGACTTCTTTTGAGCTCTGCCAGACGTGTAATGCTGCCAGCCGCAGCATGTCACGTGATTCTAGCGGGACTGGATGCCAGTGTCCATTCAATCCAATGCGAGCCATTGGTTGGGCCCAGTTGCCAAAGCCCAGGAACATCAGCCCCTGAATCAGCCCTCTGACAACCCCACCAAAGGGGAGAGAGAGGGGTGAGGGAGACTCCGATAAGAGTGAGTGGCCACACTGTGTACAGCGTCCCTTTAACCAGAGCTCTGGGAAACTTTCCAACTTCATAGAATTTAATAGCTCGAAGATGTATACCGGAGCTCTTCTTAGATTTACGCCTGGCGTGGAATCTAGCTCAATATTTATTTAAACGTACAACTAAATTATAGAGATCAGCTTGATTATAATGACAGTTCAGCATTTGGAAACAAATGACAGAAAGTTGATCAGTTTTTATTTATTGGAAATGACTAATTTATGCATAGTGACGGCTGAAAAATTTCTAATATATATATATATAATATATATTGTTTTTTTAGTACTCTGGATGCTATGCATAACCCTTCTCAGTTTTGCGACTGTGGAGACACAGGTTCGATCCCGGCAAGAGCACCTCTCCAGTAAGTGTCCTTGGGCAAGACACCGAACGTTAAATCTCAATGTACCCTTCCTGGTAAAATCCTTTCTCAAAAAAAAAAAGACCCATTTATAATATAACGTGTCCACAGGCAAGTGGGAAATTTGAGTTGCAACATTCTAGGTTCCCATCTACTTGAAATCAAAAATGGATCACGTTCTATATGAAAAGCACAGATTGGGAAAAACAGTTGCCTAGTTTCAAAGCCAGATGTAAACTAGCATGGATGCTATAGGGTTAAAACAGAAGGGGGTGGAGAGGTTAACCATAAACCCATTCTGACCCTTTCACACTTACCCTCTCATTTTACCCCTTTTAGGTTCAGGTTTACTTGAATCCAGTGCTAGACTTCTTTTGAGCTCTGCCAGACGTGTAATGCTGCCAGCCGCAGCATGTCACGTGATTCTAGCGGGACTGGATGCCAGTGTCCATTCAATCCAATGCGAGCCATTGGTTGGGCCCAGTTGCCAAAGCCCAGGAACATCAGCCCCTGAATCAGCCCTCTGACAACCCCACCAAAGGGGAGAGAGAGGGGTGAGGGAGACTCCGATAAGAGTGAGTGGCCACACTGTGTACAGCGTCCCTTTAACCAGAGCTCTGGGAAACTTTCCAACTTCATAGAATTTAATAGCTCGAAGATGTATACCGGAGCTCTTCTTAGATTTACGCCTGGCGTGGAATCTAGCTCAATATTTATTTAAACGTACAACTAAATTATAGAGATCAGCTTGATTATAATGACAGTTCAGCATTTGGAAACAAATGACAGAAAGTTGATCAGTTTTTATTTATTGGAAATGACTAATTTATGCATAGTGACGGCTGAAAAATTTCTAATATATATATAATTTGATAGGCAGTGTTAGTCCAGATGCCAAAATCACAAGTATAGCAGTAGGTAGTGATACCTTTTTTATTGGACTAACGGTACATTTAAAAGACGAGCTTTCGAGAGGAAGAGAGGAGACTCTCGAAAGCTTGTCTTTTAAATGTAACGTTAGTCCACTCAATTTGTTATTGGAATGTATTTGTAGTTTCAACTTGGTGCTCATAGTTTAACAAACAGAAACATGTTTATAGGTCTCCTAATTTGTATATCTCCCAGTAAGTAATTGCTTTTTTTGAATAAAGTAGCTTGCGATCAATATTCACTGTTAGCTGAATAATATCTCCGTTATTTAGAGGAAAGGCAGAGTCCAGGGTAAAAGAAGTCCTAATTGGTGCGTTGCTATTGCTCAGATGTGGAAGGTACACGTCACTTTCAATGTCTCTTTCTGCACTGTTGCTAACATGTATTAAGATGTTGCCTAATGAAACCTCAGCATTATTGTCTTTGCTTTCAGGCAGTCTGCAGGTTACTTGAACACGAGTCTGATATAGGCCGCTGCTGCCGATCGTCAAATTTCTTCCATTGCTGCCTTCCACTGGTTTAATTGTAGAACATCCTGTCAAAGCCCAATTCCATTCAAATCCGGAGTCTCCGTCTCCGTCTGTTTGGTTTTTGCAAAGATAAAAAAATTATTGGGGACAGAAAAATTATTTAAATGTCTCGTATAGGATAAGGCGATGTAGAAATCATTAATCACAAAAAAAACACAAGAGTTCGATTTAATCCTATTGATTGTTTTACAGAAGAATTTTTTTTTTTCAATTTTGAAACTGCGGCTGATTCATTTGAAAAAAAATTAAACTGGAGCCAATGTTCAAAACAAGCAGCTGATCCAAGAAAAAAAAAAAGCTGGTGGGTAACTCAGCCAAGAGATTTGTGTTCTTAAACAAGAAAACTAGGAATATCTGAGGCCTGATCACAACCTGGACGTTAAGCTCAGTGCCTGCACCATACATCATAATGGCTCGAGCGCTGTACATATTTTTACTTTTCTATTCCATCTGAGATGCAAGCTGAGCTGTAATGCCATACTATACATTGTCGTCTCCTATACTTTGTATGGGAAACATTAATGTGCCCCTAGCAGATGGAGGACAAGCTATTCTAACCAGCTCATTCCCCATCTGCGTCTGGCGTTTTTCAGGTTGGAATAATGTTTTTCAGACACTGGTGATAATTGATTGCTTTTCTGCACAATCACTCAACACTTCAATATAACCCCACCAAAAAATCCCATACTCACCTCATATCCCTCAGTGTAGAGAGCGGTGTGATCCACCACTTCCTCACTCCATGGGCAGAGAATTTTTTTTCAGTGTTCCTCTTCGTATCCCTCCACTCTCTGCCCGGATCTCATTATCGCAGGCTCTTAACTGTCTCCATGGAGTCCTATGGACTCTTGGAGATGATAGAAGTGTGTCAGCTACCGCCTCTGGTGTGCTATCCCTGTGACTTGAAAGTGTTATGACTCAAGCGCCTGGTAAAGTGGATTGGTCGTATATGGACATTAAAGGAGAGCCGCAAACGCGTCTTGCCTTTCATGTCTGAGTTGTGATCAGGCCCCTGATGTTTCAAAAATATTTCAGTCTGCTTCTCTCTATTTCCCTGCCTGAAAATCCAACACCTTTTAGCATTTGAAAAATATTTTGCGTATCGGCACACCAATAAATTTGAATTCATGCGATATATATATATATTTCCATTAAGAAGTAGAGCCGCGAGAGGCGATATTTGATCCGACCTTTATCAGGACTAAAAATACCAGTAAGTCTGCATATGGATTTCCTGAACTGAAAAATGCCAAAAAATCTGCTGAAAAAAGTCAGATTTTGGTAATCGGGTCAAACTAAACCGAGTTATATGTTGCAAATAAATGCTAATTAACTGGATTAATGACAGAACATAATGTTTGGGGAAGCTTTGTTAGAAATATAATTGAGTGAATCAAATAATTTTCCTTACATTTCTTTCTGAGTTGTGTACCTTATAATTGTTTGCACGAAATCAGGTGATGGGGAAAAAAAAAATTGGTTTATGTTTCGGCAAACTATGTTTCATTGAAAATCAACACTGAAACAACAGGTTAAACGCAGGAAGAATTACATCACCAGTCTTGTAGCTCAAATCTGGAAGCTATGTCGCTTCTTGAATAGCAGGATAATACAAGAAGCTGAGCATAGTATCTATTTAGTTACGAAAGCAACAAAGATCAATATGAAACAAAGCCAACGCGTTTTATCTTTAAACACTCAAGTCTTTTTATTCGCAAAACATGTTGGATATGTTTCATGTCAACCTGTGTCACCTGTATTTATTGTTTCATTAATAAATAAATATTATACTCCAGCTTCTGTAGTGTTCTGCTGTGTTCCTTGCATGCCAGAGTAGCACTCGAGGTTCTACGGTTCCAGCTACCAGAGACAGCTTCCAGATTTGAGCTACAAGAGTGGAGATATCAATCTGATGTACCTGCATTTCATTGCTGTCCTGTGAATGAGGTAGAGAGTGTGCATGGGTACTGTTATTGTTTTATCTTATTGCGCTATGTGCGGTCTGTTTTTTTTCATTATAAATATTCATATTCCTTTATTTTTTCATAACCTGTTGACGTCAAGAAGGAAATATGTGCACGCTCAAAATATTCAATTTCAATACCTAAAATCATTTGAAGACTCAGTGTTGTAATGTATTCGTCTACCAATGCAGGATAAGCTGGTGCATTACTTGGCCAGACATAGTAAGATATAAGCTGGTTTATGGCTGTGGGCAGAGATTGAGTGATCTATGGGTGTATTGTGGGTGGTGCCAGGCTGTCCTGCCATGCTTTAGCTGAGCCTGAACACTAGGGGTTCAATTTTAGTGGAGCAGCCAACATTTGCAAGTCAGCCGCTAACGGTATCAGATGCACTCACAAATGTTAGTAACTACAGCTGAGCACATCCATATTTTAGGGTATGTCAAATGCAACATTTAATTACAATCTGTAAATAATCACAAACTTTTAATTTTCTTGTTCTTTATCGCGACACAAGTATGATAAGTACAAAACGTGTAGGTCAAAGGCAAGCGCAATTCACTGAGCGGCCACACCCATCTGCCGATGTCTATGTTAGTGGCTCAGTTGCCATTCAAAGTCAAGCTGCATCTCCTATTGTGCAGTACATTTATGCTTGCTATACTTATCATAGGAAATACAAATGGGCGGAATGCCAGTGAATAACATACAGGGTTATTCAAAGAGAATCGAAAAGCCACCGCACGTTCGGTGACTTTTCGTTGTCTTCAATTCGGTTTGATTTGGCGATACAATTTCAGCGACCCTGCGGTGTATTCAGCAAGCACCACAGGGCCGCCGTAATGCAGGGAAAAGTAACCGCAAACCCATCGAAAACTCACTGCAAAACGAGTGCGAACGCACACCGAAACCTGCAAAAACATCTGGATTAACCTGCCGAAAACACTGGAAAAACCCAAGCAAGAGCCGATCAAACGCAGCGCAGCTGCTGGAAAAAGCCGACACCTCAGACGAATGCAGTGAATAAATTAGAAAACCAGTTTGCTTGAAAAGTGAAACGCTGTTTGCAAACAAACTACTAAGCGACAATGTCTGAAATTTACATATGAGGTCCAATGAATGATAATAAAAAGGGCTGTTACAGAAAATATAAGCTAAAAAACATTTTTTTTTTAAAAAAAACAGAAAAATGCTTAAAATATTTAAAAAAATCTATAACTAAAGAGACTCTTCACTGCAGAATATTATAATCAACGGTTTATTAGCTATTGCATTAAAACGGGAATATTTTTAACATTGAAGCCTATGGGATTTGCTTGAATAAACCTGCCGAATTAAACCACCGAATGACAGGGCATTTAGGGAACCTTTCACTGCTGGGTTTTGCTCTCTGAATAGCCAAAGCATTGCTTCTCTATGGGGATTTCACTGCCCTCGAACAGGCACCGAACAGGCACCGTATGTGCAGGCAATTCGCCAGGATTTGGCAAATTGCCTACTCTCTGGATAGTCGAATGGCCAAGAAAGGTAACCGAACGCTGATTTTCAGCGTTTGGTTCCCTTTCGGCAGCCATTCGGATCTCTTTGAATAACCCTACAGACGTTCTGTAGCCAGAAGAGAAAATTTAAGAAGTTTAAACTCACAAGAGAGGGTGCTAAATGATTTCACAACACTTCTCCCTGTCATTAGAGTGAATATTACATACCCTATTAAAATAAAATATAATACTTAATAATTTTAAATAGAATAACCCTTCAGTCAACATATTTCTCCGAAGCAAATTTCATAGAGGTATGTGTCAGTGTAACTCTCTGTAATAGAATGTTTATATTACTCACCCAGCTTTGCGATGGCATAACACACACCTCGAGTCTGCACGAAAAGGAAAGCTTTGATTTAGTTATATGAATGATTTTTATAAATAATGAATGTCTTAATCCTTTATCACATATTGGGATTTTTGTCAACATTTATGCCATTTACTAGCAAGAAAAATGCAATGGATACTTGTGGATGAGGTGTCGAAACTAGGAATTCTTGTCAGTGGAAATTATTTTGAGGCAGAACAACTGACTTGGGAATTTTAATTAAGTTGGCCAATGATTAACCAACAGGGTTATTCAGAGAGTACCGAAATGTCCCCGACACACTTCAGGGAAATCAAATTTCCCCACCCTGTGGTAAATTCAGCAATCACCACAGGGTCCACGAAGTGCAGGGAATGAGCCGCCAAACACATCAGAAAATCCGCCACAAAACCACCTAATCCATCGGAAAAAAACACCGCAAAACCAAACGCAGCTGAAAGAAAATGCAAAATCGATCCAAAAATCCACCAAATGCATCCAACGATCCACCGCGAAATCAATTTGAAAAAGGCTGATGACCTGCCGAACAGAGGCTGACCAGCTGCTGGTAAAAAAAAGCTGACTAGCCAAAGATCGGGTAAAAAAAAAAAAAACCTGCAACTTTAAAAAGGCGTTTGCAAAAAAACTGCTGCATGAAAAGGTCTGGAAAAATATAAGGTCTATGAGTAATAATAACGAAAAGGTCTGTTACAGAAAAAAAATAATAATCTGAATTATTTTTTTAAAATCTGCTCTTGGGGGTTATATGGGAGTATAATTTTGGTGATGGCAGGACCATCAAAAGGCAATCAACTGGCTTTTGTCTGAAGGAGGACTATCAAGCTGATATCAGAACTATTAAAGTAGGGATTTCCCAAACCTGTCCTCAGGACCCGCTGACAGGCCAGGTTTGCCACCTGAAGTTTAATTGAAAATAAAATTTCAATGACAACCAAAATATTTCCAATTGCTCCCAAAAAACACAGCCGAGACAGTGTCCGATATATAGTGATACTTTGCTGTGGCTTACTTTTTGACACAACTTTTTCCTGTGTCATTTCAGTAGTAAACTTTTGTCTCTGAAGTTCGTATGGGAGGTCTCTGGAGATCAAATGAAGAAACCATTACACCGCACACTGTCTCAAAAACCAGTACTGGTTGCAATGTTCCTATAAAAGCGCCCTCCCAATACTCTTACAATCAGAGATCTAAAACACTAATACTAGGAGATGCACAACCCGATCATAAACATAAGTACTTTATTGTGATCAGAATAAAAAAATGCACACAGTTTAGGTAAGAAGGCTTGAAGGAATGTTTTCCACTAGCTGATCCCCATCACCTGCTCTGCAATAGGGCTCCACTAGTTTTAAATGCTTTTTTTCCCTTGGCCTTGAGATTATCAGGGTTATTCAAAGAGATCCGAATTGTGGCCGAAAGGTAACCGAACAGTGAAATTCAGCGTACGTTACCTTTCCTGGCCATTCTGCTATTCAGAGAGCAGACATTTCGCCAAATGTTGGCGAATTGCCTGCACATACGGTGCCTGATCGTTGCCTGTTCGAGGGCAGTGAAATCCCCATAGAGAAGCAATGCTTTGTCTATTCAGAGAACAGAAAACCAGCAGTGAAAAGTTGCCAAATTGCCCTGTTGTTCGGTGGTTTCATTCAACAGGTTTATTCAGGCGAATCCCATAGGCTTCAATGTTAAAAATATTCCCATTTTAATTCAATATCTAATAAACCGTTGATAATAATATTCTGCAGTAAAAAGTCTGATAGTACATAGATTTTGTAGGCTTTTTTCTGCAAAACTTTTTTCTTTTTTTTTTAAATCGTTTTTTCTTTTTTCTGTAACAGCCCTTTTTATTATCATTCATTGGATCTCATATGTAAATTTCAAACATTTTCGTTCTGCAGTTTCTTTGCAAACAGCGTTTCACTTTTCAAACATTCAAGCGTACTGTATTTTTTTCACTCCGTTCGTCTGCGGTGTCGGCTTTTTCCGGCGGCTGCTCTGCGCTGTGATCGGCTCCTGCTCGGGTTTCTCCAGCGTGTTCGGCGGGGTTAATCCAGATGTTTTTGTGGGTTTCGGTGTGTATTCGCTGGGTTTTGCAGTGAGTGCTCGTTGGGTTTGTGGTGGCTTTTCCTTGCACTACGACGGCCATGTGGTGCTTGCTGAATACATCACAGGGTCGCCGAAATGGGATCGCCAAATCGAACTGAATCGGAGAGAACAAAAAGTCAACGAATGTGAAGTGACTTTTCGATTCTCTTTGAATAACCCTGTATATATTTCATTTATTTGGAATTTCTCTGAGACATTATGCTTTCCAGCAAGGATCTCAAACTTCACCCCCCATGGTTTAACTACAATCCCCATGATTATTTGGCAATTTATTTTATTTATAAAGGATTTTACCAGGAAGGATACATTGAGATTTCTCTCGTTTTCAAGTATGTCCTGAATTTATTGAATTCATAGAATTCTGGGAATTGTAGGCAATCAACATCTGATGGGTGAGAGTTCGTCATCCATGCTTTACAGGAAAGCAGCATAAATTCTGACAGCTCAGCATCCTTTACTAAGCAGATAGTGAATGAAAAGCACGTGCGAAAGGCCGGCCTCTTAAGACTGGATAGACGGCTGTTTACTATCTGTGAGTAATTCAATCGAATGACATGCAGCATGTAAACACAGGTCATTTCACACTTATTGGGACATTTATAACGATTGTATACCAATGATGAATGTCTAGTAGCGTAGACCTTTTAAGAATTTTTGTGACACTATCAGGGTTATTCAAAGAGATTCGAAAAGTCACCGCACGTTCGGTGACTTTTCGTTCTCTTCAATTCGGTTCCTTTTGCCGATCCCATTTCGGTGAACCTGCGGTGTATTCAGCAAACACCACGGGGCCCCCGAATTGCAGGGAAAAGCTGCCGCAAACCCGACGAAAACTAACTGCAAAACCCAGCGAATGCACGCCGAAAACCCACAAAAACATTTGGATTAACCTGCCGAAAACCACAGAAAAACCCGAACAGGAGCTGATCGCAGCCTTCGACACAGCAGAAGAGGCAGTGAATAAATTAGGAAAACAGTTTGTATGAATGATTGAAAAGTGAAACACTGTTTGCAAAGAATCTACTGAGCGAAAATGTGTGAAATTTACATATGAGGTCCAGGGAATGATAATAAAAAGGGCTGTTACAGAAAAAATAAGTAAACTTAAGAAAAATGCTTAAAATATCCTAAAAAAACTATAAATAAAGAGACTCTTTACTGCAGAATTTTATAATGAACGGTTTATTAGATATTGAATTAAAACGGGAATATTTTTAACATTGAAGCCTATGGGATTCTCCTGAATAAATTTGCCGAATTAAACCACCGAATGGCAGGGCATTTCGGGAACTTTTCACTGCTGGTTTGTGTTCTCTGAATAGCTGAAGCAGTGCTTTTCATGGGGATTTCACTGCCCTCGAACATGCACCGAACAGGCACCGAACAGGCACCGTATGTTCAGGCAATTCGCCAGGATTTGGCGAATTGCCTGCTCTCTGGATAGCCGAATGACCAAGAATGGTAACCGAACGCTGATTTTCAGCGTTCGGTTACCTTTCTCAAGCAATTCGATCTCTTTGAATAACCCTGTATAAATATGATTACATATTCAAAAAGAGATTATATATAATATATATGTAACTATACATATACTCATACAGGCAAGAATATATGCACAAACAGACACACCTACATATGAACATACACACATTTATATATGCAAACAACAGCATTTACACACTTATACATTTGTTTCTATGCACATGATCACATATTTAATTACACTCACTATTATATAAATCCACATACTTATACATTCACATATATAAATGCACACATTTACACACATCAACTTACACACTAATACTCATGGCACTCTAGTAGAGTAATTAGACTTTATACACTATTTTCCTATGTAACAGAACCTATCAGGTTTATTCACTAAAGGTGAAACTCTGGAGAATTGGCAGAAGAAGTGAAAATTCCAGGTCAAAATAGCCAAACCTGAAAAATTCTCCCATTTATCTATTTACAAATCGGCTATTTGGTCTAGATTGTGCCAATTTTCCTGAGTTTCACCTTTTAGTGAATAGATCTGTATGTTATTAAATCGTGGGGAGCAGATGAGGAGGGCAGCAGGAGACACTCTCCCTTGTCAGCTCAGTGAAGGTACAGACATACAGTTGCTGCCTGCAGGCAGTGTGTGTGGGTCTGGGGAATGTTAGTTTCACAGAGCTCATGGGGAATACCTCTTCTCGCTGACTCTGCTCCACTTTCTGGAGGAGATCAAGAAACCAAACGGGTTATTCAGAGAGCTCTGAAAGTTACCGACATTTCGGTGCTCTCCCGTTCCCCCACTTCGTAGACCCTGCAGTGAATTCAGCATTCACTACAGCAGTGGCTCCCAAATCTGTCCTCAGGTCCCCCTAACAGGCCAGGTTTTAAGGATTACTTTGGGGAAATGCAGACTGAATCCTGCAATCACTGAGCAGCGAATCATATCACATGTGCTGTGCTTCAGATATCTGGCAAACCTGGCCTGTTAGGGGGACTTGAGGACCGCGGTTGGGAACCACTGCACTACAGGGTCCACGAAGTGCAAGGAATGAGCCGTATGCATCAGAAAATCCGCCATAAAAGCACCTAGCAACAGTAGTTTAAAAAAAAGTAGTAATAGGAGGGGTTGACACGTGAGTTACCTCACCAGGTGACATCAACCCTAGTGACGCCACTGAGTATATGATCAGATACAGGTGTTGCAATATGAGAGTAGCCTTTATGTTGTGTAAACACCTTTTACTCTGTAGTGAAAACTACTGCACAAACTCCTGCCTTGGATGAGGTCCCACTCAGAACCTAAGAGCATTAGGTAATTTATTTCCTGTGATAGGCTATTGCCATTTCAACTTTACTACCGAAAGGTGAATCTGAAGTCACTCTGAAACTATTAGATCAGCAGGTACACACTCCGCATAGAGATTGATAAGAATTCTGCAATGTATCACCTATGCTACATGTTATGTCCGCAGGGCCGGAACGATAAATATTCTTTGCGTTTGGTGTACAGTGGCACCAGGCTATGGGCAGCTGTACACTCAATGGGGGTTATTCAGAGAGCACCGAAATGTCACTGCCATTTCGATGCTCTCTCATTCCCCGTACTTCGGAGGAATCAAATTCCCTGACCCTGCAGTGAATTCAGCATTCACCATCTAATACAGCAGAGACAGTGACAGACTCATGGACAATCGAGCTGTTCTTTTTTTTTGGGGTGTGGGATTGTGTTTGTTTTCAAACTACAAACAAATATAATACAAATAACTTAATAATAATAATAATAAAACTAATTTGTAGTTAAGCTGTGAAGGAATAAAAAGCAAAAAAATAAATAAAAGTCTACTCACCTTGTGATTGAAATAAAAACAGAAACCGAACATCGCCCCAGCAAATAATGTAAATATTATAGATAAAATGATATAGCACTTATAGTCCGTTTGCTTTCCTTGCTTCTTCTCTGCTTCTGAAAGAAAGGATTCTTGCACCATCTCACACTTGTTAGCCATTAACCACACAAGTAGAATGATAATAAGTGTCTTTAGTCTGAATGGATAGAATATATCTGTCTGAGGTTTATTTATACCTCGTATAGGGGGTGTGTCTGAGAAATAGAAAATTAGTGTCTCTTTCCCATCGTGTGTGCTGCTGTTACAGTTTTTTTAAAGTCCCTAGTACTGATAAAGTGAAACACAATGTATTTCTGGCAGACAGCCACCCCGGCGTCATAACCCTGCCGGTTATTTCGCAATCTCGAATGACATAACCCTTGTACATGTGCAACTGTTTATAAAATTCACATCTTGTGTCTCCCAGTTTGTTTGTGCTGCAAGTTAAAAGTAAAATTTAACAGTTCTGCAGTAACATATGTAAATTGTAGCATAATTATTACCACTGACAAACGTCCTATTGTTTAACCCTTTCGCTGCTGAGGCATTTCACGCCTCTGTGCAGAGCTAATTTTTACCGGTTTCGCTCATCATGTTTAAACGCGTTTTGAAGCCATGTTTTATTATATGACCCAGACATATTATACATCGTTCTTTCCGGCAGACTCGGCAGATTCATAATATATCATTATTATAGGTATACGTCATGTCCTGCCTGTATATTAGAACAAAAAATTCAATAAATTAGAATTTTCAATAATTTGTTTTTTTTCACATTTTAACATGCGAGCATTTGCAGTTATATTTTCTACGAGTTGCGTTTGTTAAAAAAAAATAGAAATGGGGGACTTGTTACATTTTTTTGGGGGAAAATTACACGATTTTTAACAAACGTACCCCATACAAAAATAGTTAGTGCAGCATCATTGTTCCCATTATAATTGAAATGGGAACAATATTGTTACATTAACAACAACAAAAAAAACTGTTAATTTTTTAAAATTTGTCAGCCCGCACTGGGGGGGAGCAGCAATCGGCCGGAATCCTGGCCAATTGCTGCCTCCTGTGCTAGGACGGCTCAGTGCATCCATAGCACAGGAGCAGCACTTGGCAGGATGCACTGAGCGCGTCCTTAGCAGCCAAGTGGTTAAAGGGAAACTGCAGAATAATGCCAGAATTTAAGAATTGCTAATAATATTTCACACATTCGATAAAATCAGTCTTTCACAGAAACAATTTGCATAAGCGACAGGATTCCTTTAATTCCCAAAGACGGTTTCATCTGTTATTCCTAGTTTGTCGTACACGAGCTCAGGGGTCACGTCCAACAAAAGTAAGTGTGGGAACTCAGTCTTACTGCCTCCAATTAGGTTTTGCCATCTTGCATGCAACCCACCCATCTCCCACTCTGATTATAAGTAAAGACACACACATATACTGTACCAGTGTGCTGGGTTTTATGTAATCATTATAATAATCTGAATAAATATCATTTAAAGAAAAACATGAATTATCTCCTAAACAAAAGTTTCACAAAGTTTGAGGCTAAAAGGGGACACCATTCCTCCTGCAAAAATAGTGGAGGAACTGCGTTCCCATGCGTTCCTGCTGGGCTTGACATAGAGAGCACTCTAGGTACTGTGATACTCAATATAATTTGAATGGTTTATTTGTATTCCAACATATTCCACAATGTGCGACTGGGGTTGTAATAATTTAGGACAAGTCATAGAGAGAGACAGAAGGGTAAAGGTCACTGCACCCTAAGGAGTATACCATCTCAATTCCAACTGGAGTAGTAACCTGTGAGTAGTCATGGGTCATCACTGATATTCCATTTGAAGCGCTTGATCTTTTTTCCTATAGCGCCTCTACAGCTGCTGATCACAGCTAGAAATTCATTATAGAGTTTACGGAGTGTCGAGTACGTCACGAGTGTGTGAAATGAAAAGGGGGTGAAGTGAAAAGGGAGGTGATATGAAATGAAAAGGGGGGTGAAGTGAAATAAAGGGGGTGAAGGGAAAATGAAACCGAGGGGGGTGAAATGAAAACAGTGGGGCAAAATGAAATAAAGGGGGGTGAAATGAAAAGGGGAGGGGTGAAATTAAATGAAAATGTGGTGAAATGAAAACGGGGGGAGACATGAAATGAAAACGGGGGTTAAATGAAACAAAAAAAAAGGGGCTGTGTGAAATGAAAATGGGGGGAATGAAAAGGGTGGGTGAAGTGAAATAAAAACCGGGGGGGGGGTGTGAAATTAAATGAGACCATGAGGGTGACATGAAAAGAAAACAGGGGTAGATTGAAATGAAAAAATGAAAAAGGGGAGGGGTGAAATGAAAAGGGGGAGGAGTGAAATGCAAAGAGTGGGAAATGGACTGAAAAAGGAGGTGGGGAGATGGACATGATAAAGGGAGGGGGACATGAAAATGGAGAGACTCACTACCTTTACCGTTAGAGGTCTATTGCTGTGGATCCTGTGTTCGCTCAAACTCACTGCCTTTATCGTGAGAGTTCTATTGCTGTGGATCCTGTGTTCGCTCAGACTTACTGCTTTAACGTTAGACGTCTATAGCTGTGGATTCGGTGTACATTCATATTCACTGCCTTTACTGTGAGAGTTCTATTATTGTGGTGCTCTGATATGCTCATACACACTGCACATTACTGTGAGTTCTATTGCTGTGGAGCTCTGTGATATGCTCATCACAGTGTATATTACTGTGAGTTTTATTGATGTGGAGCTCTGTGATACACTCATACACACGCACATTACTGTGAGTTTTATTGCTCTGGAGCTTTTTTTTTCTTTTTTATACTCTCCTCTTTTCTAGGGTAGTCATTTTTAGTGATATGCAGTCGTTCAGCTTAAGATATTTCCTTAGAAAGTGAAAGAAACTGGGATAGAGATCAAAATCAATGAACTCTCCCCAGAATAGACGGTTACACGATACAATATATTCTATATATATATATATATATATAAATAATCAATTTTATTAGTCAGAATACAGTATCAAAAAGATGTGTCTATTTTAAAAGGGGCTAGAAACATGTATAATAAATAAAGAGATGAGTCTATACAACATCTGAAATGACAGGGTTAGCCTGCAAGTAGCGGAGCATTAGGGTTATATGTACAGCCCTATAAGACAAGTACCAACCTCCCAGAGGACTGGACGGTCCGTAAAGAGGGCAGGTGTACCCTTTATCTAGATATCTGTATTATTAGCATCACATACAAGCAGCAAAAAAAAAAAAAAAACATAGAAATGGTCTTGAGAGAGGATAAACAAAAGCCCATATAGAGCATAAAGATACCATATATAATGGAGACGCACTCTCACTTAACACGCTTTAGGCAAAGGTTTTGAAATGCATAGTATAATACCAATATTCACCCTTGAAAAACACAGAAATTACATGTATTGTCTACTCTTTTAAATAAGCTCATGTGATATTGTATCTTGAGTAACCGTCTATTCTGGGGAGAGTTCATTGCGTTTGATCTCTATCCCAGTTTCTTTCACTTTCTATACAAGATGAGGGTTTAATCCTATGTTTTCTAACGGTTCCTTATTCTCCCTTTTTTTCTTGTCAATATCGTGAGGTATTGACATTTTGTCGTCTTTTGAGATATTTCCTTGTTGCCCTTAAAAGGAGAAAATAAGAGGAAACCTGGCACAGTGTGGCACTTGTCCATAATGGAGACCATGCCAGTCACTATTTTGAGTTTCGCCATTAGGTTGGACACAGAGGTGATGCAACATGAGTAACCTTTATGTTGCGTACAAGCCTTTAAGGCTGGGGTCAGACGAGCGCACTTTTAACGTGCGTTCTGGCGCACATAATTACAGCCGCACTAGCAGCAAATGACGGGCAATGACGGCCAATATACGAAGTACGGTCGCACGAAATTCCGGCCGCGCAACGCAAGTGGAAAATGAACGCATTTTTTCGAGAACGCTGAACCTCTAGTACGGACGTACAGAGTGCGCAGCTGCGGCATAGCGGCGTGTTTGCGTGATTAGGAGACGTCAGACGCTGCTCATGTCCGGCCAACATAACGTCCAGACACCCAAAGTTTCCTGGTTTGGATTCGTAAAAAACCACGCATGAAACTGCGCATCGTATGACCGTTTTCGCGAATTCCGTGAAAAAATACGTCAATTCGTTCGGACGCACTTTTTTACGTTCGCGTGTAAAAATGCTTTCGTCTGACCTTAGCCTTACTCTCTAATGAAAACTTTTTACTACTGCACAAAATCCTGACTTGATTGAGGCCCCACTCACAACCTAAGAGCATGAGGTAATCTATTTCCTGTGATAGGCTATATTGCCATTTCAACTTTACTGCCGAAAGGTGAATCTGAAGTCACTCTAAAATTATTAGGTCAGCAGGTACTTTGATAGACAGTCTCCACGCTCTGCATAGAGATTGATAAGAATTCTGCAACATATCACCCATAGGCGTGCACAGCCTATTGCATTAGGGTGTGCACCCAAAAGTTCAAACACACACACACACATATATATATTATATATTCACGCACCCTTATGCAAACATACACAGACACACACTCACCCATTCAGCCAAAATATATCATTACTCTATGGGGTCATTCACAGAGCGTTGAAATGTCGCCGACCGTTTTCCCCGCACTTCAGGGAATAAAATTGCCCCACCCTGCGGTGAATTCACCATTCACGGCAGGGCCTCCAAAATGCAGGGAATCAGCCATTCACAACAAGAACCAGGACGCCGCGATCGGCCGGAGGTGACTAGGAGAGGACAGTGAGGAAACGCAGGGACAGGTATGTAACAGCCCATGTTAAAGAGGGCTATTATGGTTGCGGCCAGTGCCTAGCCTGCAGGTCCACAGGAAATATAAAGCGATATAACGGGAGCTTTTTAAACAAGAAAACAGGTAAAATAGTCAAGATTAATAAAATTCTGACTTGCTACTCTAAGAATGTACTGTACCTTTTGGAGTGCCCATGTGGACTCCAATATGTGGGCCGTACAAGTCGAGCCCTAAACGTGAGAATTTCAGAACACGTAAGAAATATCAACAAACAATATGAGAAGCATTCAGTGTCTCAACATTTTAAATTATTTCATAATGGATGCCCAAAAGGTCTCAAATTCTCTGCCGTAAAAAAAGTGAGATGTACTAATAAGGGAGTAAATGAAATTACAGTATTAGGGAGAGAGGAGATGAGACTGATTTTTGATCTTGGGACTTTGGCACCGGGAGGCTTAAATAATGACTTTGAATTGGTCCACTTTCTTTAGATTTTTCCCTCCCTCCTTGATATAAATATATGCAATTTTAGACATCAATAGATCACACCAAATAGTCTAACCCTAGGTATATAATTAGTAACCTATTGGCATTAATAAAACGATATAGTCTATGACCCCTGTTAGTATTCCTACGATTGATTTGAATACACCAATAATTCTATCATATATAATTTACTCTAGAAGGTTCAGAGACCTCAGGCCATATGCAGGCATTTATAAATTATACCTATGGTCATGAGTCCACTAGGCTTATGTGAATGATGGATTGATGTTAACATTTGCACTTATACCTTAGCACTTGTAATGCACTTTATATATCATGCATTAGATATCCTAATACTATATTGAGTTTTAATGTTATTATTCAAACATATAATGCCTTGTTACAGATTCTAAGATAAATATTATTATTAATTATGCAACTGTCTTAGATTACACATATTTTAGATCTTAAGATTTTTAGTTACGGTCACATTAAGTACACGTGAGCTATGGGATATCACCCTTATTTACTGGAAGCACTTATATAACACATTTTCTACTACATAACATTTTATTCATAATTGTATTTATTATTTACAATTCACACATTTCAAGTCTTATATTATATAACTATATAATACACTGTCACTATATGTTTATGTGTTAAGATTATACATCCATCCACTATTCTATGAATCCATTATTTGAGGAAATTGATTCACATACACCTACTCAGCTAGTGGTTTAATCAATATATGATTAATTCACCACAGTGGTTCACTTTAAATAGGTCCATATATATATATTTTTTAAAATTTAAATTTTTTAGATTTTCTCCCTCCATTTTGATATTATTTAGTATATTTATGGACATCCCCAGATTGCACTATAGCACCTTAAACCTAGGCTACCTTTAATACATATATTGGCATCACGGAAGTGATAGTTTACGATTTTAGTCAGCATTATACTATCTAATTTAATATATGCTATTTTATATATATGGGATTGCTGTGGTTCAAAGGGTCCAGGGACCTTAGGCCACATGTGGGCGCCTATACTTCCTCTTTTAGTCATGAGCCCTTTAGGTACATGTAACGCATTTGTCTGCACATGTACTGAAGCACTTACAATGCACCTTACTGATTATATATAAGATATCTCAATATTACACTGAGTTTTAACGTCACTGTCTAGACATATAATGCCCTACTATAGATTTTAATTATTATTGACTACACTTCTAACTTAGAGAACGCATATTTTAGTCACGGTCACTTTAAATACACGTGAGTTATGGGCCATCACCTTTATTAGTATAATGAAGCACTCATCTTACACTTGTTATAGTTGAATTTCTTAAATTGAATGTATCACTTAGAACTCACGAAATTCATTATTATGCATTATTTATACATATGCCAATAATATGCATATTGTCTTAATTTCTTATTTTTATTGTAGTATTTTAAAAATGCCAATATTAATTTATATATTGTCTTTGCTATTTTATTTGAGGAAATTGGATTCTGTATATACAGTTTATTTAATATATATAGATGTTTATACACCTAATCAGCCAGTGGCCTGTATGACATTGTTCATTGTAGCGCTACATATGGTGTCTAATCCATACACCATGTTAATGATGATCCTCTCTTTTATAATAACGCAATGTTAGTGATGTTTTGTACTGTTATATTTATTCCGTATCCGATTAAGGGGTTCCCCCCATTTTTGTAGTAACTGTCGGGCGTGCGTCCCCCTCTCTCTCCCCTTTTTTGACGAGTGGGAGTAATTTTCGAAGCTATATTCCAAGTAGCGCGGCGATTTGGAGATCCTGCGTCTCAGTTTGAAACGCAGGATTACTGCGCATGCGCAAAATGGCGGGCGCATTATATATTTTCACATGGGTAAAAAATCTCTTTCTAATTGTGCCTATTTAGCACTTCCGCGTTTCGGGGTGACACGCAGCCCCTCCAGACATGCGCAAGATGGCGGGAACCACTTAGCCACACCTGTTTCAAAGTATAATTAATTCTGAGTAATTGATTTTTTACATTGTTAATTGAATGTGTATTGTATAAAAAGGCAGCAGCAAGAGCAGACATATGATTACCAGCTGAGGAAGCCTGTATAGGCGAAACGCGTCCTGGTCTTTGGTCTGGTAGATATGATCTATCTATTTTAAAACTAATAAATGTTTTTAATTTTTTGAACAACTCTAACTGCTGTCTGCCTCTATAACTCTTGCAAAGAAGGTTTGGGGAACACCTTACGATTCCCTATGCGCATTGTGACGGAGCCAATAGAGGCTCAATCAAGTGTGAGTTTGAATTTGGCAAATTCTTTCCTAATATATTAAGCTGCCCTTGATTTATTGCACTAGGAGGTGCCTTCTTGGTTTTTTGCCCATTCTCCTACAGTGTTCCTATCTTTGGAGATTTCTGGAAAAGTCGCTTGAAGGTTATATGGGCACCTGAAATAAAGTCCCAGCCTGCCTGATTCCTAAGAGCCGGTCGTAGGCTCCACAGAATGTGAGTTTATTATCTATACGTATTACTTTCATTCTGGCTGCTGGGATACTGCGCAATTTTTGGTCCCTCCTTTTTGTGTTTCCTCCCTACAGTGCATACCGCATCTACATTATTGAGAAGATTCATTCCTAAAGTCAGCAACTTCTGCTTATGGACATACAGGGTGTCTACCCCACTGTCTTTTCTGGACTTTGGTCTTTTTAAGCGCTGTGTTGTATTTTTGTTCATTCAACTGTTACCCGGGTATTTAGAGAAACCCCCACACACAGCATTCAGCGAGTGGGATAGACGCCTTTCCGGTGGGCGCTTCACCCCTCTCCTTCTCTTCTAAAATATATCATTACTCTATGGGGTCATTCACAGAGCGTTGAAATGTCGCCGACCGTTTTCCCCGCACTTCAGGGAATAAAATTGCCCCACCCTGCGGTGAATTCACCATTCACGGCAGGGCCTCCAAAATGCAGGGAATCAGCCATTCACAACAAGAACCAGGACGCCGCGATCGGCCGGAGGTGACTAGGAGAGGACAGTGAGGAAACGCAGGGACAGGTATGTAACAGCCCAGGTGTGGCTCGGGGTTACTGCTTTCAGCATTGAAATTTAACCGCAAGCCACACGCAGGAAAACCGCCAGGGGGCTTAATAAATGCACCGATTTTGACGTATAAAAATGTCAAAATCGGACTGCCAGGGAGGTTAAGATCTTGTTGCCAAGCACCAATATTTAGTCTCCTACCTGTATCTCACGATGCTTTATTCACTATTCTTACTTTGTGCAGTGCAGGCAGAAGATATAGCAGCGATTCTAGGAGCAATACCAGCCTTTTGGATGCAGGGCAAGGGGGCAACGCCGGGCTGAGACAAGGACATGGGTGCTGAATTTTGCACACAGCAGCCTATTTAAAGACAAATACATGCATTTACACACACAGCCATACGTTCACATAACTATATATCCCCTACACCCCGGGGGTATGTAGCAATAAAACTCCCAGTAGTGTGTGGTATGTGTGTGAGCGTAGCCGTGAATCCACAGCAATAAAAACTCACAGTAATGTGCGGTATGTATGAGCGTGTCACAGAGCTCCACAATAAAAAGCACAGAAATGTTTGCTGTGTATGGGCGTATCAGAATCCACAGCAATAAAACTCACAGTAATGTGCAACGTGTATGAGCATATCCACAGCAATTAAACTCAGCAATGTGCTGTGTGTATGAGCGTATCACACCTTCCACAGCAATAAAACCCCCAGCAAAGTGCTGTGTGTATGAGCGTATCACAAAATCCACAGCAATAAAACTCACAGTAATGTGCAACGTGTATGAGCATATCCACAGCAATTAAACTCAGCAATGTGCTGTGTGAATGAGCGTATCACACATTCCACAGCAATAAAACCCCTAGCAAAGTGCTGTGTGTATGAGCGTATCACAAAATCCACAGCAATAAAACTCCAGTAATGTGCTGTGTGTATCAGCATATCACAAAATCCAGAGCAATAAAACCCCCAGTAATGTGCTCTGTGTATGAGCGTATCACAAAATCCACAGCAATAAAACCCCCCAATAATGTGCTCTGTGTATGAGCATATCACAAAATCCACAGCAATAAAAACCCCCAGTAATGTGCTGTGTCTATCAGCGTATCACAAAATCCACAGCAATAAAACCCCCCAGTAATGTGCCGTGTGTATCAGCATATCACAAAATCCACAGCAATAAAAACCCCCAGTAATGTGCTGTCTGTATCAGCGTATCAAAAAATACACAGCAATAAAAACCTCCAGTAATGTGCTCTGTGTATGAGCATATCACAAAATCCACAGCAATAAAAAACCCCAGTAATGTGCTGTGTGTATCAGCGTATCACAAAATCCACAGCAATAAAACCCCCCAGTAATGTGCTGTGTGTATCAGCGTATCACAAAATCCACAGCAATAAAAACCCCCAGTAATGTGCTCTGTGTATGAGCGTATCACAAAATTCACAGCAATAAAACCCCCCAGTAATGTGCTGTGTGTATCAGCGTATCACAAAATCCACAGCAATAAAACCCCCCAGTAATGTGCTGTGTGTATCAGCGTATCACAAAATCCACAGCAATAAAAAACCCCAGTAATGTGCTCTGTGTATGAGCGTATCACAAAATTCACAGCAATAAAACCCCCCAGTAATGTGCTGTGTGCATCAGCGTATCACAAAATCCACAGCAATAAAACCCCCCAGTAATGTGAAGGGTCCCGGCGGCTATCCGTTGGATGCGGCCATCCGGGACCCAGAGTGTTCGGTGGGCCTGAGGGGTGTGCCGGGGGCCGGCATTAGGGTGTCACCTATGCTACATGTTGGGCAGTATTACAATGTTGGTACTAACTTAGCCAGAGCTGTTGTAAACTGAAAACCTCCATAGGCTATAATGTGTAACGGGGAGCCCCCTATAGGGTGAGGGGGAACCCCCAATCTGCAGAGATGAAGCCTTAAGGACAGGTATACAGTTTCCAGGGAACAAACCAAGATATTAACAGAACTTAGAAAGATCCCTAAGCCCTGACTGAGATCCTTGAAAGATGGTCTCGAAATTCTAACTAGGCTAGGTTTGCAAGATGAATAAAATATAAACCAGACAGACAATAAATGCAGGTATACAGATTCCAGGGAACAAAGCAAGATATAAACAGAAACTAGAAAGATCCCTAAGCCCTGACTGAGATCCTTGAAAGGTGGTCTCGAAATACTAGCTAGGCTAGGTTTGCAAGACAAACAAAACATATACCAGACAGACAATGAATGCAGGTATACAGGTTCCAGGGATCAAAGCAAGATATAAACAGAAACTAGAAGATCCCTAAGCCCTGACTGAGATCCTTGAAAGGTGGTCTTGAAATACTAGCTAGGCTAGGTTTGCAAGACAAACAAAACATATACCAGACAGACAATGAATGCAGGTATACAGGTTCCAGGGATCAAAGCAAGATATAAAACAGAAACTAGAAAGATCCCTAAGCCCTGACTGAGATCCTTGAAAGGTGGTCTTGAAATACTAGCTAGGCTAGGTTTGCAAGACAAACAAAACATAAACCAGACAGACAATAAATGCAAGCATACAAATTCCAAAGCACGGTACAGTACAGGGGACAGACAGAAGAGAGATCCAGATACAAGAGCCAAAGGTCATACACAGAATATCATACTAGAGGGGTCAGGCAAGAGAGGGATCCTAAATACATAAGCCAGAGGTCATACACAGCAAATCAAAGTACACCAGCATACAGGGACTAGGTATGAAAGACTATCCTGATCCAAGGATCAAGGGGAGTCCTGGACGTACTTATAGGGCAGAACAGGTCACATGACCGCAGGCAATAAGCCCAACAGATAGCCTGCAGGCTGAAAACAAAAGTAAACAAGAATCCCTGCTACCACCAGCAGGGGGCAAGGCCGAGACGTGACATAACCCCCCCCTTACGGGTGACCTCCTGGGCACCCAAGAAAGAAAACATGGACGGCGTGAAAACGGACAAGGCCAGTCACCAGTACCCATGGGAATCCCACTCAGACTCAGAGTAGTCAGCATGTGCCTGAGCAAGCAAAGCTCTTTCATAAACCTCCAGGTCCTCTCTGCAGATCACTGCACCATTAGAGGCCCGTACACAACCCTCGGCGACCGGGCTAGGGTCTCGTACCCGAGGATCCGACGGCATGAGTACCTTGGACTTTGAACGGAGTGAATCATCAGTCCCAGGTTTTTAGTCCTCTTGCGTCTCCTGGACCGTGATCTAGGAGTTCCGTCCACACCATGGTACATAGAGGTATTAGAGTACTGCCAGATCCAGTGACGGTAGTCGTGCCCCGAGATTGTATAGTACAACCCACAGTGGAACCACTAGATACCGTGGACTTACTGTCTACCCCAGAGACAATGACCTTGCCATGAAACGTGGCCCCGACCGATACAGTACAGGGTGTGTGCATGACTGGTACACCCTCGGGATATGGGACATCACCAGGACATGGTACAGGTGGCGCCACAACAGTCTTACACCTCTCCCCAGGAGGAGTATATTGTTGATCATCTGAATCAGAGTCTTCCAACAGCCCTTTCAGAATGTCAGGGTGTCTCTGGAGCACTACCCAGTGCCTCTCACGCATCCAAAAGCCGGAAGGCGTCCGTATAATGTCCGTGGGAACACCATGTGGTTTAGGGATCTCAATATTCTTTAAACCACCAGCTTGCTGAATTTCCCTGATTACTGTGCAGAGTAAGGCAACCTCGGAGTTAGAGGGTGTAGTATCAATGGAACCAGAACAAAGTGTGGCAGTTTCAGAACCAGATTGGCTAGGGTTGATCACCTTTTCTTGTCTACTCTTAGACTTTGTGACCACCTCACAAGGCTTGACAATGGTGGGGACAACACTGGACTCACTGTGGGGCAAGGGCACAGTGGTCTCATGTGCCAATCCAGGCACATCGGCCTCATAACAAAACGTGGTCACAGCTGTCTCGTCTAACCTGGGTACAGCTGTCATTGCTGACGTACAGCTTGTCCCGGACACCACTGGCAAGGTACCAGCCTCAGGCATCATGAATGACATATTGTCAGTACCCGACATGGCTGGCTTCGTGCCAGGGGAAGCAGACATGGCTGGCTTCGTGCCAGGGGAAGCAGACATGGCTGGCTTTTCATTGCCAGTGGATACAGACATGGCTGGCTTCGTGCCAGTGGATACAGACATGGCTGGCTTCGTGCCAGTGGATACAGACATGGCTGGCTTCGTGCCAGTGGATACAGACATGGCTGGCTTCGTGCCAGTGGATACAGACATGGCTGGCTTCGTGCCAGTGGATACAGACATGGCTGGCTTCGTGCCAGTGGATACAGACATGGCTGGCTTCGTGCCAGTGGATACAGACATGGCTGGCTTCGTGCCAGTGGATACAGACATGGCTGGCTTCGTGCCAGTGGATACAGACATGGCTGGCTTCGTGCCAGTAGATACAGACATGACCGGCATTTCATTACCAGTGAGAACAGGCATGGCTGGCTTTTCATTACCAGTGAGAACAGGCATGGCTGGCTTTTCATTACCAGTGAGAACAGGCATGGCTGGCTTTTCATACCAGTGAGAACAGCATGGCTGGCTTTTCATTACCAGTGAGAACAGGCATGGCTGGCTTTTCATTACCAGTGAGAACAGGCATGGCCGGCAGCGTGCCAGTGGCTACAGACATGGCCGGCATTGTGCCAGTGGATACAGACATGGCTGGCATCGTGCCAGTGGATACAGACATGGCTGGCATCGTGCCAGTGGATACAGACATGGCTGGCATCGTGCCAGTGGATACAGACATGGCTGGCATCGTGCCAGTGGATACAGACATGGCTGGCATCGTGCCAATGGATACAGACATAGCTGGCATCGTGCCAGTAGATACAGACATGGCTGGCATTTCATTGCCAGTGGAACAGGCATGGCCGGCAGCGTGCCAGTGGCTACAGACATGGCCGGCATTGTGCAGTGGATACAGACATGGCTGGCATCGTGCCAGTGGATACAGACATGGCTGGCATCGTGCCAATGGATACAGACATAGCTGGCATCGTGCCAGTAGATACAGACATGGCTGGCATTTCATTGCCAGTGGGAACAGGCATGGCCGGCAGCGTGCCAGTGGCTACAGACATGGCCGGCATTGTGCCAGTGGATACAGACATGGCTGGCATCGTGCCAGTGGATACAGACATGGCTGGCATCGTGCCAGTGGATACAGACATGGCTGGCATCGTGCCAGTGGATACAGACATGGCTGGCATCGTGCCAGTGGATACAACATGGCTGGCATCGTGCCAGTGGATACAGACATGGCTGGCATCGTGCCAATGGATACAGACATGGCTGGCATCGTGCCAGTAGATACAGACATGGCTGGCATAACATTCCTAACCGGAGACACTGCAACCTCACTGTGAGAAGAGGGCATCCCATGATTCAACAGATTTGAGATGGCTATTCTGCCAGTCTGAATGCCTATGGAGGACACACCAGTACCTCCATAGCGATACCTGGATACATGGTTTCCCTGCCATTGTTTAACAGGCTTTAATACACAATGTTCAATAGTGTGATTTGGATCTGCACATAAAAACAGAGACCATACAACCTGCGTCTTTCCTTCTCCGATATGGGTTTGCAAGTAGTGCAGGGTGGTGCTGCATCGTTAGCTGCAGCAGGTGATAGGCTCAGAGCCTCTATTAACCTCTGCAGCTCTTTTAGCATAGCAAGCACCAAGTTCAATATAGCTTCATACATATGAGACATACCTGCCAGCTTCTATTTGGGATCAGGATAATGTAACGGGGAGCCCCCTATAGGGTGAGGGGGAACCCCCAATCTGCAGAGATGAAGCCTTAAGGACAGGTATACAGTTTCCAGGGAACAAACCAAGATATTAACAGAACTTAGAAAGATCCCTAAGCCCTGACTGAGATCCTTGAAAGATGGTCTCGAAATTCTAACTAGGCTAGGTTTGCAAGATGAATAAAATATAAACCAGACAGACAATAAATGCAGGTATACAGATTCCAGGGAACAAAGCAAGATATAAACAGAAACTAGAAAGATCCCTAAGCCCTGACTGAGATCCTTGAAAGGTGGTCTCGAAATACTAGCTAGGCTAGGTTTGCAAGACAAACAAAACATATACCAGACAGACAATGAATGCAGGTATACAGGTTCCAGGGATCAAAGCAAGATATAAACAGAAACTAGAAAGATCCCTAAGCCCTGACTGAGATCCTTGAAAGGTGGTCTTGAAATACTAGCTAGGCTAGGTTTGCAAGACAAACAAAACATAAACCAGACAGACAATAAATGCAAGCATACAAATTCCAAAGCACGGTACAGTACAGGGGACAGACAGAAGAGAGATCCAGATACAAGAGCCAAAGGTCATACACAGAATATCATACTAGAGGGGTCAGGCAAGAGAGGGATCCTAAATACATAAGCCAGAGGTCATACACAGCAAATCAAAGTACACCAGCATACAGGGACTAGGTATGAAAGACTATCCTGATCCAAGGATCAAGGGGAGTCCTGGACGTACTTATAGGGCAGAACAGGTCACATGACCGCAGGCCAATAAGCCCAACAGATAGCCTGCAGGCTGAAAACAAAAGTAAACAAGAATCCCTGCTACCACCAGCAGGGGGCAAGGCCGAGACGTGACATAATGGCTCTGGGAAGTTTACAACAGCTCTGGTTAAGTTAGCACCAACTATGTAATACGGCCCGTTATGTCTGCAGGGCCAGAACAATAAATATTCTTTGAGTTTGGTGTAGAGTGGCACCAGGATATGGGCAGCTGTACACTCAATGGGGGTTATATAGAGAGCACTGAAATGTCGCCATCTCTTGTTCCCCACACTTCGGGGAATCAAATTCCCTGAACCTGCAGTAAATTCGGCATTCACCAGCCGCTGCCAGCCAGCGGACAGCTGTCCCCAACCCGCCGCAAACCTGCCGCCAACCCGCCGAACGGCTTGAAAGTGTCAAATTTGAAACATTGCAAAAAAACTACTGGATGAAAATGTCTGGAATTAACATATAAGATCCTATGAATAATACTAAAAAGGTCTGTTACAGGAAAAAAAAAATCACTGAAAAAAATCCCCAAAAATGCCTAAAAGATCCTAAAAAAATAAAAGAATAAATGGTTTATTAGATATTGAATATTTTTAACATTGAAGCCTATGGGATTCACCTGATTAAACCTGCTGAATGAAACCACCAAACATCAAGGCACTTTGACAACTTTTTACTGCTGTTTGGTGTTCTCTGAATAGATGAACCATTGCTTCTCTATGGGGACTTTCAATGCCATCAAACATGTACCGTATTTCCAGGAAATTTGCCAAAATTTGGCAAACTGCCTGCTCTCTGAATAGCCAAATAGCCCCGAAATATCACCATTTTGGGGCCAGATTGGCTATCTTTGAATAACCCTGTATGTAAATGACAGATTTCTGGAGGACAATCTATAATATAATTGAGTAAGGCTTGGCGTGTCCGTCGCCAAGCCTTACTCTGCGCATGCGCGCGCAACCAGCGGCGGTTGGTTGCGCGCGCATGCAACCGCCGCGGCACGAGCCGGCTGTGCGCTCGCCGCGGCGGTTACAAGATGCACACAGCAGCCGGGTAGAGGCTGCGCTCGCAACCTCTACCCGGCTGCCGCGCGCATCCAACCCCCGAGCGGCGAAGGGAAAGTTCCCTCGCTTCCGCTCTTTGAAGGACCCAAGCCGCGGTCATGTGACCGCGGCTTGGGTCCTTCAACGACCGGAAGCGGGGAAACTTTCACTTCGCCGCTCGGGAAGGTAAGTATGAGGAGCTCATGGGGCGCTGTCCGAATGCCAATAGAGCATTCGAACAGCCGCCCCATGTCTGGTCTGGGGTCTGAGCTGGGGGGCATATAGCCATGAGAGGTGGGGGGCAAATATCCGAGAGGTGGGGGACAAATATCCATGAGCTGGGGCATATATCCATGAGAGGTGGGGGGCAAATATCCATGAGCTGGGGCATATATCCATGAGAGGTGGGGGCCAAATATCCATGAGCTGGGGCAGTATCCACGAGCTGGGGCAGTATCCACGTGCTGGGGCAGTATCCACGAGCTGGGGCAGTATCCACGTGCTGGGGCAATATCCACGAGCTGGGGCAGTATCCACGTGCTGGGGCAATATCGACGAGCTGGGGCAGTATATCCACGTGCTGGGGCATATATCCACGTGCTGGGGCAGTATCCACGAGCTGGGGCAGTATATCCACGAGCTGGGGCAGTATATCCACGAGCTGGGGCAGTATATCCACGTGCTGGGGCATTATATCCACGAGCTGGGGCAGTATATCCACGAGCTGGGGCAGTATATCCACGTGCTGGGGCAGTATATCCACGTGCTGGGGCATATATCCACGTGCTGGGGCAGTATATCCATGTGCTGGGGCAGTATATCCACGTGCTGGGGCAGTATATCCACGAGCTGGGGCAATATCCACGAGCTGGGGCATATATCCACGAGCTGGGGCATATATCCACGAGCTGGGGCAGTATATCCATGAGCTGGGGCAGTATATCCACAATAGACTGCCCTCTGGGCAGGCTTTCCACCTTGTACCTGGCATAAGATAGGATCACATCCCTATTGACTAAGGACCTGAGCGGGCCCCACCGTAGAGCAGGCCACTATTGCAGTTGCTCATCCTCAGGACCCTCACAAACCTCTTTTTCTCACTACAAATATACAGGGTAATCCAGACGTGGGCCCCTTGCTTGAGGTGCCTAGTGGGGTGTCAGCTATACCCTCCTGACCAGGCCTAACAAGGCTGAAACGATCGTCGGGGGTTGCTGCACCTCTCGTGCAGGGATGACGTCCTTGCAAGTCAGTACTGGCCACCCTTTTGGATGAGAGCAGGCTGATTTGCATATGGAGTAATCATCCTTGTAATGGCACAATCGAGCAATAACTTCTGAGACCTGAGCGGGCCCCACCGTATAGCAGGCCACTAGTGCAGCTGCTTGTCTTCAGGACCCTCACAAACCTCTTTTTCTCAATAGGAATATTCCAATAACATGTTCTTCTGCAAGAACCTCCATTTATGAACCTGCTTGAAATTAATAATATAGTAATTTTACACAATGGCAATGTAGGAACCTTATTGTGACATCTATGTCAGTGACCCTCACTGTGATATTTATTAAGGTAGCCACAATGACAAGAGGCAACCAGTAGGAGAGTTGCATTTGCTTTCACTTGTGTCTATTAGCCTGTTTTATCACCCCATAGCCCTGTACTTTACCTTTATCCCTCTTGGTGGTTTATTATCATGTTCCCTATCCCATTTCCCTTTATATACAGTATTCTGCCTTTCCTCACTTGTGTACGATGACAACGCTATGATGTGCGTTCAGGGATGCAAAGTGTAATTATCCGTAGGAGGATCGAGCTTTGCAGCGCTGAGCACACAAACTGCGCTCAGTGAGGTGGCCACACGGGCGTCCGAGTGAAAGAAACGTCCACTCTCACGGACGTTTCTTCCACTCTGCTCGTCTGTCCGCGGGCTAAGCAGGACGCCACACTCTGTTGCCACGGTACGCTAGTGCTACTACATATTGTCACAAAGAGTTACGCTTACAAGTATTTATAAAGCGCCAAAAGTTCCATAGCGCTGTGCAATGGGTGAGACAGAACAACAAATGTACATATAAGTTACACACACAGAACAGTAGGAGAAGGGACCCTGCTTGAGAGCTTACAATCTAAGAGCAAATAGACAAATGTTTTGGGGGATGTGTGTACACTGAGGACTTTGCAACGAGAAAGGTTTTTTTCCTCCGAAACGTTAATCTCTTTGACACTAGGGCACAAATATGTTGACACTAGGGCACACTTGCACTGTTCGCTGCTTCCTGCTGAGTTTCTGTTTTTGGTGTTTTATTTTTGCAGGGGAAGAAATGAGTTTCCCATTCGTCTTACACGCTTTAAATCCCCGATTTTGATGTTCAGTTAATTGTTTCCCAGTTAAGTCACAAAAAATGTAAGATATTTAAGAATTCCCCAACACCCAGTACATAAACAAAAAAAAAACAACACACTTACCCAATCTGTACTACTCCAAAAGCTGTTACGTTCTATGTTCTAAAGTCCATAATAAATAATGATAAAAATCATGAAGTCGAAAACAATTGCTCATAAAAAGGTTTACTGGCACATGAAATTACTCACTGCAGGTTCATCAGAGAGTGCTGGTGGATCCAATTGCAAAATCCCTCATTTAACTATTTAATACCTTCACAGCCTAGTGCTTTTTGTCGAATTTGTTTATCATAAGCAAGCATGGGATAGGCATAAGGCTATCCTAAACAAAAGATAAATCCAGGTAAAGTATCCATGTAATTGGGCAGACTAGATGGGCCGAAAGGTTCTTATCTGCCGACATTTTTCTATGTTTCTATGTTTCTATAACATTTATTTGAAACATGAGATGTGAACTTTGCAATTAGGTAACATCACTGGTCTGTGTGGAGAGAGCCTGTGGAGACATGGGTTCGATCCCCAGGAGCCCCTCTCCAGTAAGTGTCCTTGGGCAAGACACCTAACGGTACATACTCGCCACCCAGGACATACTTGAAAACAAGAGAAATCTCAATGTATCTTTCTTGGTAAAATCCTTTCTCAAAAAAAAAAAAATACAGGGTGAAATAAAAAATTTGCACAGAAATTAAATACTGTAAATTTGCTCAATTTTAATAATTCATGTATTTGTTTATGCTTTACAGAATTTTTGTTGGATTCAAAGATTCTGAACTCTAGATGCTGTCCCTTATCTTGCACAGTTTCACAAGGGGTCTGTATTATTAGCATACAGGCAGAAAACTGGGTGACAGCCTAGGACTGCCAGGTGATCAAGAGATCTGGGGGAAGATCAGGTGTCAAATGGCCGAACTGTGTAGCTACTGATCCTGTATGAAAGTAAGTCCCTGGAGTTTGTTCAATTCATGCCCTACAGGGGGAAAATGTATCAACTAAGACTTGAATTTCCTGCAGCATATACATTCTGCATACTGCACAAAACGCTAGCCTAGAGCAGGGCTGTCAAGCTCATGGCCCCCCAGATGTTGATGTTTACAATTCAGAGAATTCTTTTACTGTAATAGATGGATAGGAATCATGGGAGTTGTAATTCAGAAACATCTGGCAGACCGGAGTTTTAGACAGCCCTGGCCTAGAGGATACTGAAATTATTTCACTTATTAAGACAACGTTCCTTCATGAAAGTGCTCCCCTGAAATATAGAATTCATATGCCACAGGGTATAACATATCTATATCAGTGGTTCCTAACACTGGGTCTCAGGACCCACTAACAGCCAAACAGCCAAGGTTTTAATGATTACCTTGGGGAAATGCAGACTGAATCCTGCAATCACTGAGCAGCAAATCATATCCCCTGTGCTGTGCTTCAGATATCTGGCAAACCTGGTCTGTTAAGGGGACTTGAGGACCAGGGTTGGGAACTACTGTTCTAAATCAGGAGAGAGGAACCTGCTCGAGAGCTTCCAATCTAAGAGAAGAGGGGTGACACAGTAGGTGAGGGTACCTGGAATACGTGAAGTAACGGAGTGCATGTGGGCTGATTGGGAAGATGGAGCAAGAAATGTATAGTGAGGGATGATGGAGTGAGCCGTTAGGCTTCTCTAAAATAATGTGTTTTCAGAGACTTCTTGAAGGACTGGAGAGACGGGGAGAGTCTAATGTTGCGCAGGAGGGAGTTCCATAGAAAGGGGGCAACTCAGGAGAAGTCCTGAAGGCGAGAGTTGGGGGTGCAGGTACGAGGAACTGATAGCATCAGATCATTGGCAGAGCGAAGTGGTCGGGATGGGATATACCTGTGTAGCGCTGTTTTAAAAAAGACTGTGTTCTGCTGCATTTACTTATTATGGCCACCAGGGGGAGACAGAGGCATAATGGACTATGCTGGGTAAACGGAACTACGTTTTCCAGCATGCTTTGCGGTGGAGACAGGAAGTGAGGGGGAAAGAGGAAAGGACATCTGCAGCCTCGTCGAAGGAGAGCCAGTGTGAGCCGAGCGGTGAACAGAGTAAGACGCACGTGAGACTGTGAGCGATTGTGACCAGGCCGGAGAGCAGGCGCTGCCTTGCCGACGCTGGGGATCGATACAGTGACTTGCCAGAGACCTAGTAATCCACCGCTGAGAGGTTTTGCACAGACACAGAGTTCCGGTTTGGACCCCGAGTAAGGAGACCGCGATGATCCACTGGGAGTGCAGGCGGTAGGCCGTAGATCTTGTTGCAGAAATCGGGCAAGCAGGAGAAGCGGATCGGGTGGCACAGAGTTCCAGTAAAATCCAGCGGAGAGACATCCTTGATCGGGCAGCGGAACAGATTGTCTGGCAGATGGGTGAGAGGCCTTCCAGGCCACAGTCGAAGTTTAACAAAGCACGCTGCACTATTGTTTAAATCTACAGGGCCCCAACGTGACTAGTCAAAGATTTGCTAAATCCATTCACTGGCCAGTCGAATATAGTACCTGGGTACCTGAGCTCACACACACACACCTCTTTTTGGGACATTACCTTCACGGGACTTACACTCCAGAAACGAAGGGGTTAAACTTTTCTTTTACCGCTGCGCGTTTCTCGCATTACGAAATCCTGTTTTCTATATACCATGCTTACATTATATATGCCGCTTTATTGAGACCAGTAATTTATATAATCTATAAAATCCACAACAGTGCTGGTGTATATTTATTCCCTAGTGCGGAGAGACTAACCCGAGGTTAAATTCAGCGGCTCCTCCGGGAGTGAGCGCTACACCTGCTAATAAGGGAGGAGATCCATGTTCTCGGTCACTTTTCCCTGACTAGTTTCCCGTATTCCAAATCAGTTATAGGGTTATTCAGAGAAAGGTGAAACTCTGGAGAACTTTTAGAGAAGTGAAAATTCTAATTCTAATTCTAAAATCTCCAAACCAGAAAAATTCTCCTATTAATCTCACTTTCCAAATCAGCTATTTTAACCTAGAATTTTCACTTCTCCCAAAGTTCTCCAGAGTTTCACCTTTCTCTGAATAACCCTGAATGTCACTGCACATTTGCTAAGCTTTGTGGAGCTCATGGAACGTGCTGGCGGTTACTTAATATGAGTTTACGTAGCTACATTCATATCGAGGGTAATCTTTTCACATGTAGCATTTGAAATATTATTTGCTGCATCTCCATATATTTCATGTGTACAGGCGTTTAGCGCTCTAAGCATTTCATTTTAACGAGCTCTTAAGGAAATGTTTACCAGGCCGCAAGTAACCTGAAACTAAACGATTACTAATGAAATTACTGCTCCATAGTTTCCCTTTAGGAATGTGACATGATACAGTATATCTAGATTCAAAGTCTACACTCTGTAAACTACTAAACACTGAAGATTAATCCGGTTAAGAACACTTCACACAATGAGAAAGTGGAAACAGAAACAGAAACAGTTTGTTCTATTATAAGCACTTGCCTAGAGGTGAGATAATATCATTTTTAAACAAGGTTGTTGACAATCTGCAAGTGAGAGAAACTTTCTTTCTTTGCCTTTAGCATTAACCTGTTTTATGTTTAATCTGTCTCTAGGAATTTTCCCCAACATCCTGCAAAAACATCATTCTGGTATCAGGGTCTGGTATCAGGGTAAATCACTTCAGGCCTTTTTCCACTTCAGACATTATCATTAATAATTGATCCGTTATGAATAAATGCCCCACTCATAATTTTAACCGTGGTTCCCACATCCATCTAACGCTAAGACAAACGCAGTCTGAGGACACTCTGTGTGCGTGCACAACGGACGGACGTTCTGACGGAAGATACTGTAGACACCACACAGGTCGTTTTTTATGACGGATGTAGAAAAAGGGAAATATGGGAAACAAAATTAATATGAAAAAGGATATGAAAAGGCATTTTGTGTGTCAAGGTGCTGGACGTCGCGAATGCGTTGCGTCTGACGTCTCCTCATCACGCACAATGAATGCGACGCAGACTTGGCACACTCTGTGCGTCCATGTTTTACGTTCTTGGCTAACTTGCTTTGGTTTGCCACCTGCGTTGTGTGTGTGCAGTTCGGTGCGGCCGTACTTACGGCCCTATTACAATCTTTGCGCAAAAACGCTCGCGCAGCGCGTTAATTTGTGCGCGAAGCGTTAATTTGTGCGCGTTAATGCGCACATAAATTAACGCTGGTATTACAATCCGTGCACATTTTTTCATCCGTCGAAAAATTGCGTTCGTAAAACGGACGCGCAAAAACGCACGTGCAGACTGTTTTTTCACGCGATTCAGCCAATCAGAAATAAGAACTACAATTGTCTCCCGTTAAGTTTTTGTGCCTGTCAAAATAAATCTGAGTATATATGCTGCAGCAATAATAAAAACACGCACAACTTCTCCATTTTATTGTTTGGGTATGTGTGGAATGTGTAACTATACTTTGCTGGATTTTTTTTTCTTGGGCTGGTGTATTTGGTTTCGGCCAGGACGTTCAGATATGCCATTAACACCAGCTTTTAGGAGTTGCTAAAATTATGCGCGCAAACGTTGTGCGTTACAAACTGTGCATAGATTGTAATACCATCCGCATACCAGCGCACAAACGCATTTGCGGTCACAATGTTAAGTATAGGACGCACGCAGTACAGTACGCTCGCAAAGGGTTCACACAGGTCCACCCGCGTTAGACGAATGCGCATGTTTGTTGCACTGACAATGTAATACGACGTTCAGCGCAAAGGGTTTTGCCCCTCACGTTAAAGCGCTTTTTTGCATGCGTTGACGTTTGTGTGAAGAATGTAATTGAGCCCTTAGTATGTGGGTCTCTATTGCTCATGATTCTATGCTACGACGGACGTTAAACTTTACGGCAACACGGATGTGATCACTGCGTTCGTCTGACACGGGCCTAAGTCGAGCCTCAAATCCTGTTACTGTGCATTCATAACAACAGCACAGAATGTTCAGTGCTCAATTCCCATCACTCTTGGGCAGCAACGCAACACTAGCAGTCGCACCTCTTACAAAAGAAGAAACATTTTGCTCATACAATAAAAATAATATTTTGAACTTATGATACAAATGTTTGTTTTATTTTATATAGAAAGAGCAAAATATAAGGGTTTTCACCGGCATTTCGGTGCTCTCTCATTCGTCGCACTTCGGCGAGTTAAATTCGCTGACCCTGTGGTGAATTCAGCATTCACCGCAGGGTGCCCAAATTGCGCCAGATCGGCCAGAATGCATCCGATAAACCACCACAAAACCACTGAATTGATGGGAAAAACAGCCGCAAAACTGCCGAATAAATCACTGAACGCAGCTGCAAACCCGCCAAAAAAAGCCATGTAAAAAAAAATAGGAATCTCAAGTTTTGCCAAAAAAATCCCCCAAAAGTTCTAAAAAAATAAGTAATGAGACGTTTTGCAGAAAAGGAAAAGAATAAGCAGTTGAATAAATATTTATAAATAATTTTTTTTCCATTGAAACTTATGCCTGCTTAAACCTGTCGAATGAAACCACCAAAAATCAGGGCATTTCGACAACGCTTCAGTGCAGTTGGGCATTCTCTGATTAGATTAACTGGTAATTCACTATAAGGAATTTCACTGCCACCAAAGGTCATCTGAATTTTCGCCAGCTTTTTGAATAGTCGAATAGCCATGAAATTGCACCGTACCCTGAAATTCACCGTTAGGTGCAATTTGGTGGCCAATTTGGTGCTCTTTGAATAACTCCTATAGTGTGAGCAGGAGAATAACTAGTGATTCCACTGTCCACAAAAATAAGTGATTTTGCAACAGTTCGAAACATCCCTTGAAAGGTCCACCAGGAGTTTCTTGGACTTTCAAGCCAGTTTTTGTACCGGACTGCCCAAACATTGTCTATGTTCAACATGGGTGCCATATTGGCCGTGTTTTCCTGGACATATTTTACTATTTCGTGCAGAGGGAAGCATAGGGGAAAGTGCTGCCCTGCAACATGTATAATGCATAGGTTAGAGGAAAGAAATCAAGGCAGGTCACCTCTGATTTCTATTTAATATCTAACCTGCAGTATATATCTTCGACATGCTGCAGGGTTGCATTTTTCACGAACTGCCTATCAACATGATCAAATTATGTGGAAAACATCAGGAAAACATGGCCGATCTGGCAAACCTTTAGATAGAATCAAAGAATGGAACTCGTGTGTGTAAAGCAGTAAATTTTGAAAGATACTGCAAGCACTGCTACACAACTGTCGTGCAAAGTTAACTTTTGGGAGACCCCGTGTTTACATAATTTCTTACCGTGCACCCCATCCATAGTTACTGGCATCAGAGTCAATGATGACATCTGGAGTGCTCTTCTCCACAAACTCATGTGTTGTTACCAGCAGTAGAGTTCTTCCTTTGCCTTTTAATTGAGGACAAAATCAGCTTATGAAGACCCTCGGGGAAGCTTTAATAGTGTAAAGGACCTGGAAAATGGCCCAATAGCTTTTGCTGAGAATCCTTGAGGGACCAGAATAACTTCAGCATGTGAACCTCAACAATGTATTTCATCTAGTTTATCAGGTAATGTCAGCAAACACATCTGCTTGCAAACGGCAAGCAGACTCACACAGAGTACTCGCACTGTTGTTCATTGCACAGTGTACATGCCTCACCCTGAATTCACTGGAAGATAGTGTTGGAGGGTTAGGATTCCTGCATAAAACAGTCCATAAGAGCCTATCCTGCTTTCTCCTTTCAGTCATAGGCTCCTCTAGAGAGCGGCAGGGGGGCAATTACCCCCCAGGTTATTATTTGCTCCCCTGTGTGCTCCCCCCAACCAAGGATCAGCATACAGCTTATCCCACTTTTGTGACTGCTGTTCCTCCGTCCCCATACAGCTTACATGGTCGATCAAGGTATCATTGGAAAGGGCAAAGTCTGGCCTTTCCGAGGATACCCAACATATTCAGTGTAAATACAAAATCATAAATAATAAAATAAAAATATAACCCTTTTCTTTTTTCCATCTAAAATGGATCAGCAGTCATACTATATATCACATTGTGTATTACTTTCTTTTTTTCCCTTGATTTAGTTGTATATTAAGGGCTAATAGGCAGGCTTCATCCCTCACAGTATACATTTTAATTTTTTATCAAATCATGAAACAAAAACCTGCACCACCACTAATTCCCTTTCAAAATAAAACAGAACATAAGAGACCTTTTTTCAGCTCCAATAATTACATTTGTGTCTATGCTTCACATTGCCTAATAATTCCGCCTCATACCACTGCCTCCTGCTAATGGATAAATTGTGTATGAGTTGTTATTAGCAGGTCTATTGTGACTGATCCACTGTATTATCAGTTCAAGAATATTTGAGAGTTGCTCGTAGGTACCAGCAGTGGTGCTGCACAATGTTGCTTTAACCCTTTTACTGCAGACGACGTGTGGGGGACATCCTGGTGATCGCACATTATATGCGGAAGGAAGTCCGCCACACGTTGTGGGGTCTCCGCAGAGAAAAAAAAACCACACTCATGTTTCTGGCAGGGATCCCGTGGAGATCTGAAAGGGAATGCCCCTCCCCCTAACCGAGCAGGGAATTCTCTATGTTAGAGATATGGGGGTCCTTTGCACACCGTATGTCCCGATCGGTGCAAAGAAAGTCAGGTTTGGTATCATTGGAAAGGTCAAAGCATAGCCGCTGGAAAAAGCCGGCGAAAGCACATTGTGTTTGTTTCATTCCAACTCCATTGTGGTGGTGTATAGAGCCTAAGATGTTAGAATTGTGTCGATGTCCCAATATTTCTAGACCTGACTGTATTTTTTACATTGAAACCTATGGGATTCACCTGATTTAACCTGGCGAATGAAACCACCGAACATCAGGGTGTTTCACTGACATTTCTCTGCTGTTCAGTGTCTCTGAATAGATTGACCATTGCTTCTCTATGGGGATTTCTCTGCTGTCGAACAGCACTGTATTTCGATGGCAATTCACCAAAATTTGGCGAACTGCCTGCTTTCCGAATAGCTGAATGGCCACGAAATTGCGCTGTACAGGGAAATTCACTGTTCGGTGCAATTTCGAGGCCAGATAAACCCTTTAAATATAATTTAGTCAATTAAAATGGGTAAAGTAAAGCATTAATTCAGCATTTCTCTTGAAAAGGGGTCTCAAACTCAAATTACCTGAGGGCCACTGGGCAAGTTTTCATATTCCGGGCCATATGCAAAGTTTCAAACTTGAAAAACAAACTATACACACTAGTAGTCACTGCTTGCTGCCAGATGCCTGGTGGTGTTTGTTCTGCATTAGATAAGCCAAGTTTTTTTTTTTTTTCTTAACCAGTTCTGAGGTTTTCGGTGGTGTGCCGCAGCTTTTAGCGGTCTGTGGCGGCTCAGCGCAGTTTGGCAAAATTGAAATTGAATTAGCCGAAACGAACAGAACCAGAGCGCACTGAAATGTCGATGACCTTTCAGTGCACTCTGAATAACCTTTTTGTGATAAGTGGTCCTCAGTGCTGTTCTATTTATGACAAATCCCCCATACTGGCCTTACAATTAAGACCAGTATGGGAGATGTGCTATAAATGTAATTAAACAGCTCACAACACTTTCTGTATAATATTATTTATGGCACATTTTTTAAATCATTCAATATTTTATTATTTATATATATATTAATAATTAAAAACAGTTTGCCCCCTAACACTTCACTGAGGGGTTAAAACTGTTTTATCCCTGGTGGACCAGTGGAGGAATGATTACCTGTCAGAGAAGAACCTTCTGCCGTTGGTCCATCAAAATCCTATAACTGCGTGGGAATGCGACACCCCCCCCCCCCCCGTCATCGCCAGCTGCTGAGCCGGTTACGGGACAGGACACTCGGCCGGCGCTCATTTTTTTTATGTCAGATCACAGCTGAGCTCTGACTCACACTGAGCGCCGGTGCTCCATCGGAGAATGCCAGAGCATTGAATAGTGCAAGCGACACTCCGCGCATGCGCCGGTGCTGCTACGTCACACCAGCTGATCTGCCAATCAGAAGCCGATCAGCTGGAATCTGTGACGTAGGTGAAAATCGGCCACGAGCGTCGGATTCTGCAAGCGCCACAAGGGAATCCACAGGCACGAGCACACAAAGTCGTCGGATAATGCCCCGCAGACTAGAAAAAAGTTTGTTTAGGCTGGTGTCAGATGAACTCAGGATTAACATCCGTGTTGCCGCACAGTTTAATGTCCGTCGTAGCATAGAATCATGATCAATGGAGACCCACACACGAAGTACGTGCGTGCCTAATTGCGGTCGCACCACGCAGATGGCAAACGGATGCAATTTAGGCAAGAAAGTAAAACCACTAGGACGGACGCGCAGAGTGCGCCACATCCGCATAGTGTTCTGTGTGCGTTATGACATGAAGTCAGACGGACCGCATTTCCGACGTCCAGCACTTTGGCGCACAAAATGGCTTTTCATATCATATACCAATTTCTATCATTTTTCATATTAATTTTGTTTCCCGTAATTCCCTTTTTTTTCTACCTCCATCAAGAAAAACGGACCGTGTGGTGACTACAGTATCTTTCGTCAGTACGTCTGTCCGTTATGCACGCACGCAGAGTGCGCTCACACTGCGTTCATCTGACATTAGCCGTAGTGTTTTTTTCTCTAGTTTAATTTAATTAATAAACAAACTTGTTTAACACAGATTTAACTGTCGTGATATATTACATGTCTATATTTATCATAAAAAAAACAAAAACATCAGGGTAATTCAAAGAGATCCGAATTGCTTGAGAAAGGTAACCGAAGGGTTTCTTGGCCATTCTGCTATCCAGAGAGCAGGCAGTTCGCCAAATCCTGACGAATTGCCTGCACATACGGTGCCTGTTCGGTGCCTGTTTGAGGGCAGTGAATCCCCATAAAAAAGCACTGCTTCGGCTATTCAGAGAGCACAAACCAGCCGTGAAAGGTTCCCGGAATGCTCTGCCATTCGGTGGTTTAATTCGGCAGGTTTATTCGGGCGAATCCCATAGGCTTCAATATTAAAAATATTCCCATTTTAATTCAATATCTAATAAACTGTTCATTATAATATTCTGCAGTAAAGAGTCTCTTTATTTATAGATTTTTTTTTAGGATATTTTAAACATTTTTCTGGATTTTTTTTTAAAAAAATTCAGATTTTTTTTTAAGTTCACTTATTTTTTCTGTAACAGCCCTTTGTTTTATCATTCCTTGGACCTCATATGTAAATTTCATACATTTTCGCTCAGTAGTTTCTTTGCAAACAGCGTTTCACTTTCAAACATTCAAGCAAACTGTTTTGCTAATTTATTCACTGCCTTCGTCTGCGGCGTCGGCTTTTTCCAGCAGCTTCCCTGCCTGTGATCGGCTCCTGCTCGGGTTTTTCTGGCATTTTCGGCGGGTTAATCCAGATGTTTTTGCGGGTTTCGCGTGCATGCCGGGTTTTGCGGTTAGTTTTCGTTGGGTTTGCGGTTGCCTTTCCCTGCAATTCGGGGACCCTGTGGTGCTTGCTGAATACACCGCAGGGTCGCCGAAATGAGATCGGCAAAACAAACCGAATTGAAGAGAACGAAAAGTCACCGAACGTGCACTGACTTTTTTTTTTGAATCTCTTTGAATTACCCTGCAAGTCTCTCAAAGAAACAAGAATATGGCCTTGCTTTTTCAGAGAAGCCCAATAATTAGTCATGCATTGATTATAACAACTTGCATGTGACGTTCGCCATTATTTCATGCAGAGGTGCAATTCTAAATTACTAAAAGCCTGTACTGGCTTTATTTTTCACAATTAATTGAACACAACTGAAGTAATCTCTATCGCATACACTCACCTCCCACACAAAGAGATTAGCTCTGCTTGGATCTCATCCAAGTTCCTCTCTAACATTTTTCTAGTTTTTATTAGTTGATAAAATGTCAACAGACATTTCAACACCGCTTTAGTCAGCAATACTAACAGGGTTATTCAGAGAGCACAGAAATGACACCGACATTTCGGTGCTCTCTAGTTCCCCGCAATTTGGGGTATCAAATTGTCTGACCCTGCGGTGAATTCACCACTTACAGTTGTGTTCAAAATTATTCAACCCCCAATGCTGTAAAGGGTTTTAGGGAATTTAGTGTACATTTGTAATTGTATTCAGAATGAAATCCTACAAGGACTTTTTAAAGAACCATATGCAACTAAAATGACATCAATTGGTTTTGTAATACAGTAGTAAATGTTTCTTTTGTGAATTCTTCATTGACACAATTATTCAACCCCTTAAAGACTACCACTCTGAAGAACAGAGGTTCATTCAAGTGTTTTCAATCAGGTATTGAAAACACCTGTGGATGTCACGGAGCAGCAATAAAGCATAATAAGCACCAATTAGGCAGCTTTAAAATGACTGATACTCCGCTCCTTCTAGACATTTACTGGTGTGGTTACAAACATGGTGAAGTCAAGAGAATGGTCCAGGAAGACAAGAGAAGAGGTGATTACTCTTCACAGGAAGGGCAATGGCTATAAGAAGATTGCAAAGATGTTAAACATACCAAGAGAGACCATAGGAAGCATCATTCGCAAATTCAAGGCAAAGGGCACTGTTGAAACGCTACCTGGTCGTGGCAGAAAGAAGATGCTGACTTCGACTGCTGTGCGCTACCTGAAGCGTAGAGTGGAGAAAAGTCCCCGTGTGACTGCTGAGGAACTGAGAAAAGATTTGTCAGATGTGGGTACTGAAGTTTCAGCTCAGACAATACGGCGCACACTGCGTAATGAAGGCCTCCATGCCAGAACTCCCAGAACTTGCTGTCTCCAAAGAATAAGAAGAGTCGACTGCAGTATGCCAAAAGTCATGTGGACAAACCACAGAAGTTTTGGGATAGTGTTCTGTGGACTGATGAAACAAAATTAGAACTGTTTGGGCCCATGGATCAACGCTATGTTTGGAGGAGGAAGAACAAGGCCTATGAAGAAAAGAACACCTTGCCTACTGTGAAGCATGGCGGGGGGTCAATCATGCTTTGGGGCTGTTTTGCTTCTGCAGGTACAGGGAAGCTTCAGCGTGTGCAAGGTACCATGAATTCTCTTCAGTACCAGGAGATATTGGATGACAATGTGATGCAGTCTGTCACAAACCTGAGGCTTGGGAGACGTTGGACCTTTCAACAGGACAATGATCCCAAGCATACCTCCAAGTCCACTAGAGCATGGTTGCAGATTAAAGGCTGGAACATTTAGGAGTGGCCATCGCAGTCACCTGACTTAAATCCGATTGAGAACCTCTGGTGGGACTTAAAGAAAGCAGTTGCAGTGCGCAAGCCTAAGAATGTGACTGAACTGGAGGCTTTTGCCCATGACGAATGGGTGAAGATACCCGTAGATCGCTGCAAGACACTCGTGTCAAGCTATGCTTCACGTTTAAAAGCTGTTATAACTGTAAAAGGATGTTGTACTAAGTACTAAGATTGAATGTCACTTGGGGGTTGAATAAAACTGATAATGATGTGAGCACAGAAAAGACATTTGTGGTTATTTCATTATAAATGTTATGTTATATTTGTCTGACCTACACGTGCCTCTTTGATTTAATTGTAAGCAAGATGACTGAATGATCAAAATCAATGTCAAACTGGCCAAAACACTCAATTTCAGGGGGGTTGAATAATTTTGAACACAACTGTACTGCCGGGTCCCCAAAGTGCAGGGAATATCTGTCGACCGCATCCGAAAATCCGCCGCAAAACCACCACATCGAACGTAAAAACAGACACAAAATCCGCAGCGCTTTACAACAACCAAAGGGAACGCGATACAGATAAATGGACATAGTATGGAAACAAGGGGCCATATTACATTCCTCACGCATTGGTTTTGCACGCACGCAAATGCGCATTTGCGCGAGGACAAAACCACTTGCGCAGAACGTCGTATTTCAACGTTCACGCAAACGATGCGCGTTTATCGTTTGACGCGAGTGACCCTGCGCGAACCCAGCGCGAGCGCAAATTTGTGCGCGCATCCCATACTTACCATTGTGAGCGCCAAAGCGTTAGTTTGCTGGTGCGCGCATGGTATTCCAATCTTCCCTCAAAATATAACGCACAACGTTTGCGAGCATGATTTTAACGTCTTTGAAAACCTGGTGTTAACTGCCAAATTGAACGTCCTGGCTGAACCCAATTACACCAGGCCCCAAAAAAAAACGCGACAACGCCAAAAAAATACGCAAATACGCAAACACACATTCTACGCATACCCAAACAATTAAAAATGCAAATGTCTATAAATCTCCTTTTTTTATTCTCATTTTGCCTGAAAATTATTTGTATTCTACTTGGATCAAGACAAAAAAAAACTACCATATAGACTTGTCTTTTTATTGCTGCAGCATATATACGCAGATTTACTTTGACAGGCGAAAAATCAGTACGTGAGATAATTGTTTGCATGCCTAATCTGAAAAACTCCTAAAACCTGGTGTTAATTGCAAATCTGAGCTGTGCAATGGCAATGTGGCAATGTGGCAATGTGAGCTGGGGGCACTTTGAACCCGTCACTGTGAACCCAACACCGACTCTTGGCCAGGACTGGTAGAATGACCCCCCCCCCCCGCAACCTGTCTGGATCCGCCACTGGTCCGGCTACTGCCCTGGGGGACAGAAAACAATGGATGTGATTATTATTTTAAATCCTCTTTAACCCTTTCACTGCTGAGTGCTAAGCCATGTCACCGTTGTGCGATGAGCTACATTTTAACAGTCTTGCCCATGTTTCAACTAAACGCGATTTGTAGCCACGGGGAATGTTTCATCAACAACTAATGGGAATTGTTTGCCCAACACACAGGACAGGGTATACCTGAAATAGGCCAGACGCATGCTAACACAAGCCCTTGTCATTATCATTCATTTATTGGATGTTCTATGTAAAATCCACACATGTCCCTTTTTTTCTCCCAAACAGCGTTTAACAGATGGTCAACCTTTTTGCAAACATCGCAGACATTCGAAATCCAAAAGCTTCCTAAATGCCGAAGTTGGATTCTAACTCCTGTTCGACTGGAACCGGTAGCCCATCCCTATCGGTCAGTACATAAGCATTTTAAATGTTATGATATTCCTATGCTTGTAATGTGTTATCATTGTGAGTTGGTGTATTTGTGCAAATCTGTGTGTGCCTCCTCTCACTGTTCAAGACTGTAGTTGACAAGCTCACAAAAACACTATTGTCACCTGCATACTCACAAATGCACGCTCAGGCAACACATTCACTCACAAATAACTTATGACACAAACAACAAAGTTTGATGCCAAAAATATTCTGGTATTATTTAAAAAAGGCACCATGTTATTGTTTTTACTCTACGGAAAATATGAATGGAAATTAATGCTTAACAAACAAACAAAAAACAAAATTACAGGTTGTAATAATCTGGCCTGTCGTCCATTAGGTTTGTCAGGTATCCTGGGTATTGCATGCTGCCAGACGGTTGAGGGCCTGCATTAGGTGGCATATGTGGTGGCTGCTGCTGTACCTTAGCGTGAGACATGGGCGGCAGATGTGGATTCAGGAGTGCATAAAGAGTATCCATTGTCTGCACCTGGAAGTGGATCATTTGATCCAACCGCCGCACCAGAGGCAAAATCGATCGGAAAAAAGCCATATGGTGGTCCTCCTCATGTGGCGTAGCAGCCGCGGCCCCAGGAGCTTCCACCACTGGAGCCGCAGCCCCAGGAGCTTCCACCACTGGAGCCGCTGCCCCAGGAGCTTCCACAACTGGAGCCGCCGCCCCAGGAGCTTCCTCAACTGCCTCTGCAACCTCCATCTGAGGCTCAACCTCTTCCTCAGATGCCTCACTGAGACAGGACTGGCTGGCTGATGGTTCCACTGCTGGGTCCGTTAAATGTGCTGGCCCACCGCTGCCTTGACATGACTGGTGCTTCAGAAATGCCAGCCAGTGGGCGTGTTTTTGTAAGGCTGAGACCTTTTGGCCCCAGATCCCGACCGTCCACTTTCCGCATTTCTCCTCAAATGGTGGGTGTAATTATCGCAGACGGTCTGCCATTTGGACATAACATCTCGTACTAGAAAATAAAAAGAATGACATAAGGAATGTTAATTGCATGTGATCATAACCTAAAACATATCTTTTTTCCTACAGGTATCTTGCAAGTGGCTGCAGGCTGCAAGATCCTCACTTCAATTTCTGTATTGGACGAACAACAGTGGGCAAGGTGGTGCCAGTGGCGTGCAGAGTGGTGGGGCGGTGGCCCCGGGCATCCACTCCAGGGGGCATCTACCCCCGAGAATATATTGCTGGCCAGCACATGTTTTTCACTCCTATGAGCGGCCACCAGCGTAAAGCTCTGCCGCTCACCTGGGTTTTTATACACCAGACAGCCGCAATCTCGATCGCAGAGTTCACGCAATCTCGCCAGATCGCGGCTTGCTGAAGAGCTTTATGCTGGTGGCCGTTCATACGAGGGAACAGCACGTGACTGCCGGCAATATCTTCTTGGGGAGAGCAGACAGGAGAGGTGAGCTGTGGGCAAATATATCCATGTGTGAGTTGCTGGGGCAATATATTAATGTGAGCTGGGAGGGGGGTACCCTGGGCCCATGTTATGGAAAGGGTTCGCAGGGCTTTTCTCATATGTCCTACTACTAGATCTTGTACTTGTTTGGGGGGGTGGCATGCAATCAAAGGGTTGGCCCCAGGCATCAAAAGCCCTCTGCACTAGGGATGAGCTGTTCGGTTCGATCAGTTCGGAGTTCAATTCGAACTTTGGCCGTTCACATAAAAGCGTTCGTATAAAAAATGCTTAAAAAATACAAAAAAATCTAGAAATAAAGAGACTCTTTACTGCAGAATATTATAAGCAACGGTTTATTAGATATTGAATTAAAAACTAATGTCTAGGTGCAAAGATTCTCACCTCTAAATGACCTGTGCTCTCAAACGGCATAAACAACAGGTGTTTAATTAGTGTTTGGAAATAACATGTGCTTCTAATTAGTCCGGTCTCGTGAATTTGATACATTGAATGCAGACTGGAAGTGCTAGGTGTCGTGTGTGGGTCTGTGATGGCGATGTTTCCATACATCCTACAAATCCGCCACTTCACGGGCAGGTTATGGGGACCTCCTAGGCACGATATTTGAAGGAATTTTTCATTTTTATTTTTAACCCTTATTTTATGGAAAACTCACTGTTTCTTTAACCCTTTCACTGCTGTGGCATTTCACAGCTGTGTGCTGAGCTAATTTTTACCGCTTTTGCTCATCATGTTTAAACGCGATTTGAAGCCACATTTTATTATACGACCCAGACATATTATATATCGTTCTTTCTGGCAGATTCATAATATATAATTTTTATATGTATACGTCATGTTCTGCCTGTATATTATAACAAAAAATGCAATAAAACTTGAATTTTTAATCATCTGCAGCGTGTAAAGTTTTTTTTTTCACCCTTTATCACATTAACATTTGCGGTTATATTTTCTATGGGGTGCGCTTGTACAAAAATTAGAAATGGGGATTTATTAAATTTTGGGGGGGGGGAATTATGTGATTTTTAGCAAACACACACCATAGAAAAAAATCATTAGTGCAGCATCATTGTTCACATTATAATTGAAATGTGAACTATATTGCTGCATTAATAAAAATAACACACAAAAAAAATACATGTTTTTTATATTTTTTTTACTTTGTACCTGGTCATGTTGGATATCATTCGAAAGGCCATGACCCCCTTGCTGCCACGGTTCACGAGATATCGGGGTTCAAATGAACCCCCTATCTCCACCAAGGGATTCCGGGCAGCTAGGGGTTCCCCGGCTATCTGACATCATCACGCTTTACGTGAGGACGTCAGGCAGTGAGGGGGGACCCGGGGGTGGAGCCGCCATCCAAGATGGCGACCCCCACCATAGCTAGGCCCGGTGCCTAAGGGGATAAAGCCAGGCACCGCTTAAAAGGGGAGACTCTCCCCTTTTTAAGCGGTGCCTGACTTTTTTTTGTGGGACCTTCCAATCGGGAGGGAGAGGGACCCGAACGGACCCCCCCCCTTCCAGGCGATCTCTCGGCATTGCCGGGGGTCGCCTGAAAATGACGTCATCGCGCATGGCGCGATGACATCCTTTACACTGGGAGGAGCTTGACTTCAGCATCTGAGGACGCTGAAGTCAGAACGCCACGGGACCCCGGACAGAGAGATGAGTATCTCCGCCGGGGGTCCCGCAAAACTGATGACGTGTGGGACACGTCCTCTTCAGCATACAGCGGGAGTAACTGAGGACGTGTCCCACACGTCGTCAGCAGTGAAGGGGTTAAAAACATCTGTTTTTAAACTTTTTGTCCTTGTTTCCTGTCCCCCAGGGCACTACCCGGACCCGGACATTGTTTTTAAATGTTTCTATACATCCTAGAAATCCGCTACTTCACGGGCAGGTTATGGGGACCTCCTAGGCACGATATTTGAAGGAATTTTTCATTTTTATTTTTAACCCTTATTTCATGGAAAACTCATCGTCCCTTTAAAAATGTTTTTTTTTAAACTTTTTGTCCTTGTTTCCTGTCCCCCAGGGCACTACCCGGACCCCGATACACCTTTTATGGCAAATATCTAGCATATATGCCCTCTTGGAGGGCACTCTAAAAATCGAACTTTGAGTCGCATTGACTTGTATTGCGTTCGTGTTCGTGTTCGAGTTCGAATTCGAACTTTTGAAAAGTTCGAGTTCGAATGTGAACTGAACTCGGGGGTGTTCGGCTCATCCCTACTCTGCACCCCACTGGGTGGCGCGCAACATGTGTGAAACGATTTTTGAGAAAGGATTTTATCAGGAAGGATACTTTGAGATTTCTCTCGTTTTCAAGTATGTCCTGGGTGGCGAGTATGTACCGTTAGGTGTCTTACCTACAGACACTTACTGGATTCATAGATTCCTTTGCAAATTAATTCTGTACTGCCAGCGGTCACGTGCCATGGCAGCTTGGGGGAATTTAAAATGTAAACATTTGTTCGCACTGTTTGTACATTCATACAGACCATGTTGTTGCTAAATACTTGTATGTTTTTGTATATAGTCATTGCAAGTTAATATGTTTTACGTTTTTGTTAAACAAATATTTTTTTTTAAGGAACTTACTTTTCTTCTTCTTGTCGGGGTCAAGCAAGGTCTGGAACTGGTCATGAGCCGCTATGCACACAGCCAACCATGCCCTCGCTGTGTCGCTCTTGCGCCGGTGGGCGACGTGTTTGGTGTCCAAGATGACGGGGTGTTGCTCCACTGCGGTGATGATGCGCTGCACGTCCATGGTGGCAGATACTGTAGGTCTCAGTTGTCCCTCTGCTGCAGTGACAAACGACGCAGATGCGCAGCTGCAATGACATGATTTTGCCGCCTTTTTCTAGGCTGAATCGCATGCAAAAAAATGCTTTTTTTTTCCTAGTTCCCACTACCTCGGCTTCCGTCCGTTAAATGACGCACTTCCGTCAAGAAAAGACACACTCGCGTCAAAAAGACGCACTCGCGTCAGAAAATGACGCACTCGCGTTAGAAAATGCCGCACTAGCATCAAACATGACGCACTCGCGTCAAATTGACTGTACCAAACTGCGGATTCACAACGGAGAAAGTCGATGCGCTCAAAGGTGCACTGTGGCCGCATAGTGGCCGACGATCTGACCTACCTCACACCCACAATACACTACTTCCTGATCTGCCTGCAGTGAACTGCAAACATGGACGTCCACAAACTCATTGCTGAGGTTCGTGTGCACTCCGCTATTTGGGACACGGACTGTGACCTGTATAGGGACAAGGATGCAAAGGCGAGGGCATGGACTGCAGTCACCAAGGTCCTGTTTCTGCAGTTTGACGCATGGTCAAAAGAGGAACAGGACAAGCGTAGTGAGTATAGGATTATTGTATTCATAATCAAATGCATAACATTGTAGCGCTCACTCCTGGAGGAGCCGCTGAATTTAACCTTGGGTCAGTCTCCCCACACTACGGAATAAATATACACCAGCACTGTTGTGGATTTTATAAGTTATATAGTTTACTGGTCTCAAATAAACTGGCATATATAAAGCAAGCACGGTATATATATATATATTTACAGGAATTCGTAATGCGAGAAACACGCAGCGGTAAAAAAGCAAATTTTAACCCCTTCGTTGCCGGAGTGTAAGTCCCGTACAGGTTGTGTCCCAAGAAGGTGTGCGTGTATGTGTGTGTTGGTACCCGGGTTCTAGATTCGACTGGCCAGTGAATGAATTCCGTGTATCTTCGACTAGTCACATTGGGGCCCTGTAGATTTAAGCAAACTGCAGCGTGCTTTGTTAACTTTACTGTGGCCTGGAAGGCCTCTCACCCATCTGCCAGATAATCTGCTCCGCTGCTCGACAGAGGACGTCTCTCCGCTCGATTTGTCTGGGACTCTGTGCCACCGGATCCGCTTTCTTGCTTGTCCGTCTTTGCAACAAGATTTTCAGCTTACCGCCTGCACTCCCATTAGATCATCGCGGTTTCCTAACTCGGGGTCCAATCTGCAGCTCTGTGTCTGTGCAAACCTCTCAGCGGTGGATTACTAGGTCTCTGGCAAGTCACTGAAACCGATCTCCAGCGTCCGCAAGGCAACACCTGCGCTCCAACCTGGTCACAATCACTCCCTGTCTCACGTGCGTCTTGCTCTGTTCACCCCTCGGCGCACACTGGCTCTCCTCCGAACGAGGCTGCGGATGTCTCTCGGTTCTCCCCACCCACTTCCTGTCTCTGCCCCAAAGCATGCTGGAAAACGTAGTCCCAATGTGTCCAGTATAGTTTACATTGCGCTTGTCTCCCCTTGGTGGCCAAAATGAGTAATTACAGCAACAGAACTAAAACAGTGCTACACTCTCCCCCTCCTAAAACTCTTGGGTCTCTCCAAGGAGGTGTAACAGTTACATACATTTCAACATTACATCAGTCAATATATACAGGCTCAGCAGCAAACATACAATGGGTTAGGTACACTTCTTCGGGTTTACTCATGCTTCTGGCTACCTCAGCTAACATAGCAGACACTTCGGCCAACCTTCGCACTGTGGTGACAGCCTCTTCAGTGCTATGAACTGGTGAGTCGTAGGTGAGTCTCTGAGGGGGTCAGACAGAACGTTTTGGTTCTGGCTCAATCAGCTCCTCTTCAGGCGGAAGTACTACAGGTACGGGTTCGGTTCTTTCGTCCACAACTGGAACAGACATCTCTTCGGAGTATGACCCTTCCAGTGAAGGCATAGAACTATAGTCGTAGGATGCGTTTTCAGGAACTACAGGAATTTCAGAAGTTTCCGGAATTTCCAGCTGGAATTCAGGAGCCTCAGGCCTCAGGTTACTTTCCCACCGTTCGGGAACTGGAATGACCTCTTCAGGCTCTGGTGAGCGCACCCAGTCCAGACAAAAGCTTTCTTCCTCACTATCCCCTTCACTCTCTTCAACAACCCGGTGTCTGCTGAGACCGAGTAACGGGAGTCAAACGTGGAGCAGGCGGGTTTGGCAGAGAAAGTTCGTCTCCAACTGATATCCTTACAGCCTCTCTCAAAGGTAGCAGATGATTCCTGTACCAGTTTTTAAGAAGCCTAGCCTTTCCATCCGGTCGAATTTGGTAAACTGGCAGACCCGGCAGTTGCTTGCAGACAATGTAGACTTGAGAACTCCATCTATCCGCCAACTTATGCCTGGCAGAAGCACCCAAGTTCTTAAAAAAAAAACTATCACCAGGTTGTAGATCCTGTATCCGAACTTTCAAGTCGTAGTTTCGCTTATTCCTCTGTTCCCTGTTCCCAGAGGTCAAACGGGCCTGTTCAAACGCAGAGGCCAAATTCTTCTGAAGTCTATCCACATAATTCCGATGAGAGGCTACAGACGTCTGATCCAGAGATAGCCCAAACGGCAGTCGAGCTTCCCTTTTGAACATAAGACGATACGGTGAGTATCCAGTAGCGTCACTCTCCGTACTGTTGTATGCATGTACTAACGTAGCTATGTGACGACTCCAGCTCTGCTTCTCTCTGTTTGACAATGTCCCCAACATAATTAGCAGCGTGCGATTGAACCTTTCTGGTTGAGCATCACCTTGAGGGTGATATGGTGTAGTTCGGGTCTTCTGAATTCCCAGCAGTTCCAGTAATTGCCCAACAAGCCGGCTCTCAAAGTCTCTACCCTGATCCAAGTGTATTCTCCTTGGTAGGTCATAGTGAACAAAAAACTTTTCCATTAAAACCTTCGCCACCGTAGGAGCACGTTGGTCTTTCGTAGAAAAAGCTTGGGCATAACGCGTGAAATGATCAGTCACTACTAAAATATTTCCCTGCCCACTAGCATCCAGCTCTAAGCACAGGAAATCAATGCACACCAAATCCAAGGGTCCTTGACTTTGTAGGTGGCTCATTGGAGCAGTTCGGGTTGGTAGGGTCTTCCTTTGGATACACCTCAGACATGAGTGGTAGGGATGTGCGTTTCGGGTTTCGGAATTTCGGAATTTTCACGAAATTTCCCGATTCGTGTTTTCGGATGCGGCCGAATTTCCGAAAAATTTTAGATCCGAAAAGTTCAGATCCGAAATGTTTTCCGAGCCGAAACGAAATATTTTCGGATTTTTCGAATGGGCTTGAAATGTGGCAAACGAGGAGAACAGATTTTCCGAAAAACGAAAATTTTCCGAAAAACGAAAATTTTCCGAAAAACGAAAATTTTGGAAAAACGAACATTTTCTGAAAAACGAAAATTTTTCGAAAAAACGAAAGTCAATACAAAAAACGGGCAAAATGACACGAAAATACGAAAAAAGGTCGATATGCCGAAAAATGTGCAATTCCGAAAAACGAAAATTTTCCGAAAAACGAAAATTTTGTAAAAACGAAAATTGTAAAAACGAAATTTTCTGAAAAACGAAAAATTTTCGAAAAAACGAAAAGTCGATACAAAAACGAGCACAGTGACACGAAAATACGAAAAATGGTCGAAATTCCGAAAAAAAATGTACCCGAAAAACAGGTCGAACCGAATCGAATCGAAACCGAAATCGGTCGAAACGTGCCGAATCGAAAAGTTTAAAAATCCGAAAAATCGAACCGAATCGAACCGAAAAAAAAATCGGTGCACAAGCCTAATGAGTGGCAGTAATTTTCAACTTCAGATCTCATGCAGGGCCAATAGAATCTGTCTCGCACCAGCTTAAAAGTTCTCTCTGCACCTAAATGTCCATGTTCATTGTGTAACGACCGCAGCACATCCTCTCTGTGTTTGGTGGGAAGGAACAACTGTTGGGTCTCTTCAGCATTGTTTGAGGGGCCCCTTCAGTAGACTACCCCATCCAACATCTTCAACCATTCCCACTCTTTGTATACCAATCTGGCCCCTTCTGGGGAATTTGTCAGAAAGAATTTCCCGTTGGTTCGCGTTTAGGGCCTTCACGGTTAATGCAATCAAAGGGTCTCCAGCCTGATGAGCTTTCAGGTCCTGTTTCGAAAAAGTAGGCAAACTTTCATCCCTCAGCTGCGTAGGATTACAATAGAACTCTGGAACAGCCGCAGCCATAACTCCTATGGCTTCTGCTTCAATCCCTCCTTTGACCCGGCGCTCTGCTCCTTGACATAAAGCTTGCACCCCATCTGGAGTTAACTGAGTCCATTCTGTAGTGTAGGGTCTTCTCGACAAAGCATCGGCATCTCGATTATTCACTCCAGGGAGATACTTCAGGCTGAACCGAAACCCTGACAGAGCGGCCAACCACCGATGTCCCGTTGCATCCAGCTTCACAGTAGTAAGGATGTAGGTAAGAGGATTGTTATCAGTTTTTATCACAAATTCGGCTCCATACAGATAATCTTTCAGCTTGTCTACTACCGCCCACTTCAAGGCTAGGAACTCCAACTTGTGGGTAGGATAGTTCTTTTCTGATGGCATAAGACTCCGGCTCACATAGGCTACAGGTCTCAACAATCCACCATATTCTTGGTACAGGACTCCCCCTAGACCTTCTCTGCTGGCACCCACATGCAATTCGTACGGCTTATGAGGATCAGCATAAGCCAAGACAGGAGCTCGAGTTAGACTCTCTTTCAGCTTCATGAAAGCACCTTTGCATTGACTAGTCCATTCTCCTTGGATAGATTCTCAAGCCTTCCTTGGCCCTGGAGCCGACGAATTTCGATCAGAGGCCTTGTGGCCTTCTTCTGCGTCTTCCTTCTGAAGGAGCTTGTTCAGTGGTTGAGCTACCGGATCCACTTTTCTTACTTGTCCGTCTTTGCAACAAGATTTTCAGCTTACCGCCTGCACTCCCATTAGATCATCGCGGTTTCCTAACTCGGGGTCCAATCTGCAGCTCTGTGTCTGTGCAAACCTCTCAGCGGTGGATTACTAGGTCTCTGGCAAGTCACTGAAACCGATCTCCAGCGTCTGCAAGGCAACACCTGCGCTCCAGCCTGGTCACAATCGCTCCCTGTCTCACATGCGTCTTGCTCTGTTCACCCCTCGGCGCGCACTGGCTCTCCTCCGACGAGGCTGCGGATGTCTCTCGGTTCTTCCCACCCACTTCCTGTCTCTGCCCCAAAGCATGCTGGAAAACGTAGTCCCAATGTGTCCAGTATAGTTTAAATTGCGCTTGTCTCCCCCTGGTGGCCAAAATGGGTAATTACAGCAACAGAACTAAAACAGCGCTACAGCATATTGAATGTCAAATTAATGGATATGGCAAACAAAATGATTGTTGTTACGTGTCAAATGCACCCCAGCTGCCAGGGCACCTGACCTGCTTTGCTTGTAAAATCATTAGCGCGAGCATCACGCAACCTGTTGCAGTGTCTATGTTCAGCCAAATAGAATCGAAAAATCACCGCTCGTTCGGTGACTGTTTGTTCTCAATTCGGTGAGATTCAGCGATCCCATTATGGCAACCCTGCGGTGTATTGAGAAAGCACTACAGGGCCGTCGTCATTAGGGATGAGCCGAACACCCCCCGAGTTCGGTTCGGGCCCAAACCTGAACTTCCCAAATGTTCGGTTCCGAACCCGAACCCGAACTCGAACTCAATGCAAGTCAATGGGGCTGAAAATTCGGTTTTTAGAGTGCCCTCCAAGAGGGCATATATGCTAGATATTTGCCATAAAAGGTGTATGGGGTTCCGGGTAGTGCCCTGGGGGACAGGAAACAAGGTCAAAAAGTTAAAAAAAAACGTTTTTAAAGGGACAGTGAGTTTTCCATGAAATAAGGGTTAAAAATAAAAACGAAAAATTCCTTCAAATATCGTGCCTAGGAGGTCCCCATAACCTGCCCGTAAAGTGGCGGATTTGTAGGATGTATGGAAACACTTAGAAACAAAAAAATGACGTTTCAAATTACGGTAAATGCTTTTCTTTTAATCTATCCATAAACAACTGCTTGGGGCGGCAGTCTGTATGAAAAGAGGAGACATTTTCGGACACGCAGAAAACGTTTACTGATTTTTTTGGCTAAATCATTGTGAAACTTATGCAGGCTTTGGATGAAAGTAACAATAGGTGCTTCAAAATTGGTCCTTTAGCGTCCCCAACAGTGCCGTCACACCGTAACCCCTCTGAGGATATGAATCTGATACAGGCGTCAGTGGCAGTGCACCCAAATATTGTGCTTTTGGTGCCAGGCCTGCAAGTACTATCATACAGTAACCCCTCTGTGGTATTGTGGAAGAATGCAGGGGTGAACCTAGTGGTCCTATATTAAAAAGATATGCATCTGGTTAAGGCGTCAGTGCACCCAGATATTCTGTCTTTGGTGCCAGGTCAGCAAGTATCATCATACAGTAACCCCTCTGTAGTATTGTGGAAGAATGCAGGGGTGGACCATGTGTTCCTATATTGAAAAGTTTTGGCGTCAGTGCAGCCAAATATTGTGCCTTTCATGGCAGCAAATGCATTCACACCGTAACCCTTTTGTGGTATTGTGGAAGAGTTCAGTGCTGGAGGTTTTGTGCATGCAGAAGACATCCCCGATCTATTCCGTTATGTCAGCATCAGGGGATTGATAACTGCTGATCCAAGACTGATTCATTTTTATAAATGTCAGCCGGTCTACAGAGTCGGTGGACAGACGCACTCTTTTGTCTGTGACAAAACCTCCAGCGGCACTGAACGTCCTTTCGGAAAGCACGCTAGATGAAGGGCAACCTAGTAGCTGCATAGCATATTGGCTAAGTTCTGGCCAGTGATCCAATCTCAACACCCAGTAAGCCAGTGGATCATCTGCTGGAAAGGTATCCAGGTCTGTCAACAGCCCATGGCCCCATGTGATATGCCAGGCCCCCACCATGGCGTGGATCCCTATGACGAGGATTAGTGAAGTTCTCGCAGCAAAAAGCCATACGTCCATCGGGTTCAGCCTTTCACACATCACCTATTGCTGTTGATTCGAAAGAAGCAAATTCCCCAGTCTGAAGCGCTCGCCAATATGTAACACACTGGCAAAAAAAACCTTCTTGACCCCAGAATGGCAGTCTGATTTCTCCTTGGATCAAGAAGCTCTTACCCACAAATAAATTATAATGAGCCTTCATATTCTGTGTCTGCAGGAAGTCATCCAGTTGCTTTTTAAAAGTGTACAGACTCTGATCCAAACACTTCAACAGGCAGAGAATTCCACAGCTTTATTGTTCTCACTGTAAAATAACCCCTCATGTGCGTTAGACTGAATTTCATTTTGTTCAGTAGTTTACTATGTTGTAATTTAAATCTTAGTTATTGTCATAGTGCAGTTTTTTCCACTACTCCACATGTGCGTGGATTAAAAAAGTTTATTTTCCTTACATTGTTGTTGGTGTCAGAAATTACTGAGTACGTGTGCTGGAATGTGATGCCTGAGGGTGTGTGGGTATGCATGTGCAAATGGACTAGTGGGCGTATCACTGCAGACTGTGACAGTAGGGGCTCTGCACACGAAGCACATATCTGCTGACTGGCAGCAAGGTCAATAATGCTGGTGTTTGAGTGGAATTAACACAATGTGATGACCAGCATCTCCGCGGCTGGTATGGCAACACCGCCGTCACATTTTGGCGACCCTGCGGTGTATTCAGAAAGCACCGCTGGGCCGCCATAGGGCAGAGAAAAGACGCCGCAAACCCAACGCACACTCACCAAAACCCCACCAAAACATCTGTAGTAAGCCCGTTGAAGACGCCGGAGAAACCCAAGCTGCCGCTGAATACAGCGCCGAGACAACACAGTAATAAGCAGACACCGCAGACGGATGCAGTGGCAAGAAAATATACGCTCCAATGTCAGATTCCTAGAGATGTGCAGGGGTAAAAGGATTTTTATGATATTTTTGCATTTTTGTTTCATTTCCCATTCACGTCGTGTCAGTGTTTAGGGTCATGTTTGATGTTTGGCTCATCTCAGTGATTTGCATATATTTTGGTTTATATTGAATCTCAAATTGCTATCAAAAACATTTTAAAAGGTGTAGAGAAATCCTAGAGGAACTAAAATTTAAGAGAGTCTTTACTGCTGAATATTAGAAGAAACCGTTTATTATATATTTAATTAAAACGGGAAATTTTCTAACATTTTAGCCTATGGGGTAAAACATTTACTACACCTTGTTACTAAAACATTTCCAAATGATTTGCCACTGTAGAGGTGCTGCCTGGCAGGGTGTGGATTCATATGCTGCATTGAAACCTATGGGTTAAAAAGCCTTGTTTGTTTAGAAAAGGTTACACCACCTGACACTTCACCCACAAAAGTGCTTGACATATGTAAAAAAAAAAGAAAAAGTAAAGGAACGGTAATTCTATTGGTAGTAAATTTACTTCCCATTCTTAAATAAGCAATAAAAACTATTTTTTTATTGAGAGACAGATGTACAGTTGTAGAACGTTACGTTTGTCAATGGGACACCAAAAACAGCATGATGTAAGGATCATTTTGACATACATGGTGTCTACACCCAGTGGAGTCAATATCGGTCACAAACCTAACATGACAGTCGCCTGTGAGTGGATGGATTGAATGCATCACGTTAACATCAAGGCAGCCTTTCGTCATTTCAGGTGGCCGCACAAGTCATGAAGTATCACCACTTAGAAGATATGAACATGTTACAATCCCTAATGATAAATCGGACATTTCGGGAATATGATTTTGTGCACAATCATTCCTGACATTGCAAGCAATGTCCTGTGAGATAAATTTCTTTTTGAAAGGACAAACACCTCCAAACATTTTTTCTAAGGTACATTGTCTGTCACCATTATGCATTGACACAATCCTGTTGACGTGATGCAAGAATTGAGAAATTTCAAGTGTGAGCAGAAGACCCCCATCATGTGCATGATTTGGGCCAGAGACATTTGTCATGTACATCATCTGTGTGTCTCGCACTAATCAACATGCATGATCCTGGAGCAACGTTTGAAGGATGTGGTAATGATGAGAATACATGTGACACTTGTTTAAATCAAGCATCACAACATAGAGGATACATGAACACCATACAACATGTATGATGTGTGTATCATGTCATAGCCCCATATATTGTACGTCAGAGTGTGATGTGGCATATTGCAGTATAGCACATGATACATAACCTTGTTATCGTAACCATGGTTACATAACCTGTTGTACAGTTGTGACACAATCATTAGCAAACTTTGAGGACACAGGTGTCAGAAAGTAGGAGCTGCAAGGTGAAACTCAGGTGCAACATCCCAAAAATCAGATATGTATTCATGAGAGGCCTCTGCGGAATTGTAAGACTTACAGGGTTATTCAGAGAGAGTGAAAAGCAGGAGAATGACTGGAGAATGACTGGAGAATGAAAAATTCTAGGTCAAAATAGCCGATTTGGAAAGTGAGATGAAAGGGAGAATCAGGGCCGGTGCAAGCTTTTTTGCCTAGTCAGGCGAAGGTCTGTTTTGGTGCCCCCCCCCCGTCATGTCAAGCCAATCAGGATAGAGATGCATAATAATCTCTATCGTGAGTGTTCGGTGTCGTCACGCAGAGATTAAAGGATGCTTAAAGTTGGTCTTGCAAGGACAACCTTTAGCAGTGTTGTGAGTCACTGATTGGGGGGACAGCCACCAGTGCTGTCTTTATGGACTTATATAAACACTGTCTTTCTTCTGGAAAGGCAGTAGTTACATTTGTCAGACTGTAGGAACAACATATTTTCACCATAACCACTCTATTAAGCTATAGTGGTTCTGGAACTTAGATTGTTCATTTAACCTGTTTTTCATTTACAGAAAAAAAAGAAACTATGGTTTTGTAAAGTGCATTTTATTAACATTTGTTCAACACAACAAGATAGAAAACTATAAAATAAAATTTAACAACAAATAAAAGTACATGAAAAAGTGTAGAGCAGGGGTCAGCAACCTTGACTCCCTGATATTTTGAGAACTACAACTCCCAAGATGCTCAGTCAGCCTAATGGCTGACTGAGCATCTTGGAAGATGTAGTTTCCAAAATATCAGGGAGCCAAGGTTGCTGACCCCTGACCTAGAGTAGGCTAAGAAGTCACAATGTTCCTGTTCAAACATCAACTAGAACTTAGAAGTTAGAACGGTCAATATTCATAGTTAAACAATAAAACCACTACATACAAATGTTGCTACTGTGCTACACTAAAACAGCTAGTGCCAAGGCAAACCTTTAAGAACTTTTACTCAAAGTGCATGAAGAAGTGCAACTAAGATCAATGAGATTTAAAAAAAATAACATTCTTTTTACATTACAACCATTATAACCAAACTACAACAAAACACAAGTTTCCCTGCAAGTGCTATCAGTGCAAATCTAAAGTGCTTGTACAGATATTGCACACAAACTAAGCGTGAACTTAACCTTTCTTGCTTTTGCATTCACAAAATCGTGAAGGAAGTTCTGAAAGTCAATATTTTGTGCAATGCGATTTTCAATAGAAATCATTGCAAGACCCACCAATCTCTCTTGTGACATGGAGGACCGAAGATAATTTTTTATTAATTTCAGTTTTGAAAAGCTTCGCTCACCAGAGGCAACAGATATTGGCAATGTCAATAGAATGCGAAGTGCAATGGTAACATTGGGAGCAAGGCCATTCTTAGCTGCAAATGCCAGAATTTGAACCGGTGTCATTGCAGGTTTCAATATAGGAGCCGGTATTGCAAGTTCTTCACACAGTTGAGCTCCATCCAAATCCGAATCCTCTGAGTTTTTATCTGTCAAAACATCCTGCAAATCTAGACAGTTCTTCATCAGAGTTTCCTGCGGTATATCTTTGAGCTGCTGAATATTGTACAGAAACTGGAAGTGCCTACTGTGATGCTGTAGCTGCTCAAATCTCTCTTCAAGAGAATTAATGCAAACATCCAAAATACAGAAAAAGAACTCCACCTTAAATTTTTTTGCAGGATCGTCAAATGGCTCATCTGCAGCTTCATAGTAAAACATCCTCTTCTTTACTCGCCTCACTAAAGGGGGAAACACAGGATCGATTTCCATTTCTATTGCGAATTCTTTTGCCTCTTGAAGAAAGTCCTCAAATCCATTTTCTGAACGGTAATTTTTTAAAAAACTAGTCGTGGATTCCAAAACTCCAATCACATCTGTAAGATACATGGTTTGGCTTTGAAGAAGCTTACTAACAAAGTTGATCCTGTTTAGTATATTGTACCACAAAACAATGAAACACAAAAATTTAAAATTATTTAGTTCTTTTGCCAAGGATTCAGAATCTGACTGTGCCATTGCTGAATGCGAGTCATCCCTTGAAATTTCACATAAAGTGTCAAAAATTTCTCCAACCTGGAACCGAAATGGACGAACAGCATCTATTCTTGAAGACCATCTGGTCTCAGACAAAGGCTTTACAGTAAGTTTGCCAATGTGCTTCTTCAAGACATTCCAACGAAGTGTGGATCCTGATAAAAAAACATATATTTTCTGCAGATTAGAGAAGAATGTTGTTGCATCCCTGCATGACATGGCTGCATCATTCACAACTAGATTCAAAGTGTGAGCACTGCAGGGAACATAAAAGGCACGAGAGTTTAAGTCCATTATCCGTTTTTGAACTCCTTGATGTTTACCTTTCATATTGGAGCCATTATCATATCCCTGTCCTCTCATATCACCAAGTGGAATTTTAAGTTTTTCAAGTTCCTTCAAAATGGTTTCAGTTAGACCCTCTCCAGTTGAGCTTCGGATCTGGATGAATCCCAGAAATCTTTCTTCTATACTGACCTCTGGTTCAGCAGTAGGGGACTCCCCTTCCTTGATGGACACAAATCTGATTATTATAGTCATTTGTTCAATGTGACTAATGTCTGGGGTGCAGTCGAGTATAATAGAATAATACTTGGCATTATTCAGTGATTGCAGAATGTGTCTCATTATTTCTTTAGCTATAAGGCCAATTAGTTCGTTTTGAATGTCCTTCCCCAAATAATGTTTGAAAATGTCTTTGTTTTTTACTTTTTTCAGATGTTCCTGCATAACTGTATCAAAAGTAGCCAGCATTTCCACAAGTTGTAAATAATTTCCATTATTTTCGCTGTATAATGTATCTCTGCTACCTCTAAAAGCTAAGCACTGGCGACCAAGAAACTTCACTATACCTAGAAGGCGCTTAATAACATTTTGCCAATGTTGCGTTTCTGCTGCCAAAAATCTCTGGTAAGCAGCATCTATTGTTTGTCCTGATCCAAGTCTTCTAGACAATTCATTCCAGTCTCTTACAGCAACAAGATGAGATTTGGACATTTCGTGAATTGAAAGATTTTGAGACATGTTCTTCCAATCATTGTAACCTACACAAATCAAATTTGAGGTCACTTTAGTTGTAAATAGCTTACAACAAAAACAAAACACTTTGTTCAATATAGCAGAATAAACCAGCCAGTTTCTAAAGGCTTCTTCTCCATTTGGCAGCCGTCGCTTGTAATTTGCTTTTGTAAAACGTCGATTTAATGCATCCTTGGGGAAAATAAAATTTTTCTTTTGCTTTGCAGGACCTTTCCTGACAATAGCATCTCTTACTGAGGTGGTGAGAACAGCTGGCCAATTGGCTGGATCAGATAAATCGAGCAATTCTAAATTAGAAGATTGCTCCACCTGCACAATTTCTTCTGTTTCTTCTTCATCTGATCCCTCTGATTCAGTAATCTTTTCAAGGCAGACCGAATGTGCACATGACGCAGATGTTGAAGGTTGCTCATCATCTCCTTGTTCTTGGTTTTTTCCTTCTTTGGCACTTGCTTCATCTGGATTAGAAGCCTCTTGTGATGTGATAGGCTGGTTGTATGAGGCAGATGATTCTTCATCAATATCGATTTCTATTGGATTGTCTATTGGATTGTCTTCCACATTGGAAACTGCTTCTGGCGCAGGGGTATCTGTATCTTGCCTTCTGACTTTGTAAGAGGACAAATACTTTTGTAAATCGCCCGACATCTGTTTCCCAGTCTTTTCTTTTTCTACTCGCCTCTTTCTGAAAGCTGCTCCAGATGCTTTCTTCTCTTTAAATAGCTTTGGCATTTTGAATGCACTTTTCCTAATACGTAAAGAAACAGAAAGATGTTCGATTTCAATTATTAAGGTTAATAAGGAAAATTAAAATTTCATCTATGCGTCCATCTTCAACCTCCAACCCTTCCTTGATGGAGACTCTTCCTTTCCCTGCGGTAGCCAGAGCAATTCAGCCTTGTCATGTCATAAAAAGACAGCAGTATACCAGGACACCATGAATGCCAGTAGCATACCCAGTATGTCATAAGACATGAGTATACCCAGACGCCAAGAATGGCAGTAGTATACCCAGTATGTCATAAGACAGGAGTATACCCAGACGGCATGAATGCCAGTAGTATACCCAGTATGTCATAAAAAGACAGTAGTATCAGATGTCTCTGTAGGGGGGTATATATACCCCCCATCAGGTTGTGTGCAGGCTGTATAGTGGGTAAATGGGGTGTCTAGCCATACATTTCAATATTAACATAAACTGCACAGGTTTAATCCTAAATTATTTATTGGAAAGCGTCACATGACATTAAACGTATTGGTGCTCAGTTGAAAAAAAAAAAAAAGGTATCTACATTGCACTCGCACTCCCTCAATTATATATACTGCTGTCTTCGCTACGCTAACTTTAAAGCCTGAGACACACTGAGGGTGTAGCTACGCACAGCGTAGCAAAGCAAAGATTTTGGAGGCTTGATTTCACTCGGCTCCTCCTCGCAGTCAGTCTACACTGGATCATGTTTGCTTCTCTCCGCAATGGACAGGAATCCAATACTTTGCAGATCAAAATAGAGAAATGTTTGTTTCTCAGCAAATGAAGCAAAGCACATTTCATTAAAAAAAAAAATTATTGGAAAAACTTTTAAATTACATTGTAACATGCCAAAACTTTATTTTCACAAAGCGCATGTTTATAGGCAAGGTCTATACACTCCACTTATATCAGCCGCCCGACTGCACTGATACGTTATGCCCATGATCCATCTATTAAATGTCTATTGAATAAAATACATGTAAATTACTGCCAATTTAATCCGAATACTATCAAGCCCAGATACATATATACAGACCAGATCATGCCAGCCCACAGATACATATATAGACCTCAGATCATGCCCATAGTCATAGATACATATAGACCTCAGATCATCATGCATTGCACATAATATATAACAGACCGCCGATCATGCCCACAGATATATATAATAGACGTCAGATCATGGCCATATATGGGTATATATTTGCGGCCCCCAGCTCATGTATGGGTATATTTGTGGCCCCCAGCTCATGTATGGGTATATTTGCGGCCCCCAGCTCATATATGGGTATATATTTGCGGCCCCCAGCTCATATATGGGTATATATTTGCGGCCCCCAGCTCATATATATGGGTATATATTTGCGGCCCCCAGCTCATATATATGGGTATATATTTGCGGCCCCCAGCTCATATATATGCGTATATATTTGCGGCCCCCAGCATATATGGGTATATATTTGCGGCCCCCAGCTCATATATATGCGTATATATTTGCGGCCCCCAGCTCATATATGGGTATATATTTGCGGCCCCCAGCTCATATATATGGGTATATATTTGCGGCCCCCAGCTCATATATATGGGTATATATTTGCGGCCCCCAGCTCATATATATGCGTATATATTTGCGGCCCCCAGCTCATGTATGGGTATATATTTGCGGCCGCCCCCAGCTCATATATGGGTATATATTTGCAGCCCCCTGCTCATGTATGGGTATATATTTGCGGCCCCCAGCTCATGTATGGGTATATTTGCGGCCCCCAGCTGCTCATATGGGTATATTTGCGGCCCCCAGCTCTAATATGGGTATATATTTGCGGCCCCCAGCTCATGTATGGGTATATTTGCGGCCCCCAGCTGCTCATATGGGTATTATTTATGGTATAAATTTTCCCCCAGCGAGTCTCTTACCTCTCTGCTCTGCTGACTGTGTCTGATTGACTTTGACAGTGTGCACAGCACTGCTCAGCTCACTGCTGCCTGCTGACTTCTGCTGCCTCACCTTGGCAGGCCGCAGGCCCCTCGTCGCCCACTGGCGTTCTAGTTCTACTCAGTCTCAGTCCACTGTCCACTTAGTCTCAGGCAGTCAGGGAGGGAGTGAGACGAGAGACCAGTCACACCAGACCACCAGGGACAAACAATCAGGGACCAGACCAGGTTAGGTAGTAGGTTTTTTAGGCTTAGCTTAAGCTCTGCTTAGCTTAGCTAGGCACCGCCACCGTCGCTCACTCGCTCTCTGCGTCCGACTCGTGTGACACGTGACGTCACGTCTCGAGGCGACTGGTGCGAGCAGCCGCTGGCGCTGGCCGGGCATGTGATGCACACGTGCACACGCACCTTTCCCGCTCGCCTGTGATTGGATTCGGGAAGCAAGGCCAGGCAGGGAACTACGTGGTGCTTGTTGTCCCCTCCCTCTCATTGTCCCCTTCCAATCCCAGGCGAGCGAGCGGTCAGCGGCCAATGGCCATGCTCGGAGTCGGACGGAGGGAGCCTCAGTCTGCGCCTGCTGTCCCATTCTTTTCCTCGGCTCGGTCATCCGATTACACCCCGGGCCGGCGCCCCTCACACTGGCAGGACGCCAGACAGTAAGGCGGCCGCCTGTGCCGCCTTACGTTAGCGCCTGCCCTGGGGAGAATTATTCTGGTTTGGCTATTTTGAACTAGAATTTTTCATTCTCCAGCCATTCTCCTGCTTTTCACGCTCTCTGAATAACCCTGATGGTTTAAGTAGCATACATGGCTTTGTATAGAGAGCTGCATCAATGAAATACGCCATCAACCGCTCACGCAAATTAAGGTAAAACTAAAACCCATAAGACAAAATAAATAACTCCTCAGTCCTCACTTAGGCTTTTTGGCACCACGCTGTGGCCGACCCATTGCCGAGGCACTCTGCTGGCTGGCAGTTTTACGTCTACTGCGCCTGACGGCTGGTGCTGGAGGCTGTTGTGCTGCAAGCTGAGGTGCTGGAGGCTGTGGTGCTGCAAGCTGGGGTGCTGGAGGCTGTGGTGCTGCAAGGTGTGGTGCTGCAAGCTGGGGTGCTGGAGGCTGTTCCTGTGGTGCTGGCGGCTGTGGTCTGGAGCGCTGCAGCTCAAGCATAGCCTCCAAAATGTTGGCCACACTGTTCAGACCTGTGGAAATGTCCTGACTGTTTCGCCGTGCCTGGCGGCGCCCGAGCTGCATGTCCCGCTGCAGCCCATGAATTCTCTCCCCCAAGGATAGCTGTTGTCTGGTCCCCAGCCTGCTGCCTCTGCATCACTTTGGCCATGTTGCCCAGGAGTTGCCGCAGTAGTGGATCGTTGGGCATAGTGTGTGCCAACTGTGGTCCAGGCTGGGGCTGACCCTGCTGCTGGGGTTCTGGCTGGTCCAGGGGGGGAGCTGCAGCACGCAGGACAGGGTGGGTTCGGTGATGCGGAGGTGATGGGTTGGCCATTGAGGGGCCTTCATCAGTGGGCTCCAGTGCCGCCTCCTCCTCTCTATATGACCCATTGGATGGGGAGTGGTCACTGCTCAGGTCCTGCTGGTGAACCCTGGGAGCAGGTGAGGTTCTTGTCGGTGACTGGGCGTCAGATGTCACTGTGAAGAGAGGACAGGAGAACATGAGTGCAATGCTCAATACACAGTTGCATGTACAATCATTAGCAAAACATGTCAGACACAGGTGCCAGCATGATTTCAGATGCAAACATATGTCAGGGAGAGGTATATGAGATCTGTAGATTCACACCTGCACACTTGACTCCCTGATATGTTGAACTACAATTCCCATGTGGATCTGTCAGCCTAACGGATGAATGAGCATCATGGGTTATGTAGTTCCTAAATCATCAGAGAGCCATGTTTTCCAAACCCTGCATCAGACACATTGTATAGGGCCCTACTGATATCTACTAAGAATGAGACTCATCACCCCCACTGACGAAATACACATTTAACCCTGTCTTGCCTCAACATCTTTGACCTCGTTGTCAATCACAGTCATATCCACTCTGTTGTTGCATCTCCCCCATATCACCAGCAAACAGGACTACATCATCACATTATTGTCTATTTGTCAGGTTCAGGCAACCTGGCATCTTCTAATATATTTACACGACAAGTCCCATTATGCACTGTGTAGCAATTGGGTGACAGGGCATCATGGGATATGTAGTCCAAACATCAGCATACTATATTTGGCTGTACAAAACTTTGGAATCACATTAGACATGTGTAATAGTTTGGATGCAAGCTATACTCACTGTTGGTGGATGTGTCCCGTAGGCCTGCGCGTGTGTTGACCCTGGCGAATCCTTCCACCCCAGTTGAGTTCAGTCGTTCACGCAACTGCTCCTCCCAGGGTGCATAAACGACCTCTGGCACCGGTCCACCTCCAGCCTGCCTCGCTGAACGCAGCTCTCTGGCGATCTTCTTCTTCAGCTCCCGTTTGCAGTCCTGGTATCTGTGTTTAAAAGACTCCATGGAGCGGTTCGTCCCAAGTGCAGTAACAGCGTCTCTAATCTCCCTCCACAGCCTCCAATGTTGCTCTCCAGTGGTCTTCTTATCCTCCAGCCGCCGTGACCTTACCATAAATGCCGCAATTAAGGCATTCTTTTCCCCCAGTGTATAGCGCTCTTCGCGTATGCGCTGGGATCCCTCTGGCACCTGTGCCCTGGAGTGTGTCTGCTCTCTGACTCCCTGTCCTGTCCCTGGCGCAACACCTGTCCCTTGTCTAGCTAGGCCTGGCCTGGCAACACTCCCCTCACTCACGGCCCTGCCAGGGCGCCTACCCTCTCTACTCCTACTGCTACCCTCTCTACGCCTACTCCTACCCTCTCTACTGCTACTCCTACCCTCCCTACCCCTACCCTCCCTACGCCTACGCCTACTCCTACTCCTACCCTCGCTACTCCTAACCTCCCTACCCTCTCTACTCCTACTGCTACCCTCTCTACGCCTACTCCTACCCTCTCTACTACTACTCCTACCCTCCCTACCCCTACCCTCCCTACGCCTACGCCTACTCCTACTCCTACCCTCGCTACTCCTACCCTCCCTACCCTCTCTACTCCTACCCTCTCTTCTCCTACTGCGACCCAGACTCCTACGCCCTGCCGACTCTCTGGCTCTCCTCACCTCACACTGCTCCTCAACACCCCTCCTCCCTCCACCTCCTCTCCCTGCACCCTCCATGACACACAGTGATACACAAGTACAATGGGGAATACACGGGTTGGGGGACAAAATGGATACAATAGGGGGAAGGATAGGGGTTGTGACAAGTATGTGTGTATAATCTCTTTCATTATTCGTGGGAAAGCAGTCTAATCCATAAGAAGCGACGTTTCGGCCATGACAGCCTTAATCATACTAAAGTGTACACAAACTCCACTCCCCTATATATACAGATTTCTTCAATTAGATCCCCACACATGCAAGTCATTAATCAATTCAGATGGTAATTCCACTTCTGATCATACTGTTTTTTGCTTCTAAGTGCAGAATACCTTAAAGACATTTCAAAAACCACATATGCATGTGTGGGTAGAGGGGATAACAACAAACATAAATAAACAAAAAATAAATATTAAATAAACATTAAAACATATTAAACTTGCAGAAGAACGGACAGCGAGAAATATGGAGTCCCCACATTAATGAGGAGATCCCATACCTCCAATCTTTCTTCATCCGCAGATATTCTATCCAAAAGACCATAGACCGACACTTGGATACATAATTTATAAAATCAATAGCAGCAGTGTAAATCGAACTCCCTATTTAGGCCCCTAGGCCACAACGTATCCAATCTATGTATCCATCGTTTTTCATTCTGTTTCAATAACCTACTCCTATCTCCACCTCGCCGTAAGGCAGGGACGTGATCGATCACCTGGAATCTGAGTTGTGCTACACTATGTGCGCAATTAATATAATGTTCAGGCACTGGTAAATCAATTTGCTTTGTCCGAATCGTGGATTTATGTTTAGTAATGCGTTCCTTGATTTTCATTGTCTTCTCGCCTACATAAAGCAGCCCGCAAGGACATTTTAAGCAGGGCTGTACTGGCCTACCGGGATAGCGGGTGGAATCCCGGTAGGCTGCTTCATTTTGGGGCCACTGGGCTGAGCGGCCGTTTCAGAATCAAAAGTAGTTTCACTTTCAAGCTTTTTTTTTTCTTCAGTCGACTGCCTGTAGCATACTGCAGGGGGCGGAGCTATGGCCCCTGGTGACTGACAAGCTGAGAGGGGGGCCTGAGAATGGCGGGGGGCCCGGGGCCCGCCACTGCACATGTGTTAACGAGTGGCAAGTCCGCCCCTGTCCACCGTTTTCCCTCAATTCCGGGCAGCCCAGCTGCTGTGCTGCAACGTGCCTGCTTCGCACACTGTTTACTCCAGCAGGCATGTTGCTTTGGCTCCGCCCCCTCACTGATGCGCGCAGGGCAGAGGATGAGAGGCTGAGTCCATCCTGTCTGCTGAGTCCAGCTGAAGATTGTGAATGCCGGTGAGATGAGCAAGGGGGGGAATCCAATCGATTGTGTTGGGGAGGGGGGATTCCAATTGATTGTGCTGGGGAGGGAAGGGAGGGGGGATTCCAATTGATTGTGCTGGGGGAGGATGGATGAGGGGAAACCAATGATTTTGCTGGGGAGGATGGATGGGCCTTAACCCTTTGCGTGCCTCTTGGAGCGAAATAGTTAAGATTTAGGAGAAAAAAACACAATCTTCAACTTTTTTCCACTGCACTTTGCTTTTGGCTGCCATTTACACTCCAGCATAGTGTCACTGTAGTAAATACATGTGATTAATGAGAGCCTGGCTGTGCTGTGTAGCCTGTATAAATAAAGCTGGGGTAAATTGTCATGCGACTGCAATGAAACAGGACTAATATGTCAGAGCAGCAGCAAACTGAATGGTAACAGTGCGTGACTGCTAGATGAAAACAGGACTTAATCACGGTAGCAGCAAATGACAGCAATGACAATATACGATGTAACATCGGCTGCAACGCAAGTGGAACCATCGAGAACGTGTACTGACGTACAGAGTGCGCTGCTTTTTTGCGTGATTAGGAGATGTCAGATTAATCAACATTCCAGACAGTTTTATTGATGACCTATCACGGATGAAACTGCCATCGTAGAGATCGCGTATTCAAAAAATATATTCTTGAACTTTCACGACACGTGATGCGTTAGTTGACCCTATTACACATTGCAGTTATAGAGAGACAATATAGTTTTGCTGAACAAAGATGCCTTTTAAAAAATCATATGCAAGTTGCTTGGGTTTATACATAATGGGGTATGCTGGTTGTGCCCTACATAATGATTGGGGTCTCATCAGTCACCCTCATGATGCTCACCCTCAGAGCACTGCTGGATAATACATTCTCCTCTCCAGAAGTGTACAGTCCATGAACAACTTGTGAATTTTCAGTAAGGGTTGAGAAGACGCTGGAGGAGGGAGAAGGAGCCGAGTGTGATTAGCTCCTATCTACATACCTAAACATAGAAGGCATTTAAACCCCCTCTGTATTACAGCACTCAGCTAAAATACAGCTGAATGGAAGAGTCTGGCGTTACAGTCAGAGTATGTTAGCATCACAATTGCATTAAGAATTATACCCCTATTCTCTTCTTACAACTTCTCCCATGTAAGTTACCTTCTTAATACCAACTAACCCCCCCTCCCTTTTCCCATAAATGAAAACACAACACAGTATTGGCATTTTGAAAAGGTCTCGTCTTTTATTACTTAAGGCCAAATTCTTTGCCTCTAAGGCAGAATTATTATTATCAATCCTCGTATGCCAAATACGCTACACCAGATAACACTGGCAGCCAGATAACACTGGCAACTGCAATGCACCACAAGCATTGCCCAGAAATAGCGCCCCACGTGGCTAAGCAGGATGACCACACGTCTGCTCAGTGTATTTTTATGGCAGATAGCAGGCCGAGAGGATCTGCAAACCAGGAAGGCACTTGAGCCTGGCCGTATGAAACCACAACTCACCCCGTACCCTGCAGACCCTCCCCCCACTATCGCCCTCCACGTGCCAGGCCGCCTATTTCACCGCTCATCCCTAACCTAAACCATGTCCATCTTAAAGCGCAATCCCCCAGCTGTGGCCGTTCAAACCACCAGCTGGCTTCCTGCCACATGGTAAAGTACTCAATTTAAGCGCAATCCACCCAGTTGTGGCCGTAAAAAAACACCAACTGGCTTCAAGCTACTTGGGATACTATCTGATAATAATTGCACTAAACCATGCTTTTAATCAAAGAACAATCCCCCAACCCTGGCCGTTCACAAACCACAGGCTGGCTTCATGTAACATGGTGTATAACTTGATGGAATAGGTAGACTAACCATGTCCATATTTAGACAATCACCCAGACGTGGCCGTATAAACCATGAACCGTGTTCATGCAACATGGCATATTTCCATATGGGAAACCACAGGCGGTGTTGAATGAGTGGTGAAATCACCACTGCATTGCCCCTATCCGTGGCGCTTCTGATGCGTGACCTTTCCGTTGTTGTAGAGAACCAGCATCTATGAAAGAGAAACAAACAGGGTGGGTTGGGTGGGAGTAAAAGAAAATTAACTGCAATACACACACTGCCCCCCCGCCTTGTCTTTTATACCCCCCTTCCCCCTCCCTCCCATTGTTCCTCTCCCTATTGCATCCAATCACAAATCGGCCATGCTTCAGCTCATTAAGCAAAAAAGCCCCCATGCCTGATCCCATAGAACAAAGGGAACTCCCTCCCTTTCACTCTTGTGTAATACAGGGATAATTCTTAAACCTTGCTCAATTTTAATTAGTCTCTCGAACTAAGAATTATACCCCTATTCTCTTCTTACAACTTCTCCCATGTAAGTTACCTTCTTAATACCAACTAACCCCCCCTCCCCCTCCCTTTTTCCATAAATGAAAACACAACACAGTATTGGCATTTTGAAAAGGTCACGTCTTTTATTACTTAAGGCCAAATTCTTTGCCTCTAAGGCAGAATTATTATTATCGATCCTCGTATGCCAAATACGCAACACCAGATAACACTGGCAGCCAGATAACACTGGCAACTGCAATGCACCACAAGCATTGCCCAGAAATAGCGCCCTACGTGGCTAAGCAGGATGACCACACGTCTGCTCAGTGTATTTTTATGGCAGATAGCAGGCCGAGAGGATCTGCAAACCAGGAAGACACCTGAGCCTGGCCGTATGAAACCACAACTCACCCCGTACCCTGCAGACCCTCCCCCCACTATCGCCCTCCACGTGCCAGCCCGCCTATTTCACCGCCACCAAAAACGAGGACCCTCTTTTTACTGCCACCAATTAAAAGCTGTGACCTTTCCTCTTACCCCACAAAAGGCTCCTTATCGCGCCTTCAATGAAGAGTGTGTTCCCAGCCTTATCACTCCTTCAATGAACCCCTCCCTTCTTACTCCTATTTCGGGGTGCTCCAAAACCATTGCCAGATAACATCGGCAAATGCAATGCACCACACATATTGCCCAGAAATAGCGGCCCCACGTGGCTAAGCAAGATGAGCACACGTCTGCTCAGGGGTCTCTTTATATCACAAATAGCAGGCCGAGAGGATCTGCAAACCAGGAAGGCACCTGAGCTTGGCTGTACGAAACCACACTCACCCCGTACCCTGCAGACCCTCCCCCTACCATTGCATCCAAACGTGCCAGGCCGCTATTTCACCACTCACAATACCTATCTCTTCTCTAGCTGTCCCCTAAATGTAGTACCATAATATCTGGCTTACCCCACTTTCTCCTGGATGTCTTTGCTATTCCCAATAACTGCCCCACCCCCTACCTTGCGTCCCTATCCATCTAATCCCTACTTCAATTACGCTGCACCCCGGGGTTGCTCCTCTCTTGGTGCCAGCAGGACTCTCCATCCAGTGCACATAGGAGTGTCCCAGGATCCGCACTCTCATTGCACGTCCTGCAAATAACCAAAATGTAAACTATTAACTGTAATGCGCACACACACACACACAGTGTACCCGAACTGAAAATATACCAAAAGAAACAAGTAAACAAATTATTATTATTAAAACAAACAATTGTTCCCCATAAGTTTTCCCTTCATTTCTTTAATGACCTCACATATCTCCTATATACTTCCCATTTCCATCTCCCCATCTTTTTAATTCGATCCTTTGGGTAACCCAATTCTGCCTCAGTACCAGCAGCTCCTATCCTGAAAGAATGGGGGCAAATGTAACTCCCCTTTCAACCAAGCCCCTCCGTGGCCTGCTGCGGAACCATTTTGAATTGATACCTGGACAAGTTAGTACCACCCTTGTGCCCCCAGAACATGCGACCGTTTGAAGGAGTCGCCTCCAAGTATCCCCTCATACATACCACTGGGCATACTTCCCCACCATGGGCACCTAGAGCAATTGTTTCCTCAATCCTTAGGGCAGCTGTAAAACTAAAACAAATGCTGCCCTACAAAGATTGTTATCAGCTCCATCTTATCTCCTACTTGTACTCTGCTGTCAAGATCTTCCTCACCACGAATTGTTTAGCCCAGTCCTCCTCTTCCTTTAACCGAGCAAAGTATGAAGTACCACTAAATAGTTCCAAGCTGTCCTTTATTGACTTAACGCCGAACTTCAGTAGCTATTTGAAAACAACATTCTGCCCTACCTCCTCTGTCCCTTTAAAACTCGATCCAACCCTTTCACTGCTTGCTCTACGGTGCCCATGTCTTCTGCAACAACAATCTCCTCACCAAATCATTGATGCCCTCTAACTGCTCCCCATCTGGCAAAGAAATGGAGGGTAGTCTTCACCCTGGAATTTTTTTAATTTTTTTTTATTATTTTTTTTTATTTATTTATTTTTATTATTATTATTTTTTGAATTTTTTTTTCCTCCTCCCCCTCCCGGTGCCAAATGTCGGAACACGTCCCACCTGAAACTGGACAATGTATCCGCCACCACCTTCCTTACCCCCGGTATGTGATTTGCCGTGAAATTAATATTGCTTTTCAAACATATCAACACCAAATACCTGACATAGGCTAAAACCTGCGGTGATGATGCAGACATGTTATTCAGCACTTACACCACACCTTGATTATCAGACCCCAAAAAAAGGGGGGGTTTAATTTATTTCTTTTTATTTTTTATTTATTTATTTTTTATTTATTTATTTTATTCTATCCCCCACAGTGGTATTGACCCGACGATTGGAAAATAAAAAATTCCAGAAACACCAAGCTTTGCACCCATCCATGAAATCCACTCCTGGGCCATTTGCCTGCTCACCATTTGAAATTACACTAGACCATTTGATCTTAATGTCTGGCCATTCCCCCCCAAACCACCTATAATTCTCCCCGATAAACTAAACTTATATTGTTACCCCCCCCAATCCTACCTCATTCTCCAGTCCCTTTGGAACCCGTTACCATGAAATCGTCCAAGTAATGTACTATACGTCTCCTCCCCGCTCTCTTCTCCACTAAGCAATGCAAAAAATAGGAAGCCTTTAAAAAGGGGCATGGATATTGCCCACCCCAATGGGTAAACAGATATTGATGTAAAATTACCATCGAATTTACACCCTATTAACCCTTTCGCTGCTGAGGCTTTTCCCCGCCTGTGCTGAGGTCATTTTTTACCTGTTTTGCGCATCATGTTTAAACGTGTTTTGAAGGCTTATTTAGTATATGACATCGACATATTATATATCGTTCTTTCCGTCAGACTCGGTAGATTCATAATATGTCATTATTATATGTATAACGTTATGTCATGTTTGTATATTATACAAAAAAATGCAATAAAATATGTATTTTCAATAATTTACAGCGTGTAAAGTGTTTTTTTCCACATTTTAACATGCGAGCAATTGCGGTTATATTTTGTATGGGGTGCGCTTGTTAAAAAAATTAGAGATGGGGTCTCGTTACATTTTTTTTGGGGAAAATGACACCATTTTTAACAAACGCACCGCATACAAAAATCGTTAATGCAGCATCATTGTTCACATTATAATTGAAATGGGAACAATATTGCTGCATTAACAAAACAAAAAAAAAAAAAAAAAGTGTTTATTTTTTTTTTTTATTTTATTTTTTTAATTTTTTTTTCTTTTTTTTTTCTTTTTTTTTTTTTTTACAATTTTTTTTACTTTCATGTTTGGTATCGTTGGAACGGCCATGCTCTGGCCGATCCAACGATATCAAAATTTAACCCCTAACTGCCACGGATCGGGAGATAGGGAGTTCATTGGAACTCCCTATCTCCACACTTCGTGGCAGTTAGGGGTTAATGCTAGGACTGGCGTCATCGTGCTGCGCACGATGACGCCAGTCCTCTGGGGGAGTTCCCGGAAGCTTGGCCGACATCCAAGATGTCGGCCAGCTCCGGGGAAGGATCGCAAATCGGCGCTTTTCAGCGCCGATTTGCGATCCAGCTCCCCAGGGGTTAATGCCAGGCATCATTTGGAAGGGCAGGCTGTGCCCTTCCAAATGATGCCTGGGTTAAGCCCTGTGAGCCGCCGATCGGGAGGGAGAGAGGTCCGAAGGACCTCCCCCCCCTCCCTTTCAGGCGCCTCCTCCGCACATGCGGGGGGGCGCCTGAATTATGTGTCATCGCGGGGCGCGATGACACATAATAATGGCGGCCACTGCTCCGGATGCCGGGCTGACATCCAGGATGTCAGCCCGCACCGGAGGGGCCAGCGATCGGCCGGAACCCGGCCGAACGCTGACCCCAATGCGAGGACGCGCTCAGCGCGTCCTCCGCATACCAGCGGGAATGCTGAGGACGCGCTGAGCGCGTCCTTAGCATTCAAGTGGTTAAAAGAAAAACCCCTGGACACAGCGGTAACGGCCTGAAGGCTGCCTCTAGATCAAGCATAGATAACTCTGTACCTCTGCAGCTACCCTTACCAAAATCACCACCTGATTGAATGGTAGCTAACAGAAACATCTTCCTACTTATTGCCTCTGCAAAGAAACGGCCGTCCAATGTTTATTTGTATGTATTTTCCTTACATTCCCTTGCTCTGTGTATCATGTAGAGTATTGTATGCCCTCTGTATAGCGTAACCTCTGTATTACGATCCAGTCTTTGTATAGTGTACACCCCCCTGTAAGTAATGAATCCCTTTTGTTTTCACATGCTTCCATCAGCCCCTCCCCTCCCCCAGCAACTAAGGTCACCAGCTCACTGTTATCTGATCCAGTGTTCGAATCTGAGAGTGACTCCATTGTTTGTGCACCTTCCCCCTCTGTATGTGTGTGTCCCTTTGCGAAATGTAAATAACGACGTCTCCATTTTGAGTTGAGAAAGAGCAAAGATGTTCTGTACATTAGTGGCTGCATTGTCCTCCATTTTCTGAGTCCTCCTCAGCCCTGGAATCCTTTATCAATAGAACCAAGCTGCACATGTGAAAGTCTTTAACCTCCGTCCACAATGAAACTGATTCTTGCTTAGTATATTAATCTATAGACCCGAAGTTAAATCAACCGAACTAACCTAATGACACAGCATTTGCTAACATACAGAATCACTGTTTAGTTGATAAGCCTCCTCAGAAATTATAACAGACACATTTAGATGTGTATTTGGTTAGTAATTGTTATATATTCATAAATCTGGCAGAAACAATCTGGATTAATTTAGTTGCCCAAATGTAAGATTAAACAGATTGTACAGTTACTGCTGCAGCACTTCCTCATTGGCAGAAGCACATGTGACTTTTTGAGGTTTAAGATGGCTGTCAGCCATGTGGTCACTGATTACCTATGTTTATAAGATCATACAGATTATACAACTAATAAGGTTTGATCAAGTATTACAAAGTGAAGCAAATATCAACGAGCATATTCTAGCTAACAATGCAAATCACTAGAATGGGTCAATTAGCGCGTATTTAACCCAATAGATAACACACCCACGCATATAGTATATTATCAACATAGCTTCAAATTCATCGAATTAATACACTTAATACTTATCCACTCGCAGGCTTTATTATGATGATGGTACAAGTGGGAAATAAGAGTGAGTTACTGCTCATGTTTCCTCTATTCCTGAAATAAGTCTCTCCTCTCCCTCAATAAAGACAAAGTTACCATTCTAAATAATTATTTACTCAACTGTAGCAAGTGTTCAAAACAAAAGATTGTACATTGCTGCTGTGTCACTTTAAAATTTGCAACAATTAGAATAGAGAACTTAAATACAGTATACAAATAAATTTGTTCATCAACTTATTGCTTAGCCCTTGGGGTTACTCCAACATTATTTAAAACACACAGCTCTTTGAATAACCAGTAAATCATAACCCACATAAAAGGCCAGCATGTGAAGCTGCTTGAGAATCCACTAAAGGTGTTACTCAGCAATGCACATAAGGTGCTTTTCTCATTCGGCACACTATAGAGTTATAGTGACTAATGTCCAGTGATTCAGTCTGTTATATCAAGTTCCTATGTGTGATTACATTCCCTTTGTGTTGTCTCCGTGTGCTATGGCTAGGTCCTTGTGGGATCTCCGTGTGCTATGGGTAGGTTTCTGTGTGTTTCTATTGTGTGATTACGGCGTGTTATAGCAAGTTTTTATTTTATGTTTATGTTTATTATATATATATATATATATATATATATATATATTTATTTATTTTTATTTCTCTTAGTGTTATTCTACATTAGTGATTTCAGTGTGTTATAGAGAGGAATTTCGTGATTTCAGGGTGTATGATAGTTACATCATTAGCGTGACCTTGTGTGTTATACCGAGGTCCTACGTGTGATTTCACTATGTATAGTGAGTTCCTTTTTGTGTGTATGGTGATGGCACATGCGTGTATAGGGAGGCCCTGTGCTTTGTTTACGGTGTTTATATGGGTTGCTTATTATGATTTTGGCTGCAGCCATGGATGATACTAAAATTGGACAGTCAGTCATGCGCTATACTGAGCACATAAATTAATAAGGCACAACAGTCCACAGACTGCCTATGCAAAATTACTGGAAATCCTAATGGCCCTAATAACATACAAAACAACAAATCACTGAATTCTGGCAGAGTTATCCCTGAACAATAACCCATTAGAAATTACTATCACGCAGCTCGACCCCAAATGAACACGGAATACAGTATTGAAAATTGAAACAAATATAAATAAGCATCCACTAAATAAACCTACAAATCCATTCAATGGGAAACCCACACCTATCCTTCCAATAAATAATGAAACTAGGAATATATATGTTGCAGACTTATGATAATAGAGTATGCATAACAGATTGATACAGCAAGTAATACTTATCCAGTCATTGGTTTTCATACGATGATGGTGATGGCAAAATGGAGCTCGCCGCCGCCCTGTCTCTGAAGTTCTTAGTAAAAGAAAATTAACTGCAATACACACACTGCCCCCACGCCTTGTCTTTTATACCCCCCTTCCCCCTCCCTCCCATTGTTCCTCTCCCTATTGCATCCAATCACAAATCGGCCATGCTTCAGCTCATTAAGCAAAAAAGCCCCCATGCCTGATCCCATAGAACAAAGGGAACTCCCTCCCTTTCACTCTTGTGTAATACAGGGATAATTCTTAAAACTTGCTCAATCCTAATTAGTCTCTCTCTCGAACTAACACTAACACACATATACATTTGTGACCTTCTTTATAAGTCATAATTATCAGTTCTCAGATGGAGACATTCATATCAGGTTGATCATGGGGGGAAAACCAACTGATTTTGCTGGGGAGGATGGATGGGGGGGAAAACCAATTGATTTTGCAGGGGGGAGGGAGGGGAAAACCAATTGATTTTGCTGGAGGGAGGGAGGGGAAATCAAATTTATTTTGCTGGGGGGAGGGAAGGGGATAAAAAACAATTTGATATACTGGGGGTGAAATACAATTGATAAAGGGGGGGTAATAAGATGAGTTTATTCAACCTCCAGTATATCAATTATCAGTATGTTACAGTGAGTTTTATTGCTGTGGAGCTCTCTGTGATACATTCATACACACTGCACATTAATGTGAGTTTTATTGCTGTGGAGCTAATAGTAATAGAGTATTACTATTACTCTATTACTATTATATATTGATGTGCAACTCTGAAACGTATCGTTTTCGTTTGCACTTATCACAATATAGGGCTGGTGTAATTTTTTTTTTCCAGGGCTGCTTTTTATTCCCAGTCCGGCCCTGATTTTAAGACATACACCACATATGTTGAATCGCAAGTATAAAAGTCATGAATCAAAATCTTCTCTCCCGAATGTGGGTGTAATAGAAAATCACCTTTTATAACTGTATTACATGAAGAACAACCCAAGCACGGGAATGTTCCTTTCTTTGGTGGACCTAGGAACCTCTGTTTCTCTTTTAAGGGGTCTATGTCTGCTCTTACTAAACAGTGTCTTAGATTCTTATTTCTCTTGTAGGCAAAAATAAGAGGATTCTGAAAAAAAGGAATTTCACCATATGCTCTCTTCAGAATACTCCAATGTTTTCTGATCACATTACCCACATGTCCACTGACATGACTGTATTTTGAGACAAATGGAATATGTGTTTGTTTCTTAATGTTATCAGGCTGTCGTGATGCTCGCTGTGCTATGATGGTAGATCTATCCAAGTTTTCTGCTCTCTGAAGTTCCTCATTCAGAAGTGTAATTGGGTACTCATGTAATTTAAATCTATTAACCATACCTTGTAACCTAGTCTTACGAGTCACTGGATCCGACACATTCCTAACTACACGGGTTAATTGGCTACGAGTCAGAGAATTAAGTGCGGTCATTGGGTGAAAACTGCGGTAATGTAGTAGATTGTTCCTATCGGTGGGTTTGGTAAACAGGTCACTAATAAGATGTCCCTCGGTAATTCTAAGAGTTAAATCAAGAAAATCAATCCGTTCATGATGATGTATCATTGTGAACTTAATATGCGGGTTAACCAAATTTACCTCCTCAAAAAATAACTCCAACTCGGCCTGGTTACCCGTCCAAATTCCGAACACATCGTCTATATAGCGCCACCAGACATAGACAAAATCAGAATAAAAACAATGACTGTATATATGTTCTCTTTCAAAAGTATCCATATATAAATTGGCATATGCCGGCACCATATTGGACCCCATTTTGGTCCTCCAGCGTTGTTTATATACCATATCACCGATGAGAAACAGATTGTTATACAAAACAAACTCCGCCAGTTTGACTAAAAAATCAACCTGGTTCACCAAAAACTGATTTTCCTGTAATGTCTTCCGTATAGCCAACACACCCTCTTCATTTGGGATGGAGGTGTCGAGACTGATCACATCCCAAGTAAACAAGATAACCAGTCTATCTAATGTCAAATCTCCCAAATGATTAAGGACATCTTTGCTGTCCCAAATAAATGTCCTTGTTTTCGTGACTAGAGGCTGGAGAACCCTATACAGGAAGACCGAAATAGGCTGTAGCGTGGAGTCTGTGCTAGCCACAATCGGCCTCCCTGGGGGGTTCTCCAGACTCTTATGTACCTTGGGAAATATGTAAAAGACTGGTAATATCGCCTGTTCCTTGATCAGATATTTCAACAAATCCTCATCTATTACCATATTATTAAATGCCTCCTTCAAAATACTGTGAATATCTTCCTCTCTCTTGATAACCGCACCAAAATTACTAATTGCATAAGTATCAGCATCACATAGTTGTCTCATCACCTCCTTGATATAATCCACTTTATTCAGAACCACAATAGCCCCGCATTTATCGGCGGGCTTCACTATAATGTCCTTTTTCTCCTGTAATCCTTTCAAAGCCACCCGTTCTGTATGAGTCAAATTGGGAAATTTGCCCCCAATCTGTCCATCTAAGATCCTGTCAATGTCTTGAAAGAGGAATTGTGCAAACGTATCTATAGCAGGCGTAGATGGTGGTGTAAATACAATTGTGTTCCTTAGTCCATATCCTCTAGCACAGAATAGTGTATTTTCACTCCTCACAACGAAATTATCCTCTTTATCATGAAAATATATCTTCAATTTTATATTCCGAAGGAATCTCTCCAAATCAATACGCAATGAGAAGGAATCTACATCTATAGTGGGACAGAAGGAGAGGCCTTTCCGCAGTACCTGTTCCTCGACGTCTGTTAATACATAGTCCGAGATGTTAATCACTGCCGACGGCGCATTGGATTGTACATCCTGGGATGGTATGTTTTCTTTAGCCGAGCCGGATTTTGCTTTACATCGATGTCTATCTCTTTCTCCTCCTCCTCCTTCTGTTCCGTGGTGTCCTGCCATTAAAAAAGACACCCTATTATTCGTAAACATTTGATCATCCGATGTTTCTAAATCTGTGTCTGTGGATATCTTCGTGTTTTCTTCTACTTCTTCCCTCCTTCTAGGACGAGTTATATGTCGGGCCCCCTGTTGTCTCCTAAAGAGTGGCCTATATCAGGGCTCAAAATTTCAGGTCCTGAGCTACTAGCCAGGCCTTAAGAGTTACTCGCCACCAGTTGCCCAACCCAACCCTTACCTCTAAATCTGCCCCTAAACACACTCACTTAAATTATTTAATTATCATTAACATAAAGCAGTTAAAACAAAGAAAAATAATGTGTGGCGTGTATGAGAGTATCGCAGAGTTCAACAGCGATAAAACTCACGCTCATACACAGTGCACATTACTGTGAGTTTTATTGCTGTGTAGCTCTGTGATACGCTCATAGACACGGCACATTACTGTATCACAGAGCTCCACAGTAATAAAACTCACAGTAATGTGCGGTGTGTATGAGCGTGAGTTTTATTGCTGTGTAGCTCTGTGATACTCTCATACAAACTCACGTTCATACACACCACACAATACCGCGAGTTTTATTGCTGTGGTGCTCTGATACACTAATACACACTGCACCTTGCTGTATCAGAGCAGCACAGCCATTGCTCACAATAATGTGCAGTGTGTAGGAGCGTATCAGAGCTCCACTGCCTTTTTTTTCACCCCCCCTCTTTCTCATTCTTTTTACCCCTTTCTTTCCCCCCTCATTCTCTGTTTTTTCCCCTTCTCATTCTTTTTACTCCTTTCTTTTTCCACCCTCATTCTTCCCCCCTTTTTACCCCTTTTCATTCTTTCCCCCTCTCTTTCGCATTCTTCCCTCCCTTGTTCTCTCCCCCTCCTTATCTTCTCCTTTTTAACCCCTTCCCCTCCCTCCAGCAGTCACCTACCAATTCAGAGGTGCTGCAGCACGGCAGCTATGTTGGTGCCGCCCCTCCCGCGCATCACCTGACCCACCCAAGTGATGCGTCGTCAACTTGCAGCAATGTGTGCGACGCATCACGTGGGTGGGCAGGTGACCCGTCACGGGAGTGGACCGACGCCGCACGGGAGGGGGCAGCCACGATCGGTCAGCTCCGGATTTGGACTCCAAGAGTCCGATACCAGAGCTGAGAAGCAAGGCGGCGGCGGCACACTGATCCGGGTCCCAGCAACCCGCGGGCCCGACGGGTCAATGCACCCCACTCGCCCGCAGCCAATTTCCACTCGCCATTTGCGAGCAGGCGAGTGGAAATTTTGCGAGCTGGCCTATATGACAAATCCCAGGAATGCCATTTATATACACGACCCTTTGAATAGTCTTCAAGATCCCGGGCAAATTTCACTCTTTTCCTCTCCTCAATATCTCTCTGCATGATATCCATTTTTTTATTTAGCTCTGACTGAAACACCTCCAATGTTTCTAAAGATATAGTGTCTTTTAGTTAACTTCTAACGCAGTTAACTCAGATTCCAGCGTAATCAATTCCTTCTGTAGTTGTTCTATTGTAAATAACATAAGATCAAAGGAGCATTTATTTAAAATCAGTTCGAATCTCTGACAATATGCAGTATCATCCGCAAAAAGAGTCAGTCTCAGTCTAATCCTTAAACCCCGAGGTATTCTTTTAACCTTAAAATATTCTTTCAATGTTATGCAGTGGAGTTTACAGCTCACTAAACTCCCGTTGGGCTTCTCCAGTTTCGTTTTTGTCAAGGTTTATCCGGGGCAACAAAGAAAACACTCCTCAGTCGTGGAGGCACCCACAATCTGCTCCGCATCTTCTGCAGTATAAGAAAAGACACCCTCTTCAATTCAATTCCCCCACGAGTGTCTGTTCCACTCGATACTTCCGGGTTCCGGGGCTTCTACCACGTGATCACAGCAACGGCCAATACTAACAATGTCCACACACGCTGTGATCGCACTGTATCGGGAGCCCTCCACAGCAGCGCGAAGTCACCGCTCAAAGGGGATGCCAAAATACCCCTAATATACCGTAAAAAACGGAGTGGGACTCCAAACAGCCAGGTGTATAATCTCTTTCTTTATTCGGGGGAAAGCAGTCTAATCCATAAGAAGTGACGTTTCGGCCATAATTCATAAGGTAATTCCACTTCTGATCATGCTGTTTTTTACTTCTGTGGTTTTTGAAATGTCTTTAAGGTATTCTGCACTTAGAAGCAAAAAACAGCATAATCAGAAGTGGAATTACCATATGAATTGATTAATGATTTGCATGTGTGGGGATCTAATTGAAGAAATCTGTATATATAGGGGAGTGGAGTTTGTGTACACTTTAGTATGATTAAGGCTGTCATGGCCGAAACGTCATTTCTTATGGATTAGACTGCTTTCCCACGAATAAAGAAAGAGATTATACACCTGGCTGTTTGTAGTCCCACACCGTTTTTTACGGTATGTTAGGGGTATTTCGGCGTCCCCTTTGATCCTCCTATGGAGGATCGCGCTTTGCAGCCCCGTCAAACGAGCGTCGTAGCGCTTAGACGGGGAGGCTTTCAAAACGTCCACGCAATTCTCTCTCGCGCTACAGTGTGTGGCCGGCCCCGTCCAAGTGTCACAACGATGCGACGGACGCCAGAGGCATGTCAGTATGGGCGCACATAGTGCACTCGTCTGACCCTGGCCTTAGAGTTTCACAGACTTTTAAAAAACAAGTAAATGACTTCCTGCAACAACATAATATTAAGGGTTAAAGATTTAATATGTAGGTAAAAGCAGTTTGGTCCGAGGAGAAATTTAACGCCATCTGGGGTCAAGAAGGAATTTTTTTCTTAGTACATTTCATTGCATATACGGTAAACCTGGCCAACACCCTTTGTCTGCCTGATGCAAACTTAAAAGGTGACAAGCGAGAGTTCTCACACACTAGTCGTTATATGTTGATGGTATGCACACGTACTGTCCAGTGAGTGCAGCAATAAAGTGTCTGCACTCCATATTAACTCCTAACTGACTGGATAAGGGAAGATGAGGGTTTCCTTATGTCATTAAGGGAATAGAAAAAGGACCTCCACAAGGGAGGTAAACAATCACCCCACCCCGAATTACTAATGAGCACCGGGCATGGGCACACCCATATAGGACTAAATCTAATGATGAACTGGAAAAAGAAAGAGATTTGAGGGATGAACCCTCAATTCACTGCAAGGGAGTGCTGATTAAAACATAACTTTTAATAATTATAATAAAGGAACACACATTTGTAGAACCGACAATTGTTAAAAAACATATAGACACATGGACGTAAGCACAATGTGCACCAGGGAGAAGGAAAGTATATGGCATATACGAAGCAAATTGCTTAATTGGAGCTTAAGGGTACAGATGTATACCTACAACCAGAATTAGAAAAACACAGTTGGATGGGAAGTAAAATAAACAGTTGCCAAATGAGCGTTAACACCGTAAATTGGAACCTTTGTAATAACAGATAGGATGTACTGAATACCGCTACGCTGGGGTATGTGAGACGCCCAGAAAAATAGACTGCAAATTAAGCACTCCCAGGTTTATAAGAGCCAGAATGTCGAACTAAAATCAAAACGTTCATTTAGCCTGGCTACCTTGTATAAAAGCCTAAAGAGCTGTAAGCTAGCGATTATGAACTATGAAACAGCAATATCGCAGAAAAAGGCCAGTTTGCAGAAAACATGAACATGCTTTGGGATATCATTCATCCAATAGAGCGTAGTGGTAAGAATCACAATGAACCAAAAGTCAAAGGCATACAGATTTGCATGCATCTGTCCTTTACTGTTGCCCTGTTAAGGACAGATGCATGCAAATCTGTATGCCTTTGACTTTTGGTTCATTGTGATTCTTACCACTACGCTCTATTGGATGAATGATATCCCAAAGCATGTTCATGTTTTCTGCAAACTGGCCTTTTTCTGCGATATTGCTGTTTCATAGTTCATAATCGCTAGCTTACAGCTCTTTAGGCTTTTGCCACAATACCACAGAGGGGTTACGGTGTGACGGCGCTGCTGCCGACACTAAAGGCCCAATTTTTAAAGCACCTATTGTTACTTTCATCCAAAGCCTGCATAAATTTCACCATAATTTAGCCAAAAAATCACTAAACTTGTTCTGCGTGTCCGAAAATGTCTCCTATTTTCATACAGAATGCCGCCCCAAGCAGTTGTTTATGAATAGATTAAAGGAAAACTATTTACCGTCATTTGAAATGTCATTTTTTTGTTTTTAAATGTTTCTATACATCCTTCAATTCCGACACTTCACGGGCAGGTTATGGGGACCTCCTAGGCACGATATTTGAAGGAATTTTTTGTTTTTATTCTTAACCTTTATTTCATGGAAAACTCACTGTTCCTTTAAAAAAATTTTTTTTTACTTTTTGTCCTTGTTTCCTGTCCCCCAGGGCACTACCCGGACCCCCATACACCTTTTATGGCAAATATCTTGCATATATGCCCTCTTGGAGGGTACTCTAAAAATCTAACTTTCGAGTCCCATTGACTTGCATTGAGTTCGGTTCGTGTTAAACATAATAAATTATTGAAAATTCAAATTTTATTGCATTTTTGTTATAATATACAGACATGACATTATGTATACATATAATAATGACATATTATGAATCTGCCAAGTCTGCCGGAAAGAACAATATATAATATGTCTGGGTCATATATCAAAATATGGCTACAAAACGCGGTTAAACATGATGAGCGAAAGCGGCAAAAATGACCTCAGCACAGAGGTGTGAAAAGCCTCAGCAGCAAAAGGGTTAAATGCAGCATATTAGGATGTTTTAGGGAAATTAATTCTCAAATCTCAATCAGAAGCAGACACCACCCCACCCTCAGTATGGTGTACAATGTATCAAATTGATTACCAGACTAAAAACACCTGGTGTTATGCCTGTTTGTGAACAGAGGTCATTTAGAGTTGATAATCTTTCCACGTACACATTAGTTTTTAATTCAATATCTAATAAACCATTGCTTATAATATTCTGCAGTAAAGAGTCTCTTTATTTCTAGATTTTTTAGTATTTTTTTAAGCATTTTCTATACTTTTTTTAAAATTTCCTTTTTTTTTCGAACTCGAACCGAACACACAAAAAGTTTGAAATTCGTGAACTTTCGAACTGCCAAAGTTCGGGTCGAACTCCGAACCGTCCGAACCCGAACAACTCATCCCTAGTGACAAGACACAGATCACCTCAATTCACAAATGTTTTAAAGAAATTAGTGAGCCCCAAAATACTGCGTGGTACTGGCTGTGTGACAAGAGACAGATCACCTCAATTCACAAATGTTTTAAAGAAATTAGTGAGCCCCAAAATACTGCGTGGTACTGGCTGTGTGACAAGACACAGATCACCTCAATTCACAAATGTTTTGTAGAAATTAGTGACACCAGAAATACTGCGTGTTACTGGCTGTGTGACAAGAGACAGATCACCTCAATTCACAAATGTTTTAAAGAAATTTGTAAACCCCAAAAAAACTTGCTGGCACAGTGACAAGACACAGAAGATCACCTCAATTCACAAATGTTTTCAAGAAATTTGTAAACCCCAAAAAAACTTTCTGGCACAGTGACAAGACACAGAAGATCACCTCAATTCACAAATGTTTAAGAAATTTGTAAACCCCAAAAAACTTACTGGCACAGTGACAAGACACAGAAGATCACCTCAATTCACAAATGTTTTAAAGAAATTTGTAAACCCCAAAAAAACTTGCTGGCACAGTGACAAGACACACATCACCTAAATTCCCTGATATTTGGTAGAAATGAGACCCCCAGACCCCAACAGTAGCGTGGCAGACCGGCAGTAACAACACACAACTATCTCCTCTGAAATCTCCTCTCAAAATGCGTGCTGTAGCTATGCGTGGAAATGTTATATAGTGTGCTGCGGGACTTAGCTCTGTGAGCCCATGATTGGGCAAAATTTGCCCAATCAGGACTCTGAGCCGTGATTGGCATACTGTTGAACCTGTCTTGCACCAGACCTGTGGTCAGGTGCAAGGCTGTAGCCAATTATGCGCTTCAGACCAGTGGTAAAATGCATTGTGGTCCATTGTGATGCATTGTGGTCGAACATCCGGCGAACACCCAGAAATGTTCGGAGTTCGCGATCTAATCGAACAGGCTAAGTTCGGGTTGAACTCCGAACCGTCCGAACCGAACAGCTCATCCCTACTCAGCACAAAGCGGTGAAATGGCTCAGCAGTGAAAGGGTTAATAAGTCAGAAACGGTCAGCTTGCTGAAAGCCAGTGCTCTGTTCTCACCCAGTATTCAACCACAATTCTGTTTTCTGGTCAGGATATACTCACAAAACCGGGGGATTGTCTCACTTACATTGTGGTTGATCCGGATTGTCTCACTTACATTGTGGTTGATCCAGCACATTTTTCCTGCCACAAACTAAGCCACATTTTTCCTGCCACAAACAAACTAGCCAATAACGGAAACATGTACCGCACGGCTGTTTTCATTTTGCTTCCTTGTAATAAATATTTAACTGGAATGAACTTTCTGTCGGAGACTATCATTACTGCAGGAGAAGATCATTTATAAAATTCGCCTTATCCCATTTTGCATAAATAAACAAACAGTTCACCAATCTCCTTGGAGATAGTGACTAATTGGAGAGCATTCTAACCAATTGGGATTAAACCTTCTAATAATATAAATGTGAAAGTTCAGAGAACAATGGGAAAACCACTTCCAGAAATAAAATTGGTGGTTAGAAATAGAAATTAAAATTTTATTGGTGGACATTTCCAAAATACAAAAATTCAATTAAAACGAGAACGAATGCATATACGAATGTATTTGAGTGCACAAATTAAATAAACAAATTGGGTAGTCAATTGTGGGCTCTGTATATGAGCTGCTGACAACAGAAACAGTGAAGCGAAATTGCTCCAATGAATGGTCATAAATACGATATATCTGGGCCATCTTGCTTACAAACTTCATTCGCTGAAGCACACGCCCAAAAATCATTCAGTCTTCTTACCTGGCCCTTGCAGAGAGCAGCTCATTACCCTCATCCAGCAGGAACGATCTCCCTGGGCCATCTTGCTTACAAACTTCATTCGCTGAAGGTGATCTTACAATTCTGCATCTCACATAGCCTAATGCCTTTTCTCTTGATGTATATAATGTTTACATGTTAATATCGCTGTATATGTGTGTGTGTGTATATATATTGCACACAAGTGTATCTTTATATCTTTGAATTGTTGTAATGCTATCTGAATTCTGAATTCCACTCCCTTTTCAAATTTCTCCCCAGTTGCTCTAGGCCTGCTATTCTGCCCCATGTTATGTTCAGTGAACCTTTAACTTTTATTGCCCCCACAAACTCCCCCCTTAAGATGCTGGACAACTTCAAACCAATGTGATGCTATTTGCAATCTTATTTTCTTTCAGCACACTCCCAAAAATCATTCAGTCTTCTTACCTGGCCCTTGCAGAGAGCAGCTCATTACCCTCATCCAGCTGGACTTTGCTCCCGCCCAGACACCCACCCCATGGTTTTCATTTAATATATACCCAACTAATTGATCATGTGATATCGCAGCAACCTACACCATTTACTCTGGTACCTCCCTATTTCCTGTTTTTACTCACCTCCACCACCTTTCTCTATAAGGTTTATCCCACTGTTGCTTCTCTTCTATTTCTCATCCCTTCTCTCTAAAACTACTCTCTCCTTCTATACACCTTCCCAATTGCCACAGGATGGAAAACAAGTTCCAATACACCGCAGCCTGCTCAGTTCTTTTAACCTATCAGGTGAGTGCTGGTGGATAGTGTTAAAATCCAGCCCTCCTACCCCCTCACAGAAATTTAAAACCCTGCAGTCACATTATTACCAAAAGAAAACACTGTCCAAACTTATATTTATCCTACTACTTTCCCTGGCAAACAATGTGGAAACTAACCCTGGTCCTATAGCTGACACAACCTTTAGACTCCCCACTAAAAAAGGCCTCTCATTTGTGCACTGTAACATCCGCAGTTTACTCCCTAAACTGGATGAGCTTCAGGCTCGGTGTTGCTATTACAAACCCAAAATCATTGGCTCACAGATTCATGGTTAACCCCAAAAGTACAAGACTCTGCCATATCAATACAGTGTATTCATGTTATAGAAAGGAGAGGAGGAGGAATTGTTATTTATGTTGAGGAGTCCATAAAGTTCACCCTCTTACAAAATCCAAGCTCCCTGCCACCTTTGATTTCCTCTCTGGTTCAATTGAGATCCTTTCAGTAAATCAATCATTGTTGCTGGATTCTATCGCCCACCGAGCTCCCCAGTGCACTCCCTCTCTCACTTAACTCAAATCCTTAATAACCTACTTGCACAAAACCAAAAACTGCTGGTCCTAGGCGATTTTAATACAGATTGACTAAATCCTAAAAACAATAAACACTGCTCGCTGTTTAAATTTGCGCTAACTCAAAATTCCCCCACATTAATATGAAAAGCCCTAAATACCTTACTAACTGGATTCTCTCCTCATATCCTGATAGAATGCAGGCAGCTTGCTCGCTAATAGCTTTAGTGACTCCTTCGCTCGTACAGCTGCATAAATAAAGGCCACAAAATCTCCCACTCTCCATCCTCATATCATTCTCAGCAGGCTTGCTTCTCCTAAAGCTTTGTACAGTCTTGTGTGTCAGTGCGTAAAATAAAGGCCACAAAATCTCCCACAAAGGTAATAACCACAAGTCTCTCAAGAAATTTATTCTTGAATCCTTCCTAAGTGATCTCAAACAGCTCGCATGGTACAGCCTAAACCTAATCCCAACCTAGACTGTGCAATGCATACTTTCCAGCTCCTGCAAGTCTGGAATTCCCATGTCCCGTGCGTATAAGTAAGAGGGACCCATCTCCACTGGGTTACAGCTGATCTTACACTAAGGTACCAGCTTATAGATTCACTGTGGTCAAATTTCAAGACTACTGGTTCCATGAACAATCATTATGAATACCAAAAATGCCGGAATGCATGCACAAACAAACAAAAATGGCGAAAGTCCATTACTTCATAAATGAAAACTAAACAATAAAATATCAAATCCTAGAAACTTTTGGAAAACCAAAAGTAACATACAAGCACCCCCTGTCCACTCCCAGCCGGCTGCTGTCAAAGTAAACAACCAAACCCTGCACACACCCCCTAGATGTAGCAAATGCCTTTAATGATTATTTGTTGTTGGAGTGCCACCACCCTGATTGCTAAGCTAGCAAATGACATGCAATCAGAAAGGCCGCACGCAGGTCAGGCCCCTCCAACTGTGCAAAGACCCTGTATCAGACAGGAATTCAGTTTTAGACCAGTGCCTGTCAGTGTCAGTACTAAACTTCTCCATAAGCAAAAAAAGAAATACCAGTCTGGACCTGATCAAATACCAGCAATGCTGCTGAAAATCAGTGCACCGGCAATTGCAAATCCTGTCGCAATCCTAATCAATGAGTCACTGGTGACTGGATACATACCCAAACTCTGGAAGACTGCGAGAGTGGTACCTATCCATAAAAGTGGTGACAGTACTTTGGTATCCAACTACCGTCCAATATCATTGCTCCCTGTAAGGTCAAAGATTTTGGAAAAATGCGTCTATACACAATTACTTGATTATTATCAATATTGGAACTACTTAACCACGGATCAATCCGGCTTTCGTCCAAATCACTCAACTACAACCACCCTTTTAAAAGTCTGCAATCATATACAAGCTGGGATGGAACAAGGAAACCTAACTGGAGCCATCTTCCTTGATTTTGCCAAATCCTTTGACACAGAAGACCATGGCATCTTGTTAAAAAAACTTAAAGACTCTGGTATTGGTGATCGCACGCTAACCTGGTTTCAATCATATATATCCGACCGATTGCAATATGTGTCCATTTCTGGCAGCTCCTCCCCCTCCCAGTCACTTGCGGTGTACCCCAAGGCTCAATACTCGGCCCCCTGCTATTTACAATATTCATAAATGATCTGCCTAACATCTGCAAAGCCTCAACTATACACATGTAGGCAGACGACACCGTAATCTATATCAGCAAACCAAATCTCCCACAACTGGAGGCCGTGCTGCAAAAACAATTCACAGAGGTAGAAAAGTGGATCAAACACAACAAACCTTTTTAAAATACTGGCAAAACGGTAACGATGCTCTTTGGAACAGCACCTAAACTACATAAATTGCAAAATCCCCATCTATGTGTGGGGACAAAATCAAATGGCACGCTGACCAGTCATTTCTCTCAAATATCTAGGTATGTGGTTAGACCCAATTCTATCCTTTGGCCCCCACATCGAAAAACTCTCATCTAAAATTTACCCCAATCTAGGCGCCCTGTACAGAAACAAATCCTGCCTGAACCCCACGGAAAGAAAGCAAATTGTACAACAAATGCTTATGCCAGCTATTGATTACGGAGACGTAGTGTATGCAGCAGCCCCGCAAACACACCTTCAGAAACTTACCACATTGTATAACTCATGCTGCCGATTTGCGCTACAATGTAACTACATGACCCACCATTGTGACATGTTAAAAGAGCTTAAGTCACCTACTGATGACCGGGTCGGACTACGGAAGACAAGAAACACACAAAAATACGCAAACACATAACTGTGGAATAATATATATATTTATTATATATAGGCCACAGCCAAAAACTCCACACTAAAAACCCCACCAAAATAACATAACAATTCTCATAACAAATTAAAACAATAATCCAGGGCTGAAAGAGGACTCCCCACAACCCCCACACACCTCCAAACCAACCAACCACCAAAAATCTACCCAACTCCCAAACATCTAACAAAGTAATCCTAACTAAAAAGGAACCCCTAGCCAGCACTACCTACAAGCCCCCGCCGTGACAAAGGAGCCCAACAAACAAAAAACTGTTCTAAAAAAAAAAAAAACACCTAAGAGTAAAAATAAAAAAGGGGGGAGGGTGGGGATTATCACCGCTCTACCTCAGGAGAAAAAGGCGCGCAGAGCCTTTCCACACGCACCTGAAGTACCCTCCTGTCGACTCCACCCACACTGCTCCCGCTCAATCTCCTCACGTGCTGCCAAACCTTCTAGAAAAATCCTCCCTGCGTCCTGGCATCAGAGGCAACTTAAGGGCCCTACGCCTTAGGTGCTTCAGGCCTCATTAAGTCGCCTACTGATGACCGGGTCGGACTACGGGAGACAAGAAACACACAAAAATACGCAAACACATAACTGTGGAATAATATATATATTTATTATATATAGGCCACAGCTAAAAACTCCACACTAAAAACCCCACCAAAATAACATAACAATTCTCATAACAAATTAAAACAATAATCCAGTGCTGAAAGAGGACTCCCCACAACCCCCACACACCTCCAAACCAACCAACCACCAAAAATCTACCCAACTCCCAACCATCTAACAAAGTAATCCTAACTAAAAAGGAACCCCTAGCCAGCACTGCCTACAAGCCCCCGCCACAAGCTCCTCACATAACCCCTTATGGGAGAGCTCCCCCACCAAGAAAAAACAGGGCTTGTTCAATCCCTTCCTTGAGCCCCAGGATGAACAGATACTTGCCCACATCTGTCAGGTGAACACCATCCGCCATAAAATAACACTCCGCCTCCTCCTCTTCAAAAAGGTAGATGTCGCACCACCACACCCTCCATCCTCCTCACGAACCTTCCCATGCTTCGATTCAACTTGATATGGCCCAGCCGCACAGCCTCCTCATTCTCCTCCTGCTCCCACACCATAGTTGGCATCACCACGGACCACACCACCACTGTCCATGGTGACCACACCCTCAACTGCCGCAGATCTTCCTGCATCTGCTCCCACAGCATACAAAGAGGGACCACACCCAAATCGTTCCCTCCCATGTGAACCACCAGCACATGGGGAACTTCACCGTGCCTCTGGGCACCCAAAATCGTCGGCTTAAACTTCTCCCATAGGAGTCCACGGATTCCGATCCACCGTACCCGTGTTGCCGACCCAAGCAGACCCATCTGAACTCCAGAGGATCGCACCAACGCCCTTCTCGCCCAAAAAATCAGCGAGTCTCCAATGATCCACACCACTCTCGGAGGATCTGCAAAAACAAAAACACATTACCAACATCTCCACCACACAAAATATTTTAAAAAAGGAAAATATTTCACCACACAAAATACTTAAAAAGAAAAAAACTCCCCACACAAAATAGTTTAAAAGAAAAATTCCCCACCAAACCACCACACATCCCTCCCAATAACCGTGATCATACCTGTAAAGAAAAACATATCAGAAACAAACACCAACTCCTTGCCTCCAAATACTCCAAACCCCCATACTCAACTCCAAACAACCAACAAATTTACAAAGATAAACTAGAATAAATATATATATTCCGTATCAAAGGTATAATTCATATTTCAAGTATAATTTTATATATTTCATATTTCAAAATTTTCTCTTTTGTATTTTCTATTTTTTTTTAAAAAGTTGAAAACATAACATAACATACATCAAACTGTGCTCCACATAGCATCCCAGCTTTAACAAATGATTACAAAATTCATGACAGCAAACCAGGACGAACGTAAGACTTAAAAGCCCTTGAGTTCCATCTTCCCAATTCCTGAATTTCCGTTGCCGACAAACCCAACCTTGACGCTGCCGTTGCAGCCCCAATACGAAAAGAATGAGAACCAAATTCCTTCGGATCTCTCCCTAAACTCACCAAACCCTTATTAAAAATAGAAATAAACTGAAATCTTGATAAAGCCGACCCGTCCGCGTGACATAAAAAGGCCACACTAGAATCCACCCTTACTTCCAAAAATTTCTTAACGTTCTCCACTGGACAAACCACACAGTTATCCACACTGAATAAACCAACTCTACGCCCCCTGCCCAACTGATCCGTCTTGGAGTTAGCAACCCAAATAACCAGATCATTAACTCCCAACCAAACCGCATCAGCTCCTAAACCACCACCTCCTCTCTTAGAATTACACAC
>CM019070.1:58564099-58786159 GCA_009667805.1 Leptobrachium leishanense | reverse complement strand
CAGCTCACTCACTCGAAAAGCCCCAAAAAAACCCAAACAAAAAGCCGCCCTCAAAAGCCTAACCTCATAAGGTGAAGAACAAAAACTCCCAACAAAATCCCATAGCCCCTCCAATAATTGTCTCGAAACTGGACGCCTAGCGTCCTCCCTGCATTTCCCCTTCACATAACCCCGAACTGCACATCTGATAACAAAATCCTTGGTGAAGTCTTTTTTCCCTGATACTTGAAAAAAGAAAGCCAAGGTGGCTAAGGGCTGCCGAACCACTCCAGGAGATGCCCCAGACTCAAATAACCGAATGAGGTATGCCCTAAGCAGACTATCCTCATCCAAACCACCCACTGTCACATACCTGAACCGCTCGGCCAAAGCGTCCCACTCCCTCCATACTCGCGAGTAGGCCTTCCATGATGACTCCGACAATGCACCTCTCACCCATCTTCCAAAAATTCCAAGCCTAGCTGCCAAAGGCCCTCCGGACAAGGGGTGCCCACCTCCTCTGCCAACGGAGCCAGGGAACGAAACCTACCCCACTGAAAACGAGACAAAGCATCCGCCACTGAGTTAAGGCGACCCGGGACATGCCTTGCCCTGCATAAAACATTAAACTTAAGACACATCAACGCAAATCTCTTCAGTAATCTGATGACTGGCAATGATGAAGCCGACAAAGAATTAACCCGCCAACACCACCGCCATGTTGTCAGAACGAAACAGAATCCTTCTTCCCTCCAGAGCACCTCCCCACAGCTCCAAGGCCACTACTAATGGAAACAACTCCAAAAAAGGCCAAATTCCGCACCAAGCAAGATGCCAACCAACGATCTGGCCAACGAGACGCACACCAACGTCCCCCAAAATATACCCCAAAACCAACACCTCCCGAGGCATCCGTAAAAACCTCCAACTCCTTTGCCAAAATCTCTTTTGAAGGGAATAAAGCCACCCCATTGAACCCCACCAAAAAGGATTTCCACACTTCCAAGTCTACTTTCATAGTACTGGAAATCCTAATAAAGTGATGACCTTCCCGAACACCCCGTGTTGCCAAAGCCAAACCACGTAAAAAGACTCTTCCCACCAGAATGACCCTGCACATAAAGTTCAAGCGACCAATCAGTGACTGGAGCTCTCTCGATTGCAGTTTCTTAATCCAACAACGCCCCTTCAACCTGCCTCAAAGCTTCCACCACTTTCTTCATAGGTAAACGACACTCACCCTTACTTGAATCAATCTCAATTCCCAAGAAAGTGATAACTGATGCTGGACCTTCTGTTTTGTCAGACGCCAAAGGAACACCAAATCGATGTGCCACCCACTGAAAAGACCGAAGAATGTGCAGACATTCTCCTGTCCCTTCCTTCCCCACACACAAGAAATCATCCAGATAATGAGTCAGATTGTTAGACCCTGCCACTTCACGTCCCACCCATTCCAAAAATGTACTGAAACATTCAAAAAAGGAACAGGAAATGGAACACCCCATAGGCAAACATAAATCCACATAAAATTCTCCTTCAAACCAAAATCCCAGAAGATGATGACATGAAGGATGAATAGGTAATAACCGAAAAGCGGACTCAATATCCACATTGGCCATCAAAGCACCTGGTCCTGCATCACGAACCAAACTAACCACAGAATCAAATGATACGTATGTCACCGAAGCCAACTCCTCACCAATATCATCATTCACCGATTCTCCCCATGGAAAGGATAAATGATGAATCAAACAAAATTCACCCGCCTTCCGCTTCGGCACAACCCCCAAGGGGGATATCCTCAAATCCCGCACCGGAGGGGACGAGAAAGGACCTGCCATCCTACCAGCCCCAATCTCCTTAAACACTTTCTCCCGAACTACCTCCGGATACTCTCTAGCCGACTTCAAATTTCTTAGCTTGCCACCACCAGGCCTTACCACAAAAGGAATCCGAAAACCAACATCAAACCCCTCATGTAAAAACTCTGCATCTCTACGTCTTCCGTAAAGTCTTAGCCACAGTAACATTGCGTCGAGATTCACCGGGGAAGCTCCCCTCTCCAGACCCTCCAAAAGGCAGACCTCCTTGTCTTGTCCTTTTAAAACATCTGGACAATGAATGCAATCCTCCACAATTTGAACATTCATGCTTGTATCTGCACCCTGTACCAAACTTGCACTGACCCTCGTTAACTGCCAGCATGATCCCTTTTTAACACCAGCCAATGGGGAACTGACTCCTCCCCCACCGGCTCCTCCTGGAAAGAGCAACGCCTTTTGTCCCCCCATCAAACGCAACCACAGCGTAATATCCAAATGATCCCACCCCATGCCTGGGTGAGACGCCAAACGTTGCCTAAACTGCTCATCGTATTTCCACCACGCCCAACCACCGTCCACATAGCAAAAAAGGCCCGAACAGTGCTGTGGGCTCTTTTCCCCAACCACACTAGCCAAAATACAGAAAGCCCGAAGCCAATTCCCGAATGACTTAGGAATCCTCCGAAACCTCTTCTTCCTTTCCTCTTCTTTTAAACCGTCTTTAGACAAAACATCTTTTACCCCAGCCACCTCATCCAACGGAAGCAGGGAAAAAAATTCCACATACTCCCCCCTCCAAATGCCTTCTTTAACCTCCTGCTTCAAATGAAACCCCAAAGGCCCAGAAAATGACACGTAAGCATTCCTCCTTGCCACATCCGCCACTCCTGTGGACTCACCGAGTGCACCCACAATGCCACCCGGCCCATTTGAAGCCATAACTTCACCACCAAGAGCTCCACCAGTTCTCACAACTGGCTCACCTGCCCCCTTCCAAGCTTGAGCCAAATCCACACCCTGATTCACACCCCTTGGTGAACCCGACCAGGCCTCAAAGGCCCCTTGTAAAAAAGATATAAAAGAACCAACATCACCACCAATTCCGTTACCTGACGCCACACGATATCCTCCCGAACTTTTTGGAACCTCCAGCACCACCGACACCAACTCCAGCAGCCTGGAAACCACCCACCGGCTGTGGACTCCTCTCCCGAAACCTTGGAACTGTGGATGAAAAATTAATAGTGCGATGAGCCCCAGAACCCGAAGTACCAAAATCAGCAACACGCTCCCTCACATCAACTTCCCGAGCCCTGTCATCTCCACCACCTGAACACCAATTTACTTCGAGCTCATGGGCGTCCTCATCCTGCACACCAACACCCCGTGTCACACCACCATCCACCAACTATCTTACCGCCGACACATCAGCCCCCGAGACAGCCCTTGCTCCTCCTCTGCGACCCCTGGTGGAACACCGTCCTCTCCTTCTCCCCGAGGAACTCCTCGAACTCCGCACTCCTTCTCTCCTGCTTCTGTATGCAGTCTGTATGAAAAGAGGAGACATTTTCGGACACGCAGAAAAAGTTTAGTGATTTTTTTGGCTAAATTATTGTGAAACTTATGCAGGCTTTGGATGAAAGTAACAATAGGTGCTTTAAGGCTGGGGTCAGACTAGCGCACTTTTAACATGCGTTTAGGCGCACTTAATCACGGCTGCACTATCAGCAAATGACATGCAATGACGGCCAATATACGAAGTACGGCCGCACGAAAGTCCGGCCGCGCAACGCAAGTGGAAAATGAACACATTTTTTAGAGAACGCTGAACCGCTAGTACTGACGTACAGAGTACACTGCATCCGCATAGCGGCGTGTGTACGTGATTAGGAGACGTCAGACGCTGCTCATGTCCGGCCAACATAACGTCCAGACACCCAAAGTTTCCTGGTTTGGATCCGTAAAAAATCACGCACAAAAATGCGCATCGTATGACCGTTTAAGCGCTTTCCGTGAAAAAACACCTCAATGCGTTCGGACGCACTTTTTGACGTTCGCTGAGAAAAATGCGTTCGTTTGACCCTAGCCTAAAATTGGGCCTTTAGCGTCGGCAACAGTGCCGTCACACAGTCTCACCCCTCTGAGGATATGAATCTGATACAGGCGTCAGTGGCAGTGCAGCCAAATATTGTGCCTTTGGTGCCAGGCCAGCAAGTGCCATCATACAGTAACCCCTCTGTGGTATTGTGGAAGAGTGCAGGGGTGGTGCTAGACTATTTTGCGCCATAGGCAAGACCAGCTACTTTCACCCCCCCAAAAAAAACACACAACATGAAACTGCTAAATTTCTTTTTACTTAAGAATAAAGTTTGAAAAGCACCAATAGTAAAGGTAAAATAAATATAAATAAACTGTATTAAACCATTTTAAATTAACTCTATTAAACAAATTAAAATTATCTGTATTGAACAAATATAAATTAACGAAAAAAAAAATAAGTTGTTACGTAAGTTTCAATTTCAGACACATCAAAACTTCACTTTGCGTGCCTTATCCTTTGCAAATTTTCATCATGCGTATATATATATATATTGCCCAGGCCAGCTCACATCATGCATATATATATTGCCCAGGCCAATCCCCTGGTGGAGATAGGGGGTTCATTTGAACCCCGATATCTCCAGGCATCTAGTGGGTCATGGAGGGTGTCAATCGAAAGGCCTGAGCATGGCCTTTCGAATGATACCCAACATGACTAGGTATAAAAGTAAAAAAAGAAAATAAAAACATGTTTTTTTTTGTGTTATTTTTATTAATGCAGCAATATTGTTCACATTGCAATTATAATGTGAACGATGATGCACTAAGGATTTTTTTCTATGGGGTGCGTTTGCTATAAATCACGTAATTCCCCCAACAAAATGTAACAAGTCCCCATTTCTAATTTTTGTACAAGCGCACCCCATAGAAAACATAACCGCAAATGCTCATGTGCTAAAATGTGAAAAAAACAACACTTTACACACTGCAGATGATTAAAAATTCTATTTTTATTGCATTTTTTTCATAATATACAGCCAGGACAAGACGTATACATATAAAAGTGATATATTATGAATCTGCGGAGTCTGCCGGAAAGAACGATATCTAACACGTTGGTCGTTTAACAAAATGTGGCTTCAAAATCGCGTTTAAACATGAGCGAAGGCGTTAAAAATGAGCTGAACAAACAGCGGTGAAATACAGCATATTAGAAGTTTTAGGAGGGAAATTAACACTTCTCAAATCTCAATCAGAAGCAGACACGACCCCACCCCCTCAGTATAGTCTACAATGTATCAAATTGATTAGACCAGACTAAAAACATCTGTTATGCCATTTGAAAAACACAGGTCATTTAAAGTTGAAAATCTTTGCACGTACACATTAGTTTTTAATTCAATATCTAATAAACCATTGCTTATAATATTCTGCAGTAAAGAGTCTCTTTATTTCTAGATTTTTTAGTATTTTTTTAAGCATTTTCTATACTTTTTTCAAAATTTCTTTTTTTTTCCGAACTCGAACCGAACACACCCAAAAAGTTCGAAGTTCGCGAACTTTCGAACGACCAAAGTTCGGTTCGAACTCTGAACTGATCGAACCGAACAGCTCATCCCTACTAGAGACTAAACGCACCCTTCACCTTTCCAACCTGGTGTTTAAGAGCTTTTCTGGGAAGCTGCCACCCTATCTGAATAGACTGCTTCCCCCAGCAGTTCCCTCATCCTATAACCTCCGATCCAGGACCAGCACCTTACTTGCAATACCACAATACAAAAAGAAAGTGGCTCGGTCCTCATTTTCCTACAGAGCACCGCAATTATGGAATAACCTTCCAGACACCATCAAATCTTCCCCCAGTCTAAAGTCACTCAAGAGTTCCCTATTAACATACCTCAATACGGAATGCACCTGTAAACATGTAACATAATGTCTATTTCCTACATATTTTCTGTTAATCTGTATATTTGTGTGTTTTTGTTTATATCTTGCATTGTATTACTTTGTATTTCTGGAACAACTGTAACATTTTAATGTTCTTAAATCCAGGACGTACTTGAAAACGAGAGAAATCTCAATGTATCCTTCCTGGTAAAATTCTTTATAAATAGATAAATAAATAAATAAATATCAATGAATAGATGTATACAGTGATATTCAGATGATTGGGCTCAGTGGAGTGGAATTAATAGGCAATATGTAAAAACCACCTATCAGAATGTTAGTACACGCAATACCAAAGAGCATATTATGATTGTTCAGTAAATTTTAATTGCCATAGGAGCATAAATAGAACAAAAATACTTATCTGGGAGCAGAGAGGTTAGTTGAAAGGATAGAAAATTGAATATGCCCCAATTAAAAATATGCAGGTTATATAAGCAGTTGACCATACCTGCTCATGCTGCTTGTCAAACATGAGGTAGACTGGTGGGCCTTTATTTATGCTCCCCAGAAACAAAATCCACTTTGCGATCAAAACAAAGACACGGAGCGGAGTCTTGCTGCAGGGATGACCTGGCTGGAAGTACATTGAAACATACATAGTGCAGGAGGGGTGGGGTCACGCCTATTCCCCAAAGGGTTGGCTGCAACCACCAAATGCATCCAGCCCAACAACATGTGTAGAACATAACAAAGAAAAAAATGTAATCTACGCTTACTCCAATTATACCGTGTGAAACTAAACACAATTAGAGGTTTGGTTTCTTATTAATGTCCATTATAAGACTAGCTCGCCCGCCAAGTAGAGCGGCCTTTTGGTACATGTTAGGTACTCACTCTGTAAAGAGGTGCCGTGAAGTGGCGAGTGAGCTTACGTTGCAATGGCCATTGAAACAAACAAAAACCTCAGTTTTGTTGTACATGGAACACATAGAAACGAGCGCAGATGACACCTTTTTTCCTTGTTATGTTTTATACATTAACTGGGCTGTTACTCCTGGCAGTTGCTGCCGCTCGTGTGAGTATGGGCGCGACTCCATTTTTTCTGTATTTATGTATATCATTCATGTAACACCAGTCCGTCGTTCTGCAGCTGTTCCTCTTTCCATGTTTTTGTTTTTAATCCCAAATGGGAAGTGTTTGGTGCATGTATAAATAAAACCCACCATCTCTTCCTCTCCTTGGCTGAAAAGCAGCAGGAGGGGCTTGGAGCTGCTCAGTAGAGCGGCCTTTTGGTACATGTTAGGTACTCACTCTGCAAAGAGGTGTCGTGAAGTGGCGAGTGAGTTTACGTTGCAATGGCCATTGAAACCAACAAAAACCTCAGTTTTGTTGTACATGGAACACATAGAAACGAGCGCAGATGACACCTTTTTTCCTTGTTATGTTTTATACATTAACTGGGCTGTTACTCCTGGCAGTTGCTGCCGCTCCGGTGAGTATGGGCGCGACGCCATTTTTTCTGTATTTATGTATATCATTCATGTAACACCAGTCCATCGTTCTGCAGCTGTTCCTCTTTCCATGTTTTTGTTTTTAATCCCAAATGGGAAGTGTTTGGTGCGTGTATAAATAAAACCCACCAGCTCTGCCTCTCCTTGGCTGAAAAGCAGCAGGAGGGGCTTGGAGCTGCTCAGTAGAGCGGCCTTTTGGTACATGTTAGGTACTCACTCTGTAAAGAGGTGCCGTGAAGTGGCGAGTGAGTTTACGTTGCAATGGCCATTGAAACAAACAAAAACCTCAGTTTTGTTGTACATGGAACACATAGAAACGAGCGCAGATGACACCTTTTTTCTTTGTTATGTTTTATACATTAACTGGGCTGTTACTCCTGGCAGTTGCTGCACCTCCGGTGAGTATGGGCGCGACGCCATTTTTTCTGTATTTATGTATATCATTCATGTAACACCAGTCCATCGTTCTGCAGCTGTTCCTCTTTCCATGTTTTTGTTTTTAATCCCAAATGGGAAGTGTTTGGTGCGTGTATAAATAAAACCCACCAGCTCTGCCTCTCCTTGGCTGAAAAGCAGCAGGAGGGGCTTGGAGCTGCTCAGTAGAGCGGCCTTTTGGTACATGTTAGGTACTCACTCTGTAAAGAGGTGCCGTGAAGTGGCGAGTGAGTTTACGTTGCAATGGCCATTGAAACAAACAAAAACCTCAGTTTTGTTGTACATGGAACACATAGAAACGAGCGCAGATGACACCTTTTTTCTTTGTTATGTTTTATACATTAACTGGGCTGTTACTCCTGGCAGTTGCTGCACCTCCGGTGAGTATGGGCTCGACGCCATTTTTTCTGTATTTAAATATGTAAAAACCACCTATCAGAATGTTAGTACACGCAATACCAAAGAGCATATTATGATTGTTCAGTAAATTTTAATTGCCATAGGAGCATAAATAGAACAAAAATACTTATCTGGGAGCAGAGAGGTTAGTTGAAAGGATAGAAAATTTAATATGCCCCAATTAAAAATATGCAGGTTATATAAGCAGTTGACCATACCTGCTCATGCTGCTTGTCAAACATGAGGTAGACTGGTGGGCCTTTATTTATGCTCCCCAGAAACAAAATCCACTTTGGGATCAAAACAAAGACACGGAGCGGAGTCTTGCTGCAGGGATGACCTGGCTGGAAGTACATTGAAACATACATAGTGCAGGAGGGGTGGGGTCGCGCCTATTCCCCGAAGGGTTGGCTGCAACCACCAAATGCATCCAGCCCAACAACATGTGTAGAACATAACAAAGAAAAAAATGTCATCTGCGCTTACTCCAATTATACCGTGTGAAACTAAACACAATTAGAGGTTTGGTTTCTTATTAATGTCCATTATAAGACTAGCTCGCCCGCCAAGTAGAGCGGCCTTTTGGTACATGTTAGGTACTCACTCTGTAAAGAGGTGCCGTGAAGTGGCGAGTGAGCTTACGTTGCAATGGCCATTGAAACAAACAAAAACCTCAGTTTTGTTGTACATGGAACACATAGAAACGAGCGCAGATGACACCTTTTTTCCTTGTTATGTTTTATACATTAACTGGGCTGTTACTCCTGGCAGTTGCTGCCGCTCGTGTGAGTATGGGCGCGACTCCATTTTTTCTGTATTTATGTATATCATTCATGTAACACCAGTCCGTCGTTCTGCAGCTGTTCCTCTTTCCATGTTTTTGTTTTTAATCCCAAATGGGAAGTGTTTGGTGCATGTATAAATAAAACCCACCATCTCTTCCTCTCCTGGCTGAAAAGCAGCAGGAGGGGCTTGGAGCTGCTCAGTAGAGCGGCCTTTTGGTACATGTTAGGTACTCACTCTGCAAAGAGGTGTCGTGAAGTGGCGAGTGAGTTTACGTTGCAATGGCCATTGAAACCAACAAAAACCTCAGTTTTGTTGTACATGGAACACATAGAAACGAGCGCAGATGACACCTTTTTTCCTTGTTATGTTTTATACATTAACTGGGCTGTTACTCCTGGCAGTTGCTGCCGCTCCGGTGAGTATGGGCGCGACGCCATTTTTTCTGTATTTATGTATATCATTCATGTAACACCAGTCCATCGTTCTGCAGCTGTTCCTCTTTCCATGTTTTTGTTTTTAATCCCAAATGGGAAGTGTTTGGTGCGTGTATAAATAAAACCCACCAGCTCTGCCTCTCCTTGCTGAAAAGCAGCAGGAGGGGCTTGGAGCTGCTCAGTAGAGCGGCCTTTTGGTACATGTTAGGTACTCACTCTGTAAAGAGGTGCCGTGAAGTGGCGAGTGAGTTTACGTTGCAATGGCCATTGAAACAAACAAAAACCTCAGTTTTGTTGTACATGGAACACATAGAAACGAGCGCAGATGACACCTTTTTTCTTTGTTATGTTTTATACATTAACTGGGCTGTTACTCCTGGCAGTTGCTGCACCTCCGGTGAGTATGGGCGCGACGCCATTTTTTCTGTATTTATGTATATCATTCATGTAACACCAGTCCATCGTTCTGCAGCTGTTCCTCTTTCCATGTTTTTGTTTTTAATCCCAATGGGAAGTGTTTGGTGCGTGTATAAATAAAACCCACCAGCTCTGCCTCTCCTTGGCTGAAAAGCAGCAGGAGGGGCTTGGAGCTGCTCAGTAGAGCGGCCTTTTGGTACATGTTAGGTACTCACTCTGTAAAGAGGTGCCGTGAAGTGGCGAGTGAGTTTACGTTGCAATGGCCATTGAAACAAACAAAAACCTCAGTTTTGTTGTACATGGAACACATAGAAACGAGCGCAGATGACACCTTTTTTCTTTGTTATGTTTTATACATTAACTGGGCTGTTACTCCTGGCAGTTGCTGCACCTCCGGTGAGTATGGGCTCGACGCGCATTTTTTCTGTATTTAAATATGTAAAAACCACCTATCAGAATGTTAGTAAACGCAATACCAAAGAGCATATTATGATTGTTCAGTAAATTTTAATTGCCATAGGAGCATAAATAGAACAAAAATACTTATCTGGGAGCAGAGAGGTTAGTTGAAAGGATAGAAAATTTAATATGCCCCAATTAAAAATATGCAGGTTATATAAGCAGTTGACCATACCTGCTCATGCTGCTTGTCAAACATGAGGTAGACTGGTGGGCCTTTATTTATGCTCCCCAGAAACAAAATCCACTTTGGATCAAAACAAAGACACGGAGCGGAGTCTTGCTGCAGGGATGACCTGGCTGGAAGTACATTGAAACATACATAGTGCAGGAGGGGTGGGGTCGCGCCTATTCCCCGAAGGGTTGGCTGCAACCACCAAATGCATCCAGCCCAACAACATGTGTAGAACATAAAAAGAAAAAAATGTCATCTGCGCTTACTCCAATTATACCGTGTGAAACTAAACACAATTAGAGGTTTGGTTTCTTATTAATGGTCATTATAAGACTAGCTCGCCCGCCAACGTCACGGCACCTCTATAAGGGCGAGTCCTAACCAAAATGAAACCACAGGCTGCTACATAGCAAACCATACCTGCTCATGCTGCTTGTCAAACATGAGGTAGACTGGTGGGCCTTTATTTATGCTCCCCAGAAACGAAATCCACTTTGGGATCAAAACAAAGACACGGAGCGGAGTCTTGCTGCAGGGATGACCTGGCTGGAAGTACATTGAAACATACATAGTGCAGGAGGGGTGGGGTCGTGCCTATTCCCCGACGGGTTGGCTGCAACCACCAAATGCATCCAGCCCAACAACATGTGTAGAGCATAAAAGAAAAAATGTCATCTGCGCTTACTCCAATTATACCGTGTGAAACTAAGGACTCGCCCTTATAGAGGTGCCGTGACGTTGGCGGGCGAGCTAGTCTTATAATGGCCATTAATAAGAAACCAAACCTCTAATTGTGTTTAGTTTCACACGGTATAATTGGAGTAAGCGAAGATGACATTTTTTTTCGAAATTTTCACGAAATTTCCCGATTCGTGTTTTCGGATGCGGCCGAATTTCCGAAAAAATTTTAGATCCGAAAATTTCAGATCCGAAATGTTTTCCGAGCCGAAACGAAATATTTTCGAATTTTTCGAATGGGCTTGAAATGTGTCAAACGAGGAGAACAGATGCTCCGAAAAACGAAAAATTTCCGAAAAACGAAAATTTTCCGAAAAACGAAAATTTTGTAAAAACGAAAATTTTGTAAAAACGAAAATGTTCTGAAAAACGAAAATTTTTCGAAAAAACGAAAAGTCGACACAAAAAACGGGCAAAATGACACGAAAAATCCGAAAACCAAACCAGGAAACTTTGGGTGTCTGGACGTTATGTTGGCCGGACATGAGCAGCGTCTGACGTCTCCTAATCACGCACACATGCCGCTAGCGGACGCAGCGCACTCTGTACATCCGTACTAGCGGTTCTGCGTTCTCGAAAAAATGCATTAATTTTCCACTTGCGTTGCGCGGCCGGACTTTCATGCGTCCGTACTTCGTATATCGGCCGTCATTGCGTGTCATTTGCTGCTACTGCGGCCGTGATTAAGTGCGCCTAAACGCACGTTAAAATTGCGCTAGTCTGACCCCAGCCTAAAGGGTAATCCACCATTTCTCTTAGATAAATCCGATGACGACTAGTGCTCTGCAGTAAGATGCACCTGTTCCTACAGTTGTCATCCCATCATGGGTTAATTTAGCAAACACATTTACACTACCAAGATTATCAGTCACTGTATGTTATAATATTATTACATGGGAATTTTTTCAATTGTACATAATCGTTTTTTACATAATATCTTTTTAAGGAAACTTAAAGGGAACCATTGAAGCTGTCAGAGGTTTGTCTATAATTATTAAATAATGATGTAGAGAAACCATTTTAAATCTATTTTTACATCCCACAGATACTGTGTTTACATCTGGTTTCTTCTGAGATCTTGCAGTTATAGAGAGCGGAACAGAAACAGAAATATTGAAAACATTTATTGAATGTGTGAAAGGAAAATTAATATGATGATGAAACAAACAAAGGCATTCCCCGTGCTAGGAAAAAAATCCTGTAAAACCTGCTCTGCCTGAAGTGTTTGTGAGTTCTCCATTTGCAAACACAATTATGACTTTATTGTTATTATTATGCGCAGCATGTCCAAAATTGTGTTCTATTTACACACTTCTGCAAAGCCATTTAGTACAGTAGAGTTGCACAAAATACATTTTGTGAAAATGCGCATTCTACTTTTTGTTTGCATTTTCATGTGCTCGTATTTAGTACCAAAAATTATTAGGGTAATTCAAAGTGAATCGAAAAGGCGCCGCACGTTCGGTGACTTTTTATTCTCTTCAATTCTGTGCGATTTGGCGATCCCATTTCGGCGACCCTGCGGTGTATGCGGTGTGGTGTAAGCACCACAGGGCCGCCGAAATGCAGGGAAAAGTCGCCGCAAACCCCCGAAAACTCACCACAAAACGAGGGCGAAAGCACACCGAAACCCGCAAAAACATCTGGATTAACCCGCCGAAAACACCAGAAAAACCCGAGCAAGAGCCGATCACACGCACCGAAGCCGCCTGAAAAAGCTGACACTGCAGACGAATGCAGTGAATAAGTTAAAAAAACAGTTTGCTTGAATGTTTGAAAAGTGAAACGCTGTTTGCAAAGAAACTACTGAGCGAAAAAGTCTGAAATTTACATACAAGGTCCAAGGAATGATAATAAAAAGGGCTGTTACAGAAAAAATAAGTAAAGTTAAAAAGAATTGAAAAAAAAATAGGAAATTATTTTTTTTTAAAAATAAATGAAAAATGCTTAAAATATCCTAAAAAAATCTATAAATAACGAGACTCTTTACTGCAGAATATTATAATAAACGGTTTATTAGATATTGAATTAAAATTGGAATATTTTTAATTAACATTGAAGCCTATGGGATTCTCCTGAATTAACCTGCCGAATTAAACCACCGAATGACAGGGCATTTCGGGAACTTTTCACTGCTGGTTTTTGCTCTCTGAATAGCCAAAGCATTGCTTCTCTATGGGGATTTCACTGCCCTCGAACAGGCACCGTATGTGCAGGCAATTCGCCAAGATTCGCTGATTTTCAACGTTCGGTTCCCCTTCGGCAGCCATTCGGATCTCTTTGAATAACCCTGTATGTTTTACAACATATTAAACTTGTGTTAAAAGATCTCACTCACCTTTACTTATTCATACTGTTTGAATGTGTGATATTTCTATTGTGTACAAACACCAAAATAATAATGATAGATATTTGCAATAGTGGCTTAATTCATTAAAATATAATAAACTTTTGATCGTGACGTGAGTTGGCTAAAGTGCAAGGGATCCCAAGGTCTTCTCTGCCTACACACTAACAGTGCAATTCCACTTTCCCCATTATCATTAATCCTGTCACTACCACCTGAATTTCCATAGAACCACTTGCAGGACCCAGTGGTTTTATAGAAAGTTATGGTCCATTACCAACATAGTAAATATGTAAAGAGGTGTCCCGTTTTATATGTTCATAGGAAAGCCCTATATGAGATGCAGAGGACTCCCCCTGCGAGACATAAAGCGCTACTACAATTATCTTCTAGCTTGAGCTCTGTGGTTCTATGAAGGAAAATCAGATCTCAAATAATTTTCACACAACGACTTGAAATACGCAAAATTAATTTTCTTTGTTCCAGAATCAAACCACATTGAGTATACTCAATCCTGGGGAAGCTGCAAGTGCTTTTGAAGAATGAGAAGAAGAAGTATACTCGTTAATGGTAGTGAAAGGGTTAATGGGCGATCTTTTAAATGTAACAGCCCTACTCATTAATGATGCCACCCCTGCTAATCCAGCTGAGCTGCAAACCTCCATCATGGTGTAGCTGTGAAGAAATGTTAATATACACTAACGCTTCCTGAACATTCCATAGGAAGAGCTAATGTCTAGGCAGGCAGAGAATAGCAAGTGATTCCAAGGTCGATCGTTATTCTCATTTGCAGCTGGCATTAAAACCAAACACCAGCTTTCAAAAGCTGGTGTTAAGGGATTTTGCTTCAGCGAAAGGACGGTGATGAGATGGGCAGATTTTCAGTTAAATTCTGTTATGTCCGATAGTTTATTATTATAATAATAATAATAATAATAATAGTAATGCAATAATTGTATCAGGGGTTCAAAAATACTGACACCACTCGCCGACGTTGAGTAGAAATTAGGCCTTGCTGAGTATAACTTTTGGCATTTTAACATGTGGCACTTTGATCTGAGCAAATGTCTCATTACATCCCCACACTGAGAAACAAATCTCCCACGCTGATATATAGGATTTGCAACAGCAGGCAAGAGCAGAGGATTTCTCTAAGCATAGAAACCCCCCTCCACTCCCTCCTCACTGCCTCTCTGATGATCCCAATTGCTGCTATCTCCTCCCAGCTGAGGTTTTACCTTCCTGGAATGTAGAGCTGGGACATATTCTTTTTGAGGTCAGTGGTGAGAAGAGTGGGGTCGGCATTTCATGGGGGGGAGATAAGGGAGGGGGATTAAGTAATACAAAGTAGCCAGGAAGACTACATAGTTAACAATTTCAATGATATATTATTACGCTGGGGAGGGGGATAACTATATAAACACAGGAGAGAGCGATAGGAAGAAAGATAGAGAACTGCACAGGAGAAAGAGAGAAAGAAAGACAGTGACCTGCACAGGAGAGAGAGAGAAAAAAAGAAAGACAGTGACCTGCACAGGAGAGAGAGAGAAAGAAAGACAGTGACCTGCACAGGAGAGAGAGAGAGAAAGAAAGAAAGACAGTGACCTGCACAGGAGAGAGAGAGAAAGAAAGAAAGACAGTGACCTGCACAGGAGAGAGAGAGAAAGAAAGACAGTGAACTGCACAGGAGAGAGAGAGAGAGAGAGAAAGAAAGATAGACAGTGGCCTGCACAGAAGAGAGAGACACAGTGACCTGCAAAGGAGAGAGGGAGAAAGACAGTGACCTGCACAAGAAAGAAAGAAAGAAAGAAAGAAAGAAAGAAAGAAAGAAAGAAAGAAAGAAAGAAAGAAAGAAAGAAAGAAAGAAAGAAAGAAAGACAGTGACCTGCACAGGAGAGAGAGAGAGAGAGAGAGAGAGAGAGAGAGAGAGAGAGAAAGAAAGAAAGACAGTGACCTGCACAGGAGAGAGAGAGAAAGAAAGACAGTGACCTGCACAGGAGAGAAAGAGAGAGAAAGAAAGATAGACAGTGGCCTGCACAGAAGAGAGAGAGACAGTGACCTGCAAAGGAGAGAGGGAGAAAGACAGTGACTTGCACAGGAGAGAGAGAGAGAGAGAGAGAGAGAAAGAAAGAAATACAGTGACCCGTACAGGATAGAGAAAGACAGTGACTGCACAGAAGAGAGAGCGAGAGAGACAGTGACCTGCAAAGGAGAGAGGGAGAAAGACAGTGACCTGCACAGAAGAGAGAGACATAGAGAGAGACAGCGACCTGCACAGAAGAGAGAGAGAGGGAGAAAGAAAGAAAGACAGTACCTGCAAAGGAGAGAAAAGATAGAGACAGCAACCTGCACAGAAGAGAGAGAAAGACAGTGACCTGCAAAGAAGAGCGCAAGAAAGACAGTGAAATGCACAGAAAAGAGAGAGAAAGACAGTGACCTGGAAAGGAGAGAGTGAGAAAGACAGTGACCTGCACAGAAGAGAGAGAAAGAAAGACAGTGACCTACAAAGGAGAGAGCAAGAAAGACAGTGACCTGCACATAAGAGAGAGAGAGAAAGACAGTGATCTGCAAAGGAGAGAGCGAGAAAGAAAGACAGTGACCTGCAAAGGAGAGAGCGAGAGAGACAGTGACCTGCTCAGGAGAGAGAGAGAGAGAGAGAGAGAGAAATAAAGACAGTGACCTGCAAAGCAGAGAGAGAGAAAAAGATAGAGACCTGCAAAGGAGGGAGAGAGAGGAGGACAGATAGACTTGCACATAGATAAAGATAGATAGAGATAGATAAAGACTGTCACAGGAGATAGAGACCCACACAAGAGATAGAGAAAGATAGAGGCCTGCACAGGAGAGATAGGAAAGTAGAGACCTACAAAAGAGAGAGAGAGGAGAGCAGGAGGGAAAGAGTTCAGGAGAGGGGAAGAGAGGGGAAAAGACACATGAGAGGGAGAGAAAGAGAGAGGCTGCTCTCATAGAGAGACACATGGGAGACAGGGATAGGTGCACACATTCAGGGTTATTCAAAGAGAATCAAAAAGTCACTGCACGTTCGGTGACTTTTCGTTCTCTTCAATTCGGTGCAATTTGGCAATCGCATTTCGGCGACCCTGCGGTGTATTCAGCAAGTACCACAGGACTGCCGTAATGCAGGGAAAAGTCGCCGGAAACCCACCGAACACTCACCGCAAAACGAGGGCGAACGCACACCGAAACCCACAAAAATATCTGGATTAACCCGCCGAAGACGTCGGAGAAACACGAGCAGGAGCCGATCAGAGTGCAGAGCAGCCACCGGAAAAAGCCGACACCGCAGATGAATGGAGGGGAAGAAAAAAAAAACCAGTACTCTTGGATGTTTGAAAAGAGAAACACTGTTTGCAAAGAAACTACTGAGCGAAAATGTCTGAAATTTACATATAAGATCCTATGAATGATAATAAAAAGGACTGTTACAGAAAAAAAAAAAGTTTAAAAAATAAAGTTAAAAAAATTAGAAAGAAGTTTTTGACAAAAAATCACAAAAAATGCTTAAAAGATCCTAAAAAAATCTATAAATAAAGAGACTCTTTACTGCAGAATATTATAATGAATGGTTTATTAGATATTGAATTAAAACGGGAATATTTTTAACATTGAAGCCTATGGGATTCGCCTGAATAAACCTGCCGAATTAAACCACGAATGGCAGGTCAATTCGGCAACTTTCACTGCTGGGTTTTGCTCTCTGAATAGACGAAGTATTGCTGCTCTATGGGGATTCACTGCCCTCGAACAGGCAACGAACAGACCCCGTATGTGCAGGCAATTTGCCAGGATTTGGCGAATTCTCTGCTCTCTGGATAGCCGACTGGCCAGGAAAGGTAACCATACGCTGAATTTCAGCGGCCAGTCGGATCTCTTTGAATAACCCGCAGGGTTATTCAAAGAGAATTGAAAAATCACCGCATGTTCGGTGACTTTTCGTTCTCCTCAATTCGGTTAGATTTGGCGATCCCATTTCGGCGACCCTGCGGTGTATTCAGCAAGCACCACAGGGTTCCCGAATTGCAGGGAAAAGTCGCCGGAAACCCGCCGAAAAAACCCGGAGAAGGCACACCGAAAACCCGCAAAAACATCTGGATTAACCCCGCCGAACACGCCGGAGAAACCCAAATAGGAGCAGATCAGAGTGCAGAGCAGCCGCCAGAAAAAGCCGACACCACAGACGAATGAAGTGAGAAAAAAAAACAGTACGCTTGAATGTTTGAAAAGTGAAACGCTTTTTGCAAAGAAACTACAAAACGAAAATGTCTGAAATTTACATATAAGATCCAATGAATGATAATAAAAAGGGCTGTTACAGAAAAAAGAGTTTTGCTCTCTGAATAGCCGAAGCATTGCTTCTCTATGATGACTCACTGCCCTCGAATAGGCACCGAACAGGCACCGTATGAGCAGGCAATTCGCCAGGATTTGGCAAATTGCCTGCTCTCTGGATAGCTGAATGGCCAGGAAAGGTAATCGTACACTGAGTTTTATTGTCCGGTTATCTTTCTCCAGCAATTCGGAGCTCTTTGAATAACCCTGATAGAGTGTGTGATATAGACACAAACAGGAAGAAAGGGAAAGTGAGACTGACACTCACACAGGGAGTGACTTGGAGAAGCAGATATATGGAAAGGGAGAAAAACAGATTGAAAGATAAACAAAGATAGACCAACACCTGCCTGTGATGCTCTAAAACCAGTCCAGATTAACTAAGGAAAGTGTTAAATCCCTGACAAGGGAACTGATCACACCCTAGTGCTAAAAACCCCTGCAGTAGGGTAAATAAATACTGATGGTGAAGTATATACTGATGTTGCAGTAGGTACTTGTATTTAATGATTGAGAGCTAGCTGTCTGCAACAAAAGAACTGTTTTCTTTAATATAGTGTCTGTATTTTATGTGTATTATATCTAGAATTGAGTGTGCAGGAGAGTGGACTTGTTCCCTCTGAGGAGAAGTTACCTGAAAGAGTTGAATTGTTTATGTATTGTTTTGTGGTAGATGTATCTGATACAGTACATGTTGTGATTGCTGAGAGTGCTATGAGTGATTGAGCGCCTACTCGCCTAGCGAGAAAGCAAACTTGAGAGTGGACTCACAAGGTACGTTTCCGGCTCAGGCGACTGCAGTCCGGCTACTGACGGAGGAAGCGAATACGATATATATATATGAATTGTTGCATGAAGTATCAGACAAATGATTTTTAAAGTGTTTTTTCTGCAAGTTACATCTGCACTGTAAAAAAAAAAAAAAAAAGGCTTCAAAAATAGCTATGGGTAATGGGTCTTTTAAACCAAAAAACAGGGGAGGGTGAAACACCCCTGGAATATATGATGCACAATTTTGAAGCACTGTATGGTAAGGAATTGAGTAAAGAAAAATTAAAACTGTTGTATACAATAATCTGGCCGATGTTAGTCCCTGAATGGCCAGAACAGGATCTATAGACCCAGAGATAATACAGAAAATGTACTCACAGGGCACCGGGAGATATGGCCACCCAGATCAGTATCCATATATAGATATTTGGAGGTACTGTGTGAGAGATAAAAGCCATTTTGTTTATGTTAGCAGGGCAAAGAAAGAAAGGTATGCCCTTAAATAAATATAAACATGAGTGTGGGAATAATTAGACATAGATAAATTACAAACCCTGTGTGTGGACTGTGTGATGATCTGCAGGAGTCTCTGAACCCCCACTTCCCCCCAGGCCAGAAGGAAAGGAGATGATCAATGGATCAGATGGTAATCTAGAAGGTTATATGGTAGAATGTTTTTGTCTGACTGTGTTTATGATTGATCAGGGAACTACATGTCCCATAGCTGCTAAACTTAGCAGTAGGAAAAGTGAAGTGCTCATGCCACTGTACAGAGCACTGGTGAGACCTCACTTGGAGTACTGTGTGCAGTACTGGAGACCGTATCTCCAGAAGGATATAGACATCTTAGAGAGAGTTCAGAGAAGGGCTACTAAAATGGTGTACGGCTTGAAGGAGAAAAGTTACCAGGAAAGGCTTAATGATCTTAACAAGTACAGCTTGGAAAAAAGACGAGACAGAGGAGATATGATAGAAACATTTAAATACGTAAAGGGAATCCACAAGGTAGAGGAAGGGAGTATATTTAAAAGGAAACAAAATAGCAAAACAAGAGGACATAGTCTTAGATTAGAGGGGCAAAGGTTTAAAAGTAACATCAGGAAGCATTATTTTACTGAGAGGGTGGTGGATACATGGAACAGTCTTCCAGTAGAAGTGGTAGAGGCCAAAACAGTAATTGAATTTAAGCAATCATGGGATGCAACTGTTCACTGATGGAAGCAGTTTTGTAGAAAATGAAAAAGAGATTTGCTGGGTACGCAGTAGTCACTCTTGACGAAACAATTGAAGCTAAACCACTGCCCAATGGCACTTCTGCTCAACTGGCTGAAATTATTGCCCTTACCAGAGGTCTAGAACTATCTGAAAACAAATAGGGGGGGAACATATACACCGATTCCAAGTATGCCTTCATGACAATACATGCTCACGGAGCACTCTACAAAGAACGAGGCCTTCTAACATCTGCAGGCAAACAAGTCAAATATGCCTTTGAAATATTGAATCTACTGAATACAGTATGGAAACCGTCCGCAGTTGGTGTTATTCATTGCCGTGGCCACCAAAAAGGCAAGGAAGAAGTTCCCAGAGGAAACCGGAAAGCAGATCTGGCGGCAAAGGAAGCAGCCAGACAGACACAAGTCCTTGAGCATGGCTGTGATTGGAAAGAAACCAAGGCTAAGAGTACTCGACAGCAGCAGGTGCAGGAGCAGGAGAAAACTCACTTGAAACTAAACTGGAGAGGATACCCAGTTCAAGATAAAGATCCCCTGGAAAGCGTTCGGGAAGGAAACCCCGATCGCCGGAGAGGATACCTGGTAAATGCTGAAAATCACTTGAAAAGCTTCCGGAATGGAAATCCGGAACACCGAAATGAAACTTCGGTTCCCCAGAGAGGACTGGTTCAAGATGACTCGCCTGTCAAGATTCTAGTATGTGAACCCGAATCCCCGCAAATAAAAGTCGAAACTCTGCTCTGTCTGAACGCTGTTTTCCAAGATCAGCCAAAAGTAGACTTCTATATGAATAACAGAAGATTTGCACCTCATGTCGAATTTATTGAAGATTTTCTTTGCCACTGGTACGGTGAATATGAACTTCTAGAGAAGCATCACACCTATATCAAATGGTTGTTTCCTCTACGTGAACAAGGCCGAAATGAACATGCAAAGCCTTTGACTATTTCTGAAATTGAAATTATGAAAAACACCGCTGAAATCCAACATAGGCTACGAAGAGCCTATAAACTGATGCTGAATTTCTTCGGCGTAAAATTAGTGGGGAAGAGGAGATCGAAGTGATACGAGACTCAAATTTTTCAACACGCTTCTCCAATTTGAATACCAACACCCATAATAACCTGAGAATTACCCAAATTGTGAAAAGCATGGGAGAGCTGGGAGCTGCACAATACCAAGCTCCGCTGGTGAAGTTCTTCCTGAAAGAAATACTGGTTGAAGATCAGCTGCAAAATATCAAAGAAAGTGCCCTGAAGTATTTCTTGCCGGCGGTAAAGAATGATCATGAAAGAGATGCACTGTCTGAATATGTTTTGAAGCACAGAATATCCAAGAATACCAAGAGGCTTCTCCCAGTAGTGACGTCCCTGTTACCAACACCCATTACTCACTGGACTCCGGCCTACTCTGAAAAAGAGAAGAAATGGCTCTCCGAAGAGCCAGGAGAATACAGAGAAGACGGATGGTACCAGTTGGAGAATGAAAGAATTGTCTTACCAGCCACTCTGGCACCTGAAATTGTCCGGGCCTTGCATTCCAGGACTCATGGAGGAAAGACAGCCATGGAGCAACAACTAGAACCGTATTTCTATGTTCCTGGACTCACTGCCATTTGCAAAGCAATTGCCCACCAATGTGTCACTTGTGCTAAGAACAACCCAAGGCAAGGGATAGTACAACCACCAGGAATATTATCTGTTGGATTATCTCCAATGTCCTCCCTACAAATTGACTTTACTGTTCTCCCTCCATGCAAAGGATATAAATATCTACTGGTGCTAGTATGCACATTAACGGGATGGGTTGAGGCCTACCCAACTCGAACAGAAAAGACTGCTGAAGTAGTGAGATGTTTGATGAGAGAAATTATTCCAAGGTATGGATTGCCTCTTGAAATTGGATCAGACAATGGTCCAGCCTTCGTACAAAATTGTTTACAGCAACTTGCCCACCTGCTGAGAATTTCGTGGAAGCTACATACCGCATACAGATCTCAAAGCTCTGGAAAAGTGGAAAGAATGAATAGAACTCTAAAGACATTGATGGCTAAAATATACCAAGAAACATCATTGAAATGTCTGGATGTGTTGCCAATCGTACTGCTGCATGTCCAAAGCAATCCTACCTCACTCCTAAAATTGAGCCCATACAAGATAATGTTCGGTTATCCCATCCCTTTGATAACTGGGTTGAGGGGGGATCCCCGTGTATTAGGGGAAACTGACCTACGCTAGTAAGTGATCAGGTTAGACAATGCAGAGTATATACAAATAGGAGAGCGAGCATATACCCTATTTTCTGTTCCCACCCCTACATAAGTACTGTCCAGGAGACTCAGTATGGATTAACCAATGGAAGATAGGAGCTAAAGGGAGGGTTTTTCATGTTGTCTTGTTATCCACTCCTACTACAGTGAAAGTGGCCGAGGTGGTGCCGTGGATACATCACTCCTGACTGAAACCCGCAGCAGAGGTTACGGACAGAGCATGGAAAGTGATAGCCAGTAAATCCGATCCGCTGAAGCTACGTTTCCACCGTATCCAAGCAGCTGCACAGACCGGAGAGGAGGGAGATCCAAGTCTAGATGACCACCGGCTCTCCAAACTCCAGTCTTTGTACTTGTTGTTATTGAAAGACCGTTAAGTTCACCGCCTAACCAACCAATGGAAGCTCAAGAGATACCCCAGGAGGCCCATGAGCCTCTGCTTCCAGATACCCTTTTTACCAGACTACAGAGACCGTTTGAGCAGTACCAAAGGATCCTGATATGTATTGGGATTATTGTTTTCTTTTTGACTTTATTGACAATTGTTGCTGGACTATTTTTCCAATCCAGCTCCCTAAGGGAGTGAGGTCAGCCCCTATTGGGTTGACACCAGAATATAACATAACTATCCCATCGGTACAGGACCGACGGAAACGGGAATTGACAAGGCCAGAAGATAATTTGTTTATTAAATTTACGTATGCATATGCAAAGAAGTCAGGATATGAATCCTGTTGGGTGTGTAATAAATTGAACCAAGGGTCATCAGTTATTCCCACCTTAGCTGTACCTCTTAATTTGTCTGACTACCCTGTGAATAAAAGTATAGTTGCCCCTAGTGTACTTAAACTGACTAAGAGTCTATATATGCCAAAGACAAACCACACTATTCGCATTACTAATGTGGCCTATTTCTCTCTCTGGTGTTTTAAACTAGAGAAGATCCAGGTTCCACCTAGTTCAATGTGTAAAGAATCTTTGTTTAACGCAACACTAGATATATCTGACCCAGAAGCACTAGGAGATAGTCTTCAAGTAATGGTAAATACGATTGATAATTACAAACAGACTAATGATAAAAGTCCAGAGGCCCTTGCATACACCCACAAGTCACTATCCTTAATTTTCTCCCACCTTGGCTCAGAACCATTTTTATCTGATTCCAGGGGATGGCATACATATTTGTTGTGGAACTCTATGCCACCTTTGGATTAATACTGAAATAAAAACTTGGTGTTATTAGGCCTGGGTGGTTCCCCTGCAGCGTATCCAAGGGGACACCATAGACCTAGGAATACCACATCCGATATTTTCTAAAATTTACTAAACGAGTATTGTTTTCAAAGGGTGATATGATTTGGTCTTGGTTTCTTTTTTCCTTCCACAGGATGGAGCATTGAAATGACGAAAAGATTTAATAAATATGTTGTTCTGATGGATGAAAATTTAAACATTACCAGCACTGATGTTTAGTTGTTAAATGTTGAATTAAGAGAGATTTGTAGAACCCTCGAACCAAAAAAAGCAATCCCTAGAGCTGAAGATTTACTTAAGCTTAAATCCCCGGAAGAATACAAAGCTTTAATGATTTACTTAGTTGGCTGAGAGAGGTCATTGTAGACTCTCTGCCAAGAGGAGGGAATGAGATAGCAATTCCTGGGATTTAATTTAGAACTATACTAATCTAAGTGATCTGCCATTTCGATGTTCATCCATTTTGTGTTTTAAAAAAAAAACTTGCTGTCCTTGAGTGCTCTTGAGACCCTATTTTCAGTCTGCTTACTTAAAGAATGTGATTTGTCAGCAAAGCCAAAGAAGGAAGTGTTGACAAATTGAAGAATTATGGAGACAGCTGAAAGCCCAAAATGAGAATGAAGGGTAAAGATGACATCATGTGTAAAGTTAGGTGCTAACTCAGACATATGGTAACTGTCACGTGACAATATGGGTATGTTGGGAAGGGACCTGTATTTTTAGAACAATGTATAAAAGCAGTTGAGTCTGATGTTCTCGTCACTCAAGTTTTTGAACAGATACGATCTGTTTCTTGAGTCCAGCAGGTACCAGCTGAATAAACGCCATTTTCTTTTGAAACAAAGGCCTCCGTCTGCTTTCCTTCATCGAACCATCACCCACAATTTCCCAGTCAGCTGTCTATAACACTTCAACCAACCATCAGTTTCCAGCAAGATGGTGCACCACCACATTGGGGACTGCATGTTTATGGGTTCCTAAATTAAACATTTCCAGAGCGGTGGATTGGAAGGGGTGGCCCAATTCCCTGGCCACCTCATTCACCAGATATCACTCCCCTCCACTTCTTTCTATAAGGTTATGTTAAAGATATGGTGTATGGAACAAAGGTACGGGACATCACTAATCTAAAGCAGAGGATCACTGATGCCATTGCATCACCATTGATGAGGGTATGCTACCACGAACATGGCAAGAAATCGAGTACCGTCTTGATGTGCTTCGTGCTACTAATGGTGCCCATATAGGAGGGTGAATTAAATTAGGCAAAAAACTTTAAATATATACGTCTCATTTTGTAATAATTGTCACTTATCTGTCTCTTCATTTGCCTTTGTAATAAATTTTGGAAATTGTATAGAGACTTTATGGACACCCTGTATATTAGGCAGTTTAGGAGGGACGAGCAAAACACATCTTCCCGTGTGGAGAAGGGGCAGCAAAAATTAAGGGGATATGTTGGGAATGGGATCGTCAGTAATAATAAAAGGGGTATGGGAAAGGTTATGTATTAGATTAGAGAGATCATTTTGGGGACATACAAACCAAGATACAGGATATTGAGAGAGGAATGGAGCAAACAATAAACTGGCTTTACTGGAGAAACCAGAGCAGGAGCCGATCAGAGCGCAGAGCAGCCTCCGGAAAAACCCGAAACCGCAGACGAATCGAGTGAAAAATAAAGAGAACAGTACGCTTGAATGTATGAAAAGTGAAACGCTGTTTACAGACAAACTACTGAGCAAAAATGTCTGAAATTTACATATGAGGTCCAATGAATGATAATAAAAAAGGCTGTTACAGAAAAAAGAAAAACGTTTAAAAAAAAATCTGAAGAATTTTTTTTGCAAAAAAATCCCAAAAAATGCTTAGAAGATCCTAAAAAAATCTATAAATGAAGAGACTTTTTACTGCAGAATATTATAGTAAACGGTTTATTAGATATTGAATTAAAACAGAAATATTTTAAACATTGAAGCTTATGGGATTCGCCTGAATAAACCTGTCGAATGAAGCCACCGAATGGCAGGGCATTTCGGCAACTTTTCCCTGCTGGTTTTTGTTCTCTGAATAGACGAAGCTATGGGGATTTCACTGCCCTTGAACAGGCACCAAACAGGCACCATATCTGCAGGCAATTCGCCAACATTTGGCGAATTGCCTGCTCTCTGAATAGCCAAATGGCCAGGAAAGGTAACCGTATGCTGAATTTCAGCGTTCGGTTACCTTTTGCCAGCAATTCGGATCTCTTTGAATAACCCTGATAATGGGATGGTCTTGCACTTTATGCCAGTAGAAAAGTTATCAACCCATTCATTTTATGTCCTTTTTGTCTTTTTGATATTACTTTTCTTTTGGAGAACTTTTTTTTCGAACTTGAATAACGATTTGGAAAATTGTACAAGATTTATCCTGAAGGCAGGAAACACATACAGGTCTATTCAAAGAGAGGTGAAACTCAGGAGAATGACTGGAGAAGTGAAAATTATAGGTCAAAATAGCAAAATCACCAAAAATCTCCCATTTATCTCACTTTCCAAATCGGCTATTTGGTCTAGATTGTTCTCTTCTCCTGCCAGTTCTCCTGAGTTTCACCTTTCTCTGAACAGACCCGATACTCTACAAGCAAACAAGGTATTAACCTGTGTGGGAGTCATCAAATATTACAATAATTTGCATACAAATATACTGGCACTCGAGGTTGCAAGCCATTTTTATGATACAGTTTATCACATTTCTGGTTTTATGACTAAAAAAAATCATACTTTTGCAGAAAAGGTTATCTCACTGACATTGGAATGTATTTTTTCCAGATAAACAAAATTTTTAACGCTATTAGTAATAGTGTATGTAAAAGCAGCTGGGGTTTACTGGTCTCCAGCTTGAGGACCAGACCCAAACCTGTTACAGTGTCTGTCCAATCTCTCCAGTCAAATGCATCCGCAGCAGCTTTTCCTCCTTCACAACCCACAGCCAGAACTTGAGGGGTTCCATTCTATGTATCTCTCCCCAAACACCAGACAAGGTGTCATGCCCCGCTCCGCGGCCCGCTCTTGGCCCCGGCCACCATGTTGGGACGCCTGCAATACTCACCCGAGGTCCCTCGTGGCGCATCGCTCCACGCTCTCTGCCCGCAAACAGGAGAGAGCTCGAGGTCCGCCCCACGCCACCGACAGGAGTCGAATGCCGAGGAACAAAACGCACACGCGATCGCCTATCTCCTTGAGCAGCATCTTCGTTGTTTCACCACGCACCTCCAAGACGACTGGATGGATGTCCTACCGACTGCAGAATTTGAGTACAATAATCAGGTACACTCATCAACCCGCTTCACTCCCTTTTTTGCCAATTATGGTTATCATTCTAGCACTCTCCCAGAGATGCTGCTCAGCACCCCAGTTTCAAAGGTGTCAACCCGTCTGAGAGCCCTCCGCGGTCAAATTCGAACGTTACGTCACCAGTTGCGACTGGCTCAACAAAACCAAAAGAAGTATGCTGATCGTAGTAGAAGAGAAGCTCCTGTGTATGCACCTGGGGATAAGGCGTTGCTGTCCACTGCTCATCTTCGTTTGGACTGTCCCTCGAAGAAACTGGGTCCTCGCTACATAGGCCCGTTCCCGGTCCTTAACATGGTTAACTCCGTGACCGCCCGTTTAACTCTTCCTCCTTCCTACAGAATACATCCTGTCTTCCATGTGTCTCTCTTGAAACCCTGGCATGAGAATCCTTTTCCTGGTCGAAATACTGAACCACCTGCTCCTGTGTCCTTATCTGGAGAAGTGGCGTATGAAGTCTCCCGAATTCTGGACTCTCGCCTTCACTATGGCAGATTGGAGTATCTAGTACACTGGAAAGGTTACGGTCCCGAAGAATGGTCCTGGGAACCTGTTGCCAACGTCCACGCTCCTACAAAGGTTTGTGCCTTTCATCTCCGTTATCCTTCCAAGCAGTCCGCTGGGCGCACCCGGGGTTCGCGCCTTGGAGGGGGGTCCTGTCATGCCCCGCTCCGCGGCCCGCTCTCGGCCCCGGCCGCCATGTTGGGACACATGCAATACTCACCCGAGGTCCTTTGTGGCGTGTCGCTCCACGCTTTCTGCCCGCAAACAGGAGAGAGCTCGAGGTCCGCCACAAGCCGCCGACAGGAGTCGAATGCCGATCAACAAAACGCGCAAACGCGATCGTCTATCTCCTTAAGACATGAAGACCTTGGTACTCTGGCGCCCTCCGCTGGTCGATTACAGGTACTGCATGACACCTGCACTGGAGATCCTCGTATGCCTGCCATTAACCTATCAAGGACTAAGGTATCCCAACTCCACCCAGGCTTCCCAGGTGAACGGTGTTTCTATGATCCTCTGAACCCTATATAAACCTGCCGCCTTTCTTAGTTCATTAACCAGGTTATACTGTGGTTTCATCACTTCAGTTTTCCAGTGTTTCCTTTTGTTCCTGTTCCAAGCGAAACACGTTCTCTGATCTCCAGATCCTCAACCCAGGATTGCTTCCACGACCACGGTACCTTGTCCTGATCCTAAACCCAGGATTGCTTCCACGACCACGGTACCTTCTCCAGATCCTCAACCCAGGATTGCTTCCACGACCACGGTACCTTCTCCTGATCCTCAACCCAGGATTGCTTCCACGACCACGGTACCTTCTCCAGATCCTCAACCCAGGATTGCTTCCACGACCACGGTACCTTCTCCAGATCCTCAACCCAGGATTGCTTCCACGACCACGGTACCTTCTCCAGATCTTGAAACCAAAGATTGCCTCAACGACCACAGTCCATGTGGTCTTCTTCTACAAACCTTTGTTATAAACTTTTGTTCCCGTTGTTATCCAAGAAGAACCTTGACTCGCACTCCTTTGTTCTGGACTTTATGTTTCTTATATTGCAAATCAAGAATATCGTTTGAGTTATAATCCATCGTCCTGAAACTTTATATTTTGTTTCTGTCTCACTAAAATACTCAATTACTGAGATACATCTCCTGGTCTCCTTCTTCGCCGGCTTGTTATTGGGTTCCATACTCACAACACTATACAGGGGTTCCAACCCCTGCCTTACACAAGGCTTAGTGCAGGGAAGAACAATGAATTTAGTTTGAAATGGGGACTATTACAGTATATGGGTAACAAGGAGTAAAAATTACATAATCTACACAGAACACTGTCTACACAAGGGGGAATGAAAATCAGTATCACTTAAGGAGATATACAGAAATCTCTATTTAGAACAGCCAGGATTAGCACATTGACTGCAGGGGACAGCGAGGGAGTGCAGGGACAGGTAATGTATCCAGCCCGAGCGTGGCTCTGGGTTACCGCTTTCAGCAATGAATCTAACCCCGAGCCACACTCGGGAAAACCGCTAGGGGAAAAAAAAATTGTTCCGATTCTGACATATAAATCGGAATGCCAGGGAGGTTAAGTTACACTATTATGTGAGAATAATTATTTTGGTGATGATGATTCCCTAATAAATATATACACACACACGCCATACCAAATTCAGAGCACTTATTATAGTTCGAAACATTTTAAAAACACCTAATTTAGGAATAAATGATGGGGATTTTGTAAGAAAATATGATCATGCATTGTATAAGCCTACCAAAGTCAATGTACCCCATGATGGCAGGTCCTGTTCTTCTGAACCTGCTTAGTGTTGTTGGTGTTATCTTGTTGCAGCTCAGCAGTATTATGACTCGAACTGCTGGCAAAGCGGCTGGGTTGTACTACAGATCTTTTTTTTTTTATATATTTGAATGTTTTATTATTTCAATCAGAAAAATGGGATACAAAAAGAAAAAGGGGAAGAAACAATAATATACATAAATGGGGAATGTTCGATACATTTTTCCATAGCGACGAAGTTAAACCGTGATATTCAATTGCTAAAAAGAAGGATAATTGCTCTACAGAATGGCAAAGATATGGAAGCATCACACCAAGTCAATTAACAAATAACCGAACTTGTCTCGGAAGTAGAGACATAACGGGGAAAAAAGGGAGAAGGGGAAAGAAAAGGAGAAAGGTAGAAAAGGGAAGAAGACGAAGAAGAAAAAAAGGGGGGGAAAGGAACCAAGTGGGGTGAGACATCAGGAGCCACCAACCGTATTATGAGGCATAGGGCCTGGAGAGTAGGTGTTGGTCGTGACATTTTGGGATGGTTCTAGTAGTTTGGTATATTAGGTGATCTTGCCACAGTGACCAAGGGTCTTGTGCTGGGGAGACGAGATTAAAGCGCGATCGGGCCATGGCCTCAGAATATGCTAGGTCTGAGATCATTTTAGTCAGGGAGGGTAAAGAGGGGGTTATTGTTTTCTTCCAGAGTCTAGCGATAAGGAGGAAGCAACAGGATATAATTATACAAAACAATTTGCATTGTCTCAACATTTTCCTTACGTCATCTGGGAAGAGTCCTAGGAGGTAGTGTAATGGGGAAAACGGGACTTTAACACTCAAGACCTCCTCGACATACGACGCCACCTGGGTCCAGAACGGTTGAAGTGTTGGGCAGGACCACCAAACATGTAGCATCGTCCCTCGTGCCGTGTGACAACGCCAGCAGGTGTCAGGGACATTTTTGTTAAAGTGGCATTCCCTTACAGGTACTAAATACCATGTATATAACACTTTACGACGCGTCTCAAAGATTGAAATACACCTAGATGCACTTTTATCCAATAAAAATACGTGGGTCCACTGTTCTAGTGTTAGGTGCATGTTTAACTCGGCTTCCCAAGCAGTTTGAAAAGTGCGTTTGGGCAATCCCGTTGCGGACATCAATTGACAGTAACAAAGGGAAAGGAGTTTTGAAGTTTGTGCAGGGTGTATTGTAAAAGACTCGAATGGTGTGAGTAAAGGTGTGTTTATCGAAACAGAATTTAGCGTTCCCAGTGTTCTCATGTAGGACAGTAGTTGAAGGTAAGAAAGAAACGCTTGAGAAGGTATTCCATGAGTAGTCTGCATTTGTGCAAAGGAGAGGACGGAGGAGTTTCTGAAAAATTGGAACACATATATAGTACCGGCTGGGTGGAGTAGAGGTAATGTCACTGCTCTGCATGGAGAGAGCCTGTGGAGTCATGGGTTTGATCCCAGCGAGAAACCTCTCCAGTAAATGTCCTTGGCAAGACACCTAACGGTACATACTCGCCACCCAGGACATACTTGAAAACAAGAGAAATCTTAATGTATCCTTCCTGGTAAAATCCTTTCTCAAAAAATATCTGACTCCGTGATGAGTCCATGGTTTAGGGTTAAAAAAGGGGATCACGTAAGTCAATTCGTTTACTGGGGTGGCGAGGGGTAGAGGGTAGAGAGAGGTGAAGGCACGGACATGTTTGTCCCAGATTGTGAAGTACCATCTAGATATCTGAAGAGCTGTTGGGAGAGGAGGTCTGGATTTAGAGGGAGTAAAAAGTAAGCCGGGGAAAGAGTTGCCTGGTAGTGCTATTGATTGAATATAGGTCCATAACGGTTGGTGTATAAGGAGGGATTCGCTCAGGGAGGCTATGGCTGCTGCCTTGTGGTACGCCAATATTTGAGGGAATTTGAGTCCTCCATCCTCAAGTGGGGCCAAAAGAACCTTGAACGGGATGCGTGGGCGTTTTCTGTTCCATATTTAGGAAGAGATGTCTCGGTGGACCACATTAAGTAAGGGTTTTGGAACGGGAACGGGTAACATGCGGAATACATATAGCAATTTGGGTAGAATCGTCATCTTAACAGCTGCCGCTCTGCCCAGCCAGGACAATCTCACCGACCTCCACCGCAACAATAACGATTTCGTTTCAGCGAATACTTTCTTGTGGTTTGTAGAAATTATGTCTTCAAACTTTCCTGGAAGCGTTATACCTAAATATTTTATACCCTGGTCGTTCCATGCGAAAGAATAGCGAGCTTTTATAGACCTTAGGTCCGCAGGGGGAAGTCCCAGCGCTAATGCTTGTCTTTTCAGGAAGTTGAGGGAGTGATACGAGACTAGGCCATATTCTTGTAGTGCTGTATGCAGAGAGGGCAGAGAATCTAGTGGGTCAGTGATTGTTATAAGGATATCATCCGCAAAAAGATTTAGTTTAAACGTCCGGGGGCCTATTTGTATCCCACGTATGAGGTCATTTTGTCTGATGGCCTGAGCCAGTGGTTCTAGAATTAAAGCATAGAGCAGTGGGGATAAAGGGCAGCCTTGGTGCGTGCCGTTAGTAATATTAAATGCGTTAGAAAGAAAGCCACTGTTTAACACCCTAGCGGAGGGAGAGGCGTATAGCGCCATAATGGACTTAATGTGGTCATCGGTAAACCCAAATTTATTTAGAACTCTATCCATAAATTTCCAATGAACCCTATCGAATGCTTTTTCTGCGTCGAGCGAGAGCCATATACATGGGATATTGTGAATAGATTGGTATTCCATCAGGGCCAGCAATTTCTTAGAGTTTTCTGTCCCTTGCCTGCCTTTAATAAACCCAACTTGGTCTCGCCCGATTAAAGTGGGGAGTATGTCATTTAACCGGATAGCCAATAATTTGGCATAGATTTTTATGTCTGTGTTTAGTAAGGAGATGGGTCGAAAATTAGGGCAGGAAGTCGGGGGTTTGCCCGGTTTAGGTAACGTGACAATTGTAGCCTGTAACATGTCTTTAGGGAACATGCCTTCAGAGGATGCCTGCGTGAACACTCTATGTAAATGCGGGGACAGAAGATGCGTAAAAGCTTTATAATAGGCGGAGGGGAATCCATCCGGGCCTGGCGCTTTACCATGTGGTAAGGAGGATATGACTTTCGTTATGTCCATGAGGGTAAAGGTCGAGGACAGTTGTACCGTCTGTGATTGAGACAGAGCAGGGAGGTGAAGGTGTGAGAGATAGGCATCAATGTCAGCGGTAGTGGGGTGCGGCATGGTATCATTATCTGACAAATTATAGAGAGATGAGTAGGAGGTTGCGAACTCTTCTGCTATTTCAGAGGGTTTGTGTACCGCTGTTTGGCCAGGGGAGACAAGCTTATCTATTCGGTGTCTGGGTAGGAGTGTGCGTAGTCTTTGTGCTAGTAGTCTACTAGGTTTATTGCCGTAAGCGTAAAAACGCGTCTTGAGGCGCTGCAGGTGTGAAAAATTAGACTTTCTATCCAATATGTGCAGTTCGTCATGAGCTTCACTTAAGAGGCGAGTCATGGCATCCGAGGGGGATATCTTATGTGATCTGTATAGAGAGTCAAGTCTCTGCAGGAGGAGGAGGCGAGCAGCCTCTTTGGATTTTTTAAAACGGGATGCCCATTTAATACAGTGTCCCCTCAGAACTGCCTTGTGAGCCTGCCATATGGTTGTGGCGGAAAGATCTTCACAGTTATTTAGTTCAAAATAGGAGTCTAATTGGGAAGCTAGATCACATTTAGCTATCTCATCAGACAACACAAAGTCATTAAGGCGCCAAGGTGACTGGCCAAACGTTTTATAGTCGTCTTTAAGGGTCAAGGTAACGGGGGCATGATCTGAGCACGAAATTGTGCCTATTAAACAACTTTCTACTCCTGGGAGCAGTTGGCTCTGAGTTAATATGTAGTCAATTCGAGTATGTGTCTTATGTACTTTGGAGAAGAATGTGTAGTCCACTTCGTTAGGGTGGAATAGGCGCCATGTATCATATAGATTGTAGTCACCCATCAAGGTTTGAAATTTGTCTACCTGTTTTTTGCGTTTCCCAACGAGAGGACAGGAGCCAAACCCTGAGGTGTCTTTCAGAGGGTCTAAACTAAAGTTAAAATCCCCACAGATGAGTAAAGTGCCAGTTATTACAGAAGATAATTTGGCGAATACCGAGGCCACATAGTCTACCTGATTTTCATTGGGAGCGTATAGGTTAAGAATGGTGTAAATCTTGTGGTTCATAGAGCATACTAGAATCAGGTATCTGCCATTCGGATCTGAGAGTTTACGATGCAATTCAAATACAACGCTGTTTCTAATCAGAATGGATACTCCTTTGAATTTAGATGGGCCCGTGGAATGGAATTGGGTCGTGAAGTTAGGCCATCTTAGCGGGGGTGGGACAGTCTCCTAAAATGGGTTTCTTGAAGGCAAACGACGTCCGTTTCAGCAGAGTCTAGTTCTTTATAAAGCGTCCGTCGTTTGTATGGAATGTTCAGGCCCTGGACATTATATGATGTAATTTTCACCATGGGATTAAGTTGAAGAGAGGCATAACATAGCTGTAATGGTTATAATTAGGGATGAGCCGAACACTCCCCGAGTTCGGTTCGAGCCCGAACCCGAACTTCCCATTTGTTCGGGACCGAACCCGAACCCCCATGCAAGTCAATGGGGCTGAAAATTTGGTTTTTTGGAGTGCCCTCCAAGAGGGCATATATGCTACATATTTGCCATAAAAGGTGTATGGGGATCCGGGTAGTGCCCTGGGGGACAGGAAACAAGGACAAAAAGTTTAAAAAAAAACTTTTTAAAGGGACAGTGAGTTTTCCATGAAATAAGGGTTAAAAATAAAAACCAAAAATTCCTTCAAATATCGTGCCTAGGAGGTCCCCATAACCTGCCCGTGAAGTGGCGGATTTCTAGGATGTATAGAAATATGTAAAAACCAAAAAATGACATTTCAAATGACGGTAAATGCTTTTCCTTTAATCTATCCATAAATGACTGTTTGGGGCGGCAGTCTGTTTGAAAAGAGGAGACATTTTCGGACACGCAGAAAAAGTTTACTGATTTTTTGGCGGTGAAAAGCAGGAGAATGGAAACTTCTAGACCAAAAAGCCGATTTGGAAAGTGAGATAAATGGGAGAATTTTTCTGGTTCGGCTATTTTGACCTAGAATTTTCCATTCTCCAGTCATTCTCCTGAGTTTCACCTTTCTATGAATAACCCTGTCAGGGTTATTCAGAGAGCGGTGAAGAGCAGGAGAATGACTGGAGAATGGAAAATTCTAGGTCAAAATAGCCAAACCAGAAAAATTCTCCCATTTAGGCTAGGGTCAGACCTGCGAATTTTTAACGTGCGTTTAGGCGCACTTAATCACGGCCGCACTAGCAGCAAATGACGGGCAATGACAGCCAATATACGAAGTACGGTCGCACGAAAGTCCGGCTGCGCAACGCAAGTGGAAAATGAACGCATTTTTTCGAGAACGCAGAACCGCTAGTACAGACGTACAGAGTGCGCTGCGTCCACTAGCGGCGTGTGTGCGTGATTTGGAGACGTCAGACCCTGCTCATGTCCGGCCAACATAACGTCCAGACACCCAAAGTTTCCTGGTTTGGATCCGTAAAAAATCACACACAAAAATGCGCATCGTATGACCGTTTTCACGCAATCCGTGAAAAAATACAGCAATGGGTTCGGACGCACTTTTTGACGGTCGCTGCGAAAAATGCGTTAGTCTGACCCTAGCCTTATCTCACTTTCCAAATCGGCTATTTGGTCCAGATTGTTCTCTTTTCCTGCCATTCTCCTGGTTTTCACCTTTCTCTGAACAACCCTGAGAGAGAGGTGAAAGCCAGGAGAACTGGCAGGAGAAGAGAACAATCTAGACCAAATAGCCGATTTGGAAAGTGAGATAAATGGGAGAATTTTTCTGGTTTGGCTATTTTGACCTAGAATTTTCACTTCTCCAGTTATTCTCCTGCTTTTCACCGCTCTCTGAATAACCCTGTGAATGTTTAATCCCGAGGTGAAAAATAACATTGCTTTAGATTTTTTTCAAACACCAGTTAAATGCAGCATATTAGGATGTTTTAGGGAAATTAATTCTCAAATTTCAATCAGAAGCAGACACCACCCCACCCTCAGTATATTGTACAATGTATCAAATTGATTACCAGACTAAAAACACCTGGTGTTATGCCCGTTTGTGAACAGAGGTCATTTAGAGTTGATAACCTTTCCACGTACACATTAGTTTTTAATTCAATATCTAATAAACCATTGTTTATAATATTCTGCAGTAAAGAGTCTCTTTATTTCTAGATTTTTTAGTATTTTTTTAAGCATTTTCTATACTATTAACCCTTTCGCTGCTGAGGCTTTTCCCGCCCCTGTGCTGAGGTCATTTTTACCGGTTTTGCTCATCATGTTTAAACGTGTTTTGAAGGCTTATTTTAGTATATGACCCAGACATATTATATATCGTTCTTTCCGTCAGACTCGGCAGATTCATAATATGTCATTATTATATGTATACGTCATGACCTGTCTGTATATTATAACAAACAATGCAATAAAATATGATTTTTCAATAATTTACAATGTGTAAAGTGGTTTTTTTCACATTTTAACATGCGAGCAATTGCGGTTGTATTTTGTATGGGGTGCGCTTGTTAAAAAAATTAGAGATGGGGTCTCGTTACATTTTTTTTTGGGGAAAATTACACGATTTTTAACAAACGCACCGCATACAAAAATCGTTAGTGCAGCATCATTGTTCACATTATAATTGAAATGGGAACAATATTGCTGCATTAACAAACCAAAAGAAAGAAAAAAAACTTGTTTATTTTTTTATATATAATTTTTTTTAAAATATTTTTATTTTTATTTTTTTATTTTAAATTTTTTTTACAAATTTTTTCACATTTGTGTTTGCTATCGTTGGAACGGCCATGCTCTGGCCGATCCAACGATACCAAACTTTAACCCCTAGCTGCCACGGATCGGGAGATAGGGGATTCATTGGAATCCCCTATCTCCACCATTGGTGGCAGCTAGGGGTTAACTCCAGGACTGGCGTCATCGTGCTATGCACGATGACGCCAGTCCTCAGGGGGAGTTCCCGGAGGCTTGGCCGACATCCAAGATGTCGGCCAGCTCCGAGAAAGGATCACGAACCGGCGCTTTTCAGCGCCGATTCGTGATCCGGCTCCCCAGGGGTTAATGCCAGGTACCATTTGGAAGGGCAGGCTGTGCCCTTACAAATGGTGCCTGGGTTAACCCCCGCAATGCCGCCAATCGGGAGGGAGAGAGGTCCGAAGGACCTCCCCCCCTCCCTTTTAGGCGCCTCCTCCGCACATGCGGGGGGGCGCCTGAATTAGGTGTCATCGCACCGCCGCGATGACACCTAATTTCACCGGCGGTGGTTCCGGATGCTGGGCTGACATCGAGGATGTCAGCCCGCACCGGGGGGGCCAGCGATCGGCCGGAACTCGGCCGAACGCTGACCCCAAAGTGTGGACGCGCTCAGCGCGTCCGCCGCATGGAAGGTGACATGCAGTTGGACGCGCTGAGCGCTTCCATAGCATCGAAGTGGTTAAACAAAAATTCTTTTTTTTTTCGAACCCGAACCGACACGCCCAAAAAGTTCGAAATTCGCGAACTTTCGAACTGCCAAAGTTCGGGTCGAACTCCGAACCCGAACAGCTCATCCCTAGTTATAATACTGCATCAAATATTTACCCAATCCCACAGAGGACTGTGACCACCAAAAGAAAAAAGCGTAAAAATGCCACAAAGTTCGAGAAAAGCAGTGTCCCTCGGATCCAGAGTCGAGAGGGTCTTGAGATTGAAGCGAATGTTCTATGATGTGCGACATCATGATATGTGGTTCCTGAAGAATGAGAAAAAAGGAAAAGGAGAAAAAATAGAAAGAAAAAAACACAAAAAAACTTATATACATAAAAAGGGTTCGTGGATCTCCTACGTGGCAACATACCCGCTGTTGAGCCACTGCTCTCATCATGAGAGGGAGGAAAAGAGGGGGAACGTGGGAGAGAATTTCTCTCAACTGGATGGAGCTGCCAGACCATATTGACATACATTGTCGCTTAAACCTTGTTCGTTGCAGGAAGTTGGCGAGCGATCCATCCCAGGAGAAGAAGTCGGGTCGGCAACATGGCCGTGGAGGTCGTCAGGTTGGGCCCTCGTGGAGCCGTTTGAATTCACCAAACAGCACAAGACAAAAGAGGAGAAGGCGTTCATCCCGGTTTCCCCTTGCGCACTTTCTTCCAATCTTTAGACAGCTTTTGAGGTGCAATTGAGGATCGCCGGGTAGGAGAGGCTGGAGACAGATCTTTTTCCGACAGGAATTTTAGGCCTTGCTCTAGCGTCGTGACCACGTGTTGTGATCCTTCGTGGGTAATCAGCGAGCTCTGTGGGAAGCCCCAGCGATACAAAATTTCGTGTAGTCACCCCATGTAGGGAGCGCCGAAAGTCCAGAGTGCGTTTTGCTAGATCTGGGAATACCTGTAGATGGTCATATTCAGGAGATATGGCCTGGGATTTTTGCAGCTCCTGGAAGATGAGTTCCCTGGGTCTGAAGTAATGTAGGCGTAATATGACGTCGCACGTGGAGTCCACTGGTAAGGCGGGTGGTCTTGGAAGGCGATGTATGCGGTCCATTAGCAAAGACTCCAGGGTCAGGTCAGGCAATAAGTGAGAAAAAAAGTCAGTGACATAAGAAGCAAGCTGTTGGGGTTTAACGCTTTCAGGGATGCCGCGGATTTTCATGTTGTGTCTGCGAGACCGGTTTTCAAGATCAGTAAGTTTGGCCAAGCATCCTTCCAGCGATTCTTCAAGATCCTGTTCCTTGTCGGCTAAGTTATTCTGTGCATCTGCATATTCCCCTATTTTATCTTCTATATGGGAAGTGCGGTCAGCCAGATTTTGGATATCAGCTCTGATTTCCCTCGCCACTTCTTTGAATTGTGATTTCAAGTCAGCAGATATGGTGTTTATTATACCTTCTAGCGTTTGAGTCAAAGTCCTCATCTCAGATCCTAGTGCTTGGTTGTCTGTCTGTGGAGCAACATGTGATTCCGGCCGCCAATTTTTTCGGGCCGGTACGTGGAGTAAAAAACTCGGATTTGGCCGCCGATGCTTTGACCTTCCCCTGGGACATCTCACCCACCCTGGCAAGTTGTTTTAAGCCAGATTCGGGCGCATTAAAGGTGCTTTATGGCGCGTAGTGTGAGGTCTGGGTGCGGAGCTCCTCAGTTAAGCCGCCATCTCGATCGGCGGTTAGCCACGCCCCTGTACTACAGATCTTAAAGGCTAGCCACACATGGAGAATGGCAGACGCAAACGTTTCCCAATTGTGTCTTGCCTTTAATGACTGGTTTGTGAATGGGCCAAATAATGGCTCTGGTAAGTTAACAGCTCTGGTTAAATTTATGCAAAGGGCTCCTGGTGTCTTTTTACTGAAATGAGAATAAGCATGTGGTTTAGGGCTACTTTGCCTTATTAAAAACATTCGTGGCAGCTAGGGGGTTAATGTTTGATATCGTTGGATCGGCCAGAGCATGGCCTTTCCAACGATACCAAACATGACCATGAAACATTTTTTTTTTTAAAAATAAAATTTAAAAAAAAATCTAAAAAAAAAAATAAACAAGTTTTTTTTTGTTTTGTTAATGCAGCAATATTGTTCCCATTTCAGTTATAATGTGAACAATGATGCTGCACTAACGGTTTTTGTATGCGGTGCGTTTGTTAACAATAGCGAGATTTTCACCAAAAAAAAATGTAACGAGTCCACATTTCTAATTTTTTTAACAAGCGCACCCCATAGAAAATATAACCGCAAATGCTCGCATGTTAAAATGTGAAAAAAAAAACACTTTACATATAGTAAATTATTGAAAATTCATATTTTATTGCATTTTTTGTTATAATATACAGACAGGACATGACGTATACATATAATAATGACATATTATGAATCTGCCAAGTCTGCCGGAAAGAACAATATATAATATGTTTGGGTCATATATCAAAATATGGCTTCAAAACGCGGTTAAACATGATGAGCAAAAGCGTTAAAAATGAACTCAGCACAGAGGTGTGAAAAGCCTCAGCAGCGAAAGGATTAAGCAGAATGTGTTTTTCAAATTGTTGTGACTTAGATGAAGATCAGAGCACATTTTATGACCAATTCATGCAAAAGTCCACGTAATCCCAAAGGGTTCACATACTTTTTTCTTGCCACTGTATATATTGTAGTATAGCAACAGCTCGAGATCCTTGGTTCCAGCCAAACAACACGATCCTCTAGGGAAGATACAGCTGCAGACTAGTGATGAGCCGAACACCCCCATGTTTGGTTCGCATTCAAACTCGAACAATTTCAAAAGTTCGGGTTTGAACGCGAACACGATTCGAACTCAATGCAAGTCAATGGGACTCGAACGTTCGATTTTTAGAGTGCCCTCCAAGAGGGCATATATGCAAGATATTTGCCATAAAAGATGTATGGGGGTCCGGGTAGTGCCCTGGGGGACAGAAACAAGGACAAAAAGTAAAAAAAAAACGTTTTTAAAGGAACAGTGAGTTTTCCATGAAATAAAGGTTAAGAATAAAAATAAAAAATAACTTCAAATATCGTGCCTAGGAGGTCCCCATAACCTGCCCGTGAAGTGGCAGGTTTGTAGGATGTACAGAAACATTTAAAAACAAAAAAATGATATTTCAAATGATGGTAAATGGTTTTCCTTTAATCTATTCATAAACAACTGCTTGGGGCGGCAGCTTGTATGAAAAGAGGAGACATTTTAGGACACGCAGAACAAGTTTAGTGATTTTTTTTAAAACGTTTCTACTGAATAAAATACATCAAAAATTACTGTTAATTTAATAGGAATAGTATAAAAATATAGAAAAAAGGTAACCCCATATCATATATATTATAGGGACACAGAGCGCTGTGTATAGAGTAGGGATGCATTGATACCACACACAGACATATCCGTATATATCAACACGCAGACCTATATATACGTATATATCAACACGCAGATATATATATACACCCACCCACAGACCTCAGACCATATATACACATACGCACATGGGGGGTGGCATGTGGACAATCTCAACTAAATGCGCCACCCACCCATTTGGCTGATCCCTCCAGAAGAAATGTTGAACCCGACAGAGCAGAAAATATATATATTATTCTCTGCTCTATCGGGTTCAACATTTCTTCTGGAGGGATCAGCCAAATGGGGGGGTGCAATTAGTTGCCAAAATGTGTGTGTAATAGTCTGGATATATATATTTATAAGAATATAGATATATATCTTATCTATATATATACATATATCATACCTGCCCTTACCTTCCCCTATAAATTTGCTAAAAATATACACACAAGAAAACCAAACCACTGCCTGAGACCCCGTGCAGCCCACATGCCACCCCCCTCTACCTGGCTGAATGTATCTAATATATATAATTAAATACATTCAGTCAGGTAGAGAAAGAAAAAAAAGGTTTTATATTATGTTCCCGAGGACATTTAAAAATATCCTCGGATTTTTTTTTTTTTAGAAATGTGTCACCTTACCTTAGCCTGGTGGTCAGTGGGGGCTCCCTGGATCCTGGTTGTGGGGGGGTCTGCCGTGGCCACAAGTGCAGTGGCTCCCACCCTGCGCTGCCTGTCTCTGCCACATGCACCCAGGCGGCTAGCCCGCACAGTCGCAGCTCTGTCATCCGTCGGCCACATGCTCTTCAAGGGGATCCTTGGGAGGCCAAAGCAGACTTTCCTCTACAGTGCCTGATTAGAGGGCCGTGTCTGCCTGATGTTTTAGTAACAAGAATGTTTTATCCCATAGGCTTCAATGTTAAAAATATTTCCATTTTAATTCAATATCTAATAAACCATTGCTTATAATATTCTACAGTAAAGAGTCTCTTTATTTCTAGATTTTTTACTATTTTTTAAGCTTTTTTTTATACTTTTTTCCCAAAAAAAACATGTTTTCCAACGTTTGGCAAACGTCCCAAAAACTTCGAAGTTCACAAACTGTCGAACAGCCGGTGTTCGATGCGAACTCCGAACAGATCGAACCGAACAACTCATCCCTACCCAGCACGTGTTTTTTGAGAGGAGATTGTTCTGTTAGTGTGTGTTCGCACTGCCAGCAGCTATTGTGGGGGTCTCACTTCTAGAAGATATCTGGGAATTGTTGTAATCTGTGTGTTCTCACTGGCAGCAGCTATTGTGGGGGTCTCACTTCTAGAAGATATCTGGGAATTGTTGTAATATGTGTGTTCTCACTGCCAGCAGCTATTGGGGGGTCTCACTTCTACAAGATATCTGGGAATTGTTGTAATCTGTGTGTTGTCACTGCCAGCAGTTTTTGGGGGGTCTCACTTCTACAAGATATCTGGGAATTGTTGTAATCTGTGTGTTGTCACTGCCAGCAGCTATTGGGTGGGTCTCACTTCAAGCAGATATCTGGGAATTGTAATCTGTGTCTTGTCACTGCCACCCATCAGGGGGTCTCACTGATTTATAGGAGGTTTCTGGAAATTTTAATCTGTGTCTTGTCACTGGCTGCCAGCTATCAGGGTGTCTCACTGAGTTATACCAGAGTCCTGGAAATCTTTAATCTAGATAACACAGTTGAATCAGAGTTCTGCATATCTCCAATTTTTATAACAGAGTTGAATCAGAGTTCTGTATATCTTTAATCTATATATCACTCACCATGTCAGAAAGACCAAAAAGGACAGGCAGATGCTCCCAGACACAGATAAGAGGGCAATCAGCCTCTGTGTCGGAAGGCTGTGCCCCTGGTCTTCGTGGACGTGGTGCATCCTCTGCAGGGGCACGCTTGTCCTTGTTTCTAACTGGTGCTGGCCATCTTAAGCAGCAGCAACATACAGAGGATTTGCAGGATTGGCTAACCAGGCCATCCTCATCCTCCGAGTCCTCTGCCAGCCAGCAGGCTTGTAGTGGTTTACAGTAGAGATGAGCTGTTCGGTTCGATCAGTTCGGAGTTCGATTCGAACATCGGCAGTTCGATAGTTCGCAAACGTTGAACTTTTTGGCGTGTTCGGTTCGAGTTCGAAATATTTTTTTTAAAAAAGTATAAAAAATGCTTAAAAAATACTAAAAAATCTAGAAATAAAGAGACTCTTTACTGCAGAATATTATAAGCAATGGTTTATTAGATATTGAACTAAAAACTAATGTCTAGGTGCAAAGATTCTCACCTCTAAATGACCTGTGCTCTCAAACGGCGTAAACAACAGGTGTTTAATTAGTGTTTGGAAATAACATCTGCTTCTAATTAGTCCGGTCTCATGAATTTGATACATTGTATGCAGACTGGAAGTGCTAGGTGTCGTGTGTGGATCTGTAATGTAGGCTTGTGCACCGATTTTTTTTTCGGTTCGATTCGGTTCGATTTGTTCGGATGTTTAAAATTTTCAATTCGGTTCGTTTCGACCGATTTCTGTTTCGATTCGGTTCGGTTCGGCTCGTTTTTCGTGTACATTTTTTCTTAGGAATAGTGACCATTTTTCGTGTTTTCGGGTCACTTTGCTCATTTTTTGTTTCGACTTCTCGGAAATTTCGGAAATTTTCGTTTTTTCGGAACGTCTGTTCTCCTCGTTTCAAAGTGTCTACGATAATTCTGGCGATTCTATCGTGTTTTTTTTTATTAAATAAAGATCCTTTTTTTCTTATGAATAATTGAATATACATTTCACAACTTTATTTAGTCATATTAAAATGGTATGAAAGCCGAGGAACAAAAAAAATGAACAAAACGATTTAAAAAACGCTAAACTGACCCGAATGCCACAAGAAACAAGTGATACGCAATTACAAATACAAAATTTACAGAATCAGCGATATAACCTATAATAGTTAAATATACGATTTCCAGAATTACCGAAATGGAACCGAAATCACGAATGGAACCGTATTCATGAATAGAGCAAAAATAAATTTCGATTTGACACATTTCAAGTCCATTCTAAAAATCCGAAAATTTTTCGTTTCGGCTCAGAAAACTTTTCGGATCTATCGGTTTTCGGATCCGATCCGATTCGGAAATTCGGCCGAATCCGAAGACACGAATCGGGAAATTTCGTGAAAATTCCGAAATTCCAGAACCCGAAACGCACATCCCTACTGTAATGGCGATGTTTCCATACATCCTACAAATCCGCCACATCACGGGCAGGTTATGGGGACCTCCTAGGCACGATGTTTGAAGGAATTTTTCATTTTTATTTTTAACCCTTATTTTATGGAAAACTCACTGTTCCTTTAACCCTTTCACTGCTGAGGCATTTTACCACTGTGTACATTTGCGGTTATATTTTCTATGGGGTGCGCTTGTACAAAAATTAGAAATGGGGACTTATTAAATTTTTTGGGGGGGAATTATGTGATTTTTAGCAAACGCACACCATAGAAAAAAATCATTAGTGCAGCATCATTGTTCACATTATAATTGAAATGTGAACAATATTGCTGCATTAATAAAAATAACACACAAAAAAAAAAATGTATTTTTTTTATTCTATTTTTATTTTTTTACTTTATACCTGGTCATGTCATGCTCAGGCCTTTCGATTGACACTCTCCATGACCCTCTAGCTGCCATGGTTCTGGAGATATCGGGGTTCAAATGAACCCCTATCTCCACCACAGGATTCCGGGCAGCTAGGGGTTCCCCGGCTATCTGACGTCATCACACTATGCGTGAGGACATCAGGCAGTCAGGGGGGACCCGGGAGTGGAGCCGCCATCCAAGATGGTGCCCCCCACCGGAGCTAGTGCCGAAGTGCGACCCGGTGCCTAAGGGGTTAAAGCCAGGCACTGCTTAAAAGGGGAGACCCTCCCCTTTTAAGTGGTGCCTGGCTTTTTTTTGTGGGACCTCCTGATCGGAAGTGAAAGGGATCTGAACAGATCCCCCCCTCCCTTCCAGGCGATCTCCCGGCATTCCCGGGGTCGCCTGGAAATGACGTCATTGCGCATGGCGCGATGATGTCATTTACGTAAGGAGGAGCTTGACTTCCGCGTCTGAGGACGCTGAAGTCAGAAAGCCGCGGGACCCCGGACAGAGAGGTGAGTGTCCCACACATCGTCAGCAGTAAAGGGGTTAAAAACGTCTTTTTTTAAACTTTTTGTCCTTGTTTCCTGTCCCCCAGGGCACTACCCGGACCCGGACATTGTTTTTAAATGTTTCTATACATCCTACAAATCCGCCACTTCACAGGCAGGTTATGGGGACCTTCTAGGCACAATTTTTGAAGGAATTTTTCGTTTTTATTTTTAACCCTTATTTCATGGAAAACTCACTGTCCTTTTAAAAACTTTTTTTTAAAACTTTTTGTCCTTGTTTCCTGTCCCCCAGGGCACTACCCGGACCCCCATACACCTTTTATGGCAAATATCAGGCATATATGCCCTCTAGGAGGGCACTCTAAAAATCGAACTTTGATTTCCATTGACTTGTATTGAGTTCGTGTTCGAGTTCGAATTCAAACTTTTGAAAAGTTCGAGTTCGAATGCGAACCGAACTCGGGGGTGTTCGGCTCATCCCTAGTTTACAGTCCACCTCAGCTGCCAAAACATCTAATTCAGCCTCCATGTCCACCGCTACTCCTGCTGTAGCCTTACTATCATACACGGAGGAGTCAGCTGAATTGTTTGACTACAGTGACAGTGTCAGTGACATGCTGCTTGAGGATGCGCAGCAACTCCAGTGCTCTGATTCAAACTCTGAGGTTGAGGAAGAGAGTAAAATCAGCCTAGAGGGAGGGGGTGCCAGTGATACACAAAGAACTGGCACTCATGTTCCCCCAGCAGCTGCAGCATATTGCGAGGTTGGCTCCAGTGACGAGGAGATAGGGGGTGTTGACGATGATGAGGTCACTGACTCTACCTGGGTGCCTGATCAAACAGAGGAGTCATGGGAGGAAGAGGAGGCACAACAAAAACGAGGCAGAACGTCCTCTATGGCCAACCGTAGCCAGTCCAAGGCATCAGAAGTCACAGCTGCTCAGGTGCAGAGCACTGTTGTCTCAAAGCACACATCCAGGAACTCTGCTGTCTGTGAGTTCTTTAAGAAATGTGCAGCAGACCGCACCGTTGCTATTTGTAATCTATGTCAGAAGAGGATCAAGCGTGGGAAAGACATCCCACTCTTGGGTACCACGTGCTTGAGGCAACATATGACCACTTGCCACGCATCCCGTTGGCACAACACTTTGCATAGGTCCTCCTCCTCATCTGTCTCTACCCCCACTATACTGTATGTCCTGCCATGTCATTGCCTACAACCTCCACTGACAGGGATGATGCTACAGTAATAGGTGTACCAGGTCCTTCCTTATAATGTGACAGCATCCCATCAGCTGAAGATTTGCGCAGTCAGATTACATTGCCCCAACTGCTGCAACGTAAGAAAAAAATATAGTCCCAAACATCCCCAAGCATAGCGTCTAAATGCCAGCTTAGCAAAATTACTCGCATTACAGCTGCTGCTTTCCAGCTGGTGGACTCTGCTTTTTTCCGTGAATTTGCTGAATGTGCTGTACCACAGTGGCAGGTTCCAAAATGCCATTTCTTTTCACGGAAGGCCATTCCAGCACTATACCAGCACGTGGAAGACAATGTTATTGAGTCATTGGGAAAGGCAGTCAGCAGCAAGGTGCACATAACTTTAGACAGAAGCCTGATAGCTGGCAGCCAGTGACAAGACACAGATTCAAATTCCCAGAAACCTCCTATAAATCTGTGAGACCCCCTGATGGGTGGCAGTGACAAGACACAAATACAATTCCCAGTAGACATGTGCATTCGTTTTAGTACTAAAACGATTTAGTCCGAATTTTGGGATAATTTAGTTTTAGTATGACTCAAGAGAAACGAAACTGCTCAGTACAAAAAACGAAAGAAACTAAAATAAAATGCACTACATTTTAGTTTCAGTCCTTTTTGTGATATTATATTGATGAGTGAAGGAGACCAGCAATGAAGAGCGCAACATCGCAACATCCGAAGTTCTGCACCCTCCACATGCCAATGCAGGAGGATGTTCTATACAGAGAGGGACATTAATTCAGGAGGATGTTCTATATATTATACAGAGAGGGGTATTAATTAATGCAGGTGGATGTTGTATACATTATACAGAGAGGGGTATTAATTAATGCAGGAGGATGTTCTAAACATTATACAGAGAGGAGCCTTTTTTTTTTAGCCCTTTAAATCCAGTGGCTGTGAGCGCGGAGATCGGCTGCTTGTTACATTATCTCTCAGTACAATGTATCAGGCTCAGCTGTTACAGTAACTGACTGCTGCTCATCACAGCGCTCAGAGTTTCAGTAAAACAAGGAAATAATATTGTTTTAACCTCTTACATATAAAAATATTATTTACTAGTTTTACTGAAACTCTGAGCGCTGTGATGAGCAGCAGTCAGTTACTGTAACAGCTTTGCCTGACACGGGGCAGTATTACAATGTTGGTGCTAACTTAACCAGAGCTGTTGTAACTGAAAACCTCCATAGGCTATAATAGCTCTGGGAAGTTTACAACAGCTCTGGTTAAGTTAGCACCAGCTATATAATATGGCCCACATTGTGCTGAGAGTGAGAGATGCTTAACAAGAAGCGATCTCAGCCCTCTGAGGAGCCACTACAATAGTAATTGTATCCACTGGTTTTTGGATGAATGAAATTAGTTTTCATACTAAAGAACTGAAAACGAATTTCTTTAGCAACTAAATAAATTGCATTTTAGTACTAATGCATTAGTTCAAAACGAAATTTTGTGCTGTGCACATGTCTAATTCCCAGGAACCTCCTATAAATCAGCGAGCCCCCTGATGGGTGTCAGTGAGTGACAAGACACAGATTGCAATTCCTAGGAACCTCCTATAAGTCAGTGAGATCCCCTGATGGGTGTCAGTGAGTGACAAGACACAAATACAATTCCCAGGAACCTCCTATAAATCAGTGAGCCCCCCTGATGGGTGGCAGTGACAAGACATAGATTGCAATTTGCAGAAATCTGCTAGAAGTATGTGGGACCCCCTGATAGCTGGCAGTGAGAAGACACAGATTACAATTCCCAGAAACCTCCTATAAATCAGTGAGACCCCCTGATGGGTGGCAGTGAGTGACAAGACACAGATTGCAATTCCAGGAACCTCCTATAAATCAGTGAGCCCCCCTGATGGGTGGCAGTGAGTGACAAGACGCAAATTGCAATTCCCAGGAACCTCCTATAAATCAGTGAGACCCCCTGATGGGTGGCAGTGACAAGACCCAGATTACAATTCCCAGGAAACTCCTATAAATCAGTGAGACCCCCTGATGGGTGGCAGTGACAAGACCCAGATTACAATTCCCAGGAAACTCCTATAAATCAGTGAGACCCCCTGATGGGTGGCAGTGACAAGACACAGATTACAATTCGGAGATATCTGCTAGAAGTATGTGGGACCCCTGATAGCTGGCAGTGAGAAGTCACAGATTACAATTCCCAGAAACCTCCTATAAATCAGTGAGACCCCCTGATGGGTGGCAGTGACAAGACAGAAATTACAATTCCCAGGAACCTCCTATAAATCAGTGAGACCCCCTGATGGGTGGCAGTGAGAACACACAGATTACAACAATTCCCAGATATCTTCTAGAAGTGAGACCCCCACAATAGCTGCTGCCAGTGAGAACACAAAGATTAGAACAATTCCCTGATATTTTGTAGAAATGAGACCCAAAAATAATTGGTGGCAGTGAGAACACACAGATTACCACAATTCCCAGATATCTTCTAGAAGTAAGACCCCCACAATAGCTGCTGGCAGTGAGAACACAAAGATTAGAACAATTCCCAGATATTTTGTAGAAATGAGACCCCCAAAATAGTTGCTGGCAGTGAGAACACACAGATTACAACAATTCCCAGATAGTTTGTAGAAGTGAGACCCCCCCCCCCAATAGCTGGTGGCAGTTAGAACACAAACTAACACAACAATCTCCTCTCAAAAAACACGCATTGTGGCTGAGTGAAGCCTTATATAGTGTGCTGCGGGATTTACCTCTGTGAGCCCATGATTGGGCACAATTTGCCCAATCAGGACTCTGAGCCGTGATTGGCATAGTCTTGCACCTGTCTTGCACCTAAACTGTGGTCAGGTGCAGGCTGTAGCCAATTACAAGCTTCAGGCCAGTGGAAAAGTGCATTGTGGTCCATTGTGGTCCATTGTGGGTGAACATGCGGCGAAAACGCGGAAATGTTCGGAGTTCGACGAACAGCCGAACGGGCGATGTTCGAATCGAACTCCGAACGTATCGAACTGAACATCTCATCCCTACTGAAGAGCAGTTAGACTAGTAATTGAAATAATACAACAATGTGTAGGCCAGATTTCACTCTATCTGTTTTCATTCAGTGAATGAGTTGAGTATGACAAATCCACTGTTAAATGTTTCCGTCTCCTTGCTGCTCCTGTTGTGGTTTGGCTTGGCTTGCAAAATAATTTAATTTTGCACTTCCTTTAATGTGCAGGAAAAACCACAGAGGCGTTTTAACAAGTGATACCATATTTCACGGCAATAGCAACAAAAAAAAAAGAAATACCAGCTCTCGAAAGCTGGTGTTAGGTGACTTTGCAACCACTATTGGAAAAAATGTATAAATAAATTCATTGCTTTCATTATAGTTTCTCCAGTGTCCATTGACTGACAATGTGTGATAGTACAACATTGCAAACATGCGATATTTCAGCTCACCCAGAATATTCATATGTGTTTTGTAATTATCAGGATAATTCAAAGAGCACCGGAATTTTGGTGCTCCTTTGTTCCCTGCACTTCGGGGAATCAAATTCCCAGACTCTGCAGTGAATTCAGCATTCACCACAGGGTCCCCGTATTGCAGGTTAAAGCCGCCGACTGCATCTGAAACATCGCCACAAAAGTGCTGATTCGAACTCAAAAACGGGCGGAAAAAAATCGAAATGATCTGAAAAAAAAAGCCAAACACACTCGCGATCTACCATTGACCGCATCCAACAAGATCTGACAACTCTCCGAATAGAGCACCGATCAGCCACCGGAAGAAGCAGACAAGCCAACGAACGAGATGAAAAAAAAAGAATAAGCAACTTTAAGAAGTTGTTTGCAAAAAAACGCTGCAGGAAAGTGCCTGAAAATGACATATACAGTCCTATGAATAATAATAAAAAGGTCTGTTACCTGAAATGTCTAAAATATAAAGAGAGACTTTTTGCTGCAGACTGAAAGAATAAGCGGTCTAATAAATATTCAATAGAAACGGTAATATTTTTAACATTGAACCCTATGGGATTCGCCTGATTAAACCTGCCGAATGCTTTCACTAACATTTCTCTTCTGTTCAGTGTTATCTGAAAAGATTAACCATTACTTCTGTATGGGGATTTCACTGCTGCCAAAGATCACTGTATTTCGCTGGCAATTCGCCAATATTTGGCGAATTGCCAGCTTTTGAATAGCCGAATGGCCACAAATTTTCACCGTAAATTCGCTGATTGGTGCAATTTCGAATCAGTTTGACTCTTTGAATATCCCTGTGTATATTGATGATTAAATGAAAGTGGCTCGATCCTCATTTTCCTACAGAGCACTGCAAATATGGAATAACCTCCCAGACGCCATCAAATCTTCCCCCAGTCTAAAGTCCCCTAAGAGCTCCCTATTAACATACTGTACCTCAATTCGGAATGCACCTGTAAACATGTAACATAATGACTTTATTTCCTACATATTTATTTTTCTGTTAATCTGTATATTTGGTTTTGTGTTAATATCTTGCATTTTACTATTTTGTATTTCTGTAACCACTCAATGTTCTTGAACCCAGGACATACTTGAAAACGAGAGAAATCTCAATGTATCCTTCCTGGTAAAATCCTTTATAAATAAATAAATAATTAAATAAGACAACCAGAAATAATGTCAAACCATATCACATTTAAGAAATATAATATAAATTATGCAAATTGTGCAAAGCACAACCTATAAATACTTTTAAAGTTCACGCAACACCACTGGTTTCTCCTTAATTGAGAAAAACATACAGGGTTATTCAAAGAGAATCGAAAAGTCACCGTACGTTCGGTGACTTTTCGTTTCCTGCACTTCGGGGCGATTCGGCGATCCTATTTTGCCGACCCTGCGGTGTATTCAGCAAGCACCGCAGGCCCCCTGTAGTGCAGGGAAAACCCGCCGCAAACCTGCCGAACACTCACGAACACTCACCGAAACCCGTAGAAAACAGCTGGAATAACCACGTTTAACACGTCGGAGAAACCCAACTAGTCGCCGATCACAGCGCAGAGCAGCCGCCGGAAAAACCCGATTCACAGACGAACGAGGTGAAGAAAAAAAACAGTACGCTTGAAAGTTTGAAAGTTGAAGCGCTGTTTGGAAAAAAAAATACTAAACGAAAATGTCTGGAATTTACAAAAAGGTCTGTTACAGAAAAATGAAAAAGCAATGTTTAAAAAAATCCAAAAAAAGTTTCCAAAAAAATCCCAAATAATGCCTAAAAGATCCTAAAAAAATTAAAAATAAAGAGACTCTTTACAGCAGAATAAAATAATGAACGGTTTATTAGATATTGAATTAAAACAGGAATATTTTTAACATTGAAGCCTATGGGATTCGCCTGAATAAATGTGCCGATTGAAACCACCGAACAGCATGGCATTTCGGCAACTTTTCCCTGCTCTTTTGTGTTCTCTGAATAGACAAAGCATTGCTATTGGATTTCATTTCCCTCGAACAGGCACCGTATGTGCAGGCAATTCGCCAAGATTTGGCAAACTGCCTGCTCTCTGAATAGCCGAATGGCCAGGAAAGGTAACCGTACGAATCTCATTGTTCGGTTACCTTTCGGCCACAATTTGGATCTCTTTGCATAACCCTGATAGTTTGACTCTCTCATAGCCTTAACCCATTCACTACCTGGATCGTGTATACATGATCAGCAGTAACAGACACAGCAGCCCAAGATCATGTTAACTGGATTTGGGGCTGTGCTTCATGATTGCAAATGAAATACAGTTCTTGGACTCCAGACGGGGCCTTAAAGTTTTAGCCCTGTGGGCATAATGCCCAAGGTGCTTAAACTATTAAACTCAGCTAAGGAATGCCCTGACATATGGGACATTTCCCAGTCGACAGGGAGACAGGGAGCTCTATCTGTAGTAACTCTATTTGGCCAATAGATGGCAACATCTGTCTGCCAAATAGGGTTTTACTGTAAGAAATACACTGGGGATATTCCCAAATATTTCTTACTGTATAATTAATTAAAAATTATTTTCCAAAAACCTACTGTTTCCTGCAATAGATTTTTGGAGAATCACTTGGTAGTGAAAGGGTTAATAACAAAAAGACCATAAATGCAGCAAAGTGATATAATAGGAAGGAAATGGTATCCTAAGGCGCTGTGCGGTGTTGAGATTATGGTGTTATAATGGTGCGGGTGTGCTGCCGATTTAGGGGTGGTTGCAGAGCCTTGTTGCTGCTACAGGTTGATTGGGAGGAAAGTGTGGGGTACCCCTTAGTCAGGCGCTACTCGCTAGTCGTGTCTGTTAAAGTAGCGGTGTAATCGCTCTTAAGGAATTTCAACAATATAATGAGGTATAGCAATGCTAATTTAACAGCTTTGTATACCATAAAAAAATTAAAACCGAGTATAGAAAAAAGTGTAAATATTCATATTAAGAACATACGCCCTCTGGCTTCGGGGGTGATGAATCACAGTCTTTAAAAATCACAATAAATCAGTCTTTTATATTGATACAAACATACGCCCCCTGGCTTCGGGGGTGATGAATCTCAGTCTCTAAAAAGCACAATAAATCAGTCTTTGTGTTGCATAAAAAGAGAAAAGAAAAATAATTAAAAATAATTAAAAAATAATAATAATAATAATTTTCCTCTTAATGATTGAGTGTGTCCTTTTGGTCTTGACTGCTTCCGCTCCTCTCGTCCCTTCAAAATTCCTCCAACAATGAAAGAGGGGATTAAGGATACGTCCGCGTCTGTCAGATAAACCAGAGAGTAAGGATTGGTACACTTACGCTAGTGCGATGATGGATGCTGCTCTGTCTCTTGCGCTCTGCCCAGAAATCCTCTTTGTATCTGCTCCTTCGTGCCTTGTCTTTTGAATTTTCTCGTCCAGGATACTGCAGAAGGCTTCCCTTTATACGGTGCCTTCTGGTTGCTGGCGATGTTAAAAGATGGCAACTGGATGCAGCAGGAGGTTGGCTTGTGCAAAAATTTATTAAGACAGCTCACATCAAATAATAACGCAATCAAAGATAAAAGGAAAATAAAAATATTTTTAAAAAGTTAGAAAGTAACTATTGGATATCACCTATCAAATTTGAAATGAACTATCAAATGGATATCAACTATTGAATTAGATTCGATACGAATCCGATACGATACGATACAAATCAATCCGAAATTAAACGAAATACGAAACGAAACACGAAACGAAATTAGTTACGAAATTCCGAAAACAAAATTATTTAAAAGCGTAACGAAACGAAACTAAACAAAACAAAATTTTCAGCCATGCACATCTTCCCTATCATGGGGCATGTAGTTCTGAAATATTTGGAGATTCACCATCACTGTTATAGAGTGTTCTGCTCATCTTGGTTTGCAGTTTATCACTACATGAGAATCCACAGAGAGAAACCAAAATATTGTAGGGATGTGTGTTCCGGGTTTCGGAATTTTGGAATTTTCACGAAATTTCCCAATTCGTGTTTTCGGATGCGGCCGATTTTCCAAAAATTTTTAGATCCGAAAATGGCAGATCCGAAAAGTTTTCCGAGCCGAAACGAAAAATTTTCGGAATTTTCCAATGGACTTGAAATGTGTCAAATCGAAATTTATTTTCGCTCTATTCATGATTTCGGTTGAATTTGTGATTTCGGCTCCATTTCAGTAATTCTGGACATCGTATATTTAACTATTATCGGTTATATCGCTGATTCTGTAAACTTTGTATTTGTAAATGCGTATCACTTGTTTCTTCTGGCATTCGGGTCAGTTTAGCGTTTTTTAAATCGTTTTGTTCATTTTTTTTGTTCCTTGGCTTTCATACCATTTTAATATGATTAAATAAAGTTGTGAAATGTATATTCAATTATTCATAAGAAAAAAAGGATCTTTATTTAATAAAAAAACACGATAGAATCGCCAGAAGTGTCGTAGACACTTTGAAACGAGGAGAACAGACGTTCTGAAAAAACGAAAATTTCCGAAATTTCCAAAAAGTCGATCCAAAAAACGAGCAAAGTGACACGAAAATCCGAAAAATGGTCGATATTCCTAAAAAAAATGTACACGAAAAACGATCCGAACCGAACCGAATCGAAACAGAAATTGGTCGAAACGAGCCGAATCGAAAAGTTTAAACATCCGAACAAATCGAACCGAATCGAACCGAAAAAAAAATCGGTGCACAAGCCTAAAATATTGTAGTATTGGGTATCATCCTGATCTCAGGATACTGGCCAAAAATTGATCAGAGTTAAAAGTTCAAACCAGTTATTTATTGCATTGAGAAAAGAAAACCCTCGTGCAGTCAGGAAAAATACATAACATGATTTTGGGTAGAGCTAGTATCTCACCAGATTTTTACACAGAAATAACCACAAATTAAATAGACCTTAAATTATGCATTACATGATTAACATATAAGCATGTGATCTGTTTATAAGTCCTAATGTGTATTGCTTTTGTCAACACAATTAAATTTATTTGTTTCTGTCAAAGTCAGCAAAATTACCTTCCTGAAAGAAAATGACAGAATGAACTTCCCAATCTTTTAGGAACAAGGTGGCAAGTGGTCAAGTGCTAAAAAAAGAAGCAGGGCACTCACCAAGGCTTCTGTGCCCCAATTAGCACTTATCATCTCACAATTAACACAAACACACTCTCAGTTCTGCTCTATTTATGTATCTATGTGGATTTTAGCAAAAATATATGATAAATCTTATCTTTATTGTCACTTGACATGGAAACATATCTTTGAACACCTGAAGAAAAGCTTTATAGTGTGTGGGACCAATGGGAACTCTGTTGCCTCTGCAAAATTAGTGGAGGGAACTGCGTTTCACATCGACTTGACCTGTAAGGTTAACCCTTTAATGCTTGTGTTTCTTCTCCATACTCTGTGGCCCATACACTTTTACCACAAACTAAACCAAACATCCTGCTCTCCATATGATCTCCACCCTCCTCCTTCAGATCTTGCTTTTTTCAGACAATGGTACCTCAAAAACACTTACAGAGTCCTTTAGTTCCTTAACCCCTTCACTACTATGATCATGTATACACAATCAGCAGTAGCTGACACAGCAGCCAGAGATTGGGGTACCATGATAGGGAACTATGCTGTAACATTGCTAATGAAATTGGTTTGTTGCAAACAAATTTTGTTTGCATTTGGGCTCCTGTAGGTGCCCCCAAAGTTCTAGCAATTTGGGCATGACACCCGATGAAACTGTTAAAAATTGTATTTTGACAAAAATGCCTACAAGAAGCTTGCTGTAAAAAAAAACTAAAAGCTTACAGTGCTTCTTGTTGTCTTTATTGAGACCCTGCTGCCTGTGGTATTCAGGATGGGGTATGTAGGATGGGTTGTGTGTCCTTCCATATCACCAAAATTGTCCTTTATCCAAAACTGCCTTTACACTCTTCTGAAAAAAGATATGCTCCTCCATGTGTCAATTGTTTTCTTTTAATTACTCATTATTTTTGAAAAAGTGTATTCAGCATATTCCAGGAAATTTGTAATGTAAAACATTTGTGATTGGTTCACTGCTGCCTACACCTTTATGCCTGGAAAGGCACATAACCGAAAATAAAGCTATTGCTGGTCGAAGTTGTGAGTAGCCACAAGTATTGTCTGTACTTTGTGTGACTCTGCTTCCCTCTCACCACTTCAGGGGTCCAGTTAGAGGGCTGATTCAGCCCTCTGGATGCAGGGGGCTCAATGCTCCACCCAGAAGCTCAGATCATCAAGAGCTGATTTTAGGATTACAGATCAATACCCACAAGTTAGAGCCTTTTCAGGAATTATTTCCCTCCAATGGCTTTCAGTGTGCTTACATCAAGAGTCATTGAATTAGCTGGATACTTGCTCGGGCATCCCCTCCCCCTTCAGTCAAGTGACTGCTGCAGCTCACAGGAGGTCAGCAGCAGCTCATGTCCAAAGAACTGCAGACCGGAGCCCAGTGCAAGACTTAAAGTAAGTCACCAGTCTCAAGGATAAAAATAGGAGGGTGGATGCAGGCTGGGGGGGGGGTTAATGCTTATTCCTCTGTCCCACTAATCAGATTTTAACCCTAAAACAACCCTCTAATGTTAGCCTTTATAGGGCTATATTGCCTAGTTGACGGTAGCATGGAGACGGTAAGCCGAAAAATCTGTGCATGCGGATTTCCCCTTACTGTCTTTATGTTAATGACGTATTCCTTGAAAGGTGCTACCTCAGCACCTTGTTCTGGAAAGCAGTGCTAACCTCCCTGATACCCACAGTAGCTCTTCCGCACCACTGCGAGTATCAGCTCGTGGAGACCATAGGACTCCTTGAAGGCATGCACTTCCAAGCCTGGTAAAATCCTTTTATAAATAAATAAAGCCGCCCTTCCGTGATCACGCAGTGTTGTGGAGGGAGCCTAACAACTATTTGTTCTCAGTCTCACTCTGCTCCGGGGGAGAAGAAGTGGCGGTCGGATCGGGCAATCCTTTTTGCTGGGGATCACATGTGGGTATGGGGTTTTTACGGGGGATTTAGAGCGTGTTAAATGAGTTTGCTTTCACTTTTAGGAGCTGTTAAAATTTTGTGTTCCAAAGGTAATTTGGTTCAGCACATTGCAATACCTCACTTGTCGAGACACTAAAAATAGATCACGCTCCCCATGTTAATTATAGGAGACACAAAGTAGGGTAAGCTCATGCAAGCTGTCAGGTGCAAAACTTTTCCACCCCAGTTTCACGTCAAGATCGGAATATCGATGCCAGACGTTAAACTTACTAATGCTAGCACTAACACTTACATATCGAGACTCAACATTAGCACCAACTATGGAAAAGAGCCCTTAGCATTTCCTACCTGCCATTTTCATTGTATTCCAGATTTCACCCTGTAACAAAACAAGGTGGGAAGAAACGAGAGTGGGCTCTGAGCCATATGAGCATGAATTCTAAAGAACAGGTTCAATCAAGCATTCATTTGGTATTTCCCTATACCGGTAGCGACTCTTAATTTCTTTTCTCAACCCTAGTATTTTGCAATATACCGAAATGATCCCCGGCCGATTGCTACATTTATAAATGAACACAGAAACAACATATTTGCTTTTAGATGATTGAATTCCCCATGTAGTAGTCTGTAAACTACACGCTTTCCTTTCGTTTCGATCAATTGTTATGATAGTTTCTCTGAGAGAATGTGGGGATTCCACTAAATGAACAAAGCTTGGGGACAGGTAATCTTTTCTGTTTCTGAAGTGATGCCTATAATCATGAGTGCATCCCACGTATGTGAATTGTAGCGTGGATTTTATCTTTTTGTTTTTATATTGTTCACATTTTCAAATACTTATGAACTCTTGAGTTTGTGAAAGTGAACATCGATCAAAAGATAAATGTAGTTTCGTGTGTGTGTGTTCCCTATCAATTCATATATGTAAAGACTGTAACGGAAGCTCGCTCACACATTAAAGTTGTTAAGACATTTTAAACCTGTAGAGGTTCTATCATCTCTTTATCCTTTCAAGATTTCAACAACTGGTGACCCATTGAAGATTTTATACAAGGTTTTTAACCCTAAGCTTACACACCTCAAGCCGGATCCCTCAGCCTGCTGCTTAAGTTCCCATCTTTATGTTCTACAGTATACAGTATTACATACACGTGTGTGCCTGGCTAATAAACCTTCTTGAACTATATTCACCTATCCCTTCCGTGTGGTGTATATCTGCATAATGTACTCATACCTGCAAGCTGGCTGGGTGGAGTAGAGGTACCATCACTGCTCTGTAACCATGGAGACTGTGGAGATACAGGTTCGAAACCCGGCCAGAGCATCTCTTCAGGAAGTGTCCTTGGGCAGGAAACCTAATGGCACATACTCGCCACCCAGGACACACCGTAGATACTCGAGTATAGTGCGACCTGAATATAATGCAGAGGATAGAGATTTATTATGAAAATTAGAGAATACTCAAGACTCGAATATAATGCGAGGAGCAAAATTATACTGTACCGGTAAACAATTAAAATCCTTCCAGGTTCTCTTAACACAGTCAGGCTACCCCTCCGGCCAGGGTGCTCGGCTCTAAAATGATTGTAGCTGTTACTAAGTATGAAGCCGCTGGCCATCCGTCTCCTTTACTAGCGATTAGATGGCCGGTGGAGGCAAGCGAGGTGAATGATTGGCTTAAACCGAGCTTGCCCTCTGGCCATGATGGATCCCACCTCTCCTGAATCTGGGAGTTCCTGAACTGTTTGCATGTATCAGGGAGCCCGCATTCATTTCAGTGAGACTACCGGAATTTCTGGGAGACTTGGGATCCAGAACAAGGCAAGATTTTTTTCTTTTCTTTTTTTTATACACGCAATGCAGATGTCTCGAATATAATGCGACCCCTCCAATTTTAAGGTCAATTTTTGTCAGCAAAATCTAGCGGTATACTCGAGTATCTACTTGAAAAAAGAGAGAAATCTCAATGTATCCTTCCTGGTAAAATTCTTTCTAAAAAAAACCCCAAAAAACATTACCAACCCCAGCTGGGATTAACTACTGTGAAACCTCCCTAGATAGTGAATTCACCAAAGTTTCACATGAAGTCAATCCACTGTTTGGAGAATAGACTTTTATGGCAATTGCTGTGGAGTGGAGGGGTTTCATGGATGTACGAGAGTCATATTTGAGTATGATTGGTGGGTCAAGTTTGAGGTGACAATGGTTACTTGGAGGGTGGAGAAATCTTTGTAAGTACCTGCATTTGTAATGTTAATACTTGACACCCAGTATACTTGTCTTTTATCTTGTTGCCTCTGCTTTTAGGAGATTGACAGCATTATTATCTTTTCAGAAGATTAATTTTATAGCTCTCCATTACATGGATTCAAGATTACTACAGCAAAAAAAAAAGACTTATTATTTTTTTTAAATATTTTTACTGTTAGAGTGGGGAAAGTTGCCAAAGGAAAAAAAAAGACCTGTATACTTAGTATCGCAAAGATTCCCCGTAAGCAAGAACGTCTGCAACGCCTGTCCCCGTAAGGAAGGTAACCATTATGTAAAAGCCTAGTTTAATTCAAATCAAGTTGCGTGCCTTCACTCCGTAATCTAATGAAAATCCAAATTACATTTTAATAACACAGTAATACAAATTTGCACAAAAGACAGACGCCGTAGACATATGTCGCTTTCGGCAAGATTTTCTAAAGTTCACCTTCCGAGCCAAAATCGCATCAAAAGACATACAATGTTCATTAAAAAGCAAAAATACTTGGAAGAGCTCACAGCCGCGCAGACAAATTTGTCCTGATAGTGTCTTGCTAGCTTCAAGTGGCATTCTATTCACCCCGACCATTAGATTTTCAAAGTGGTCAGGCTGTGGATACCCCCCTTCCCACTTTTGCCATTTGGCAGAAATGGCTGTGTGTAGCGGAGGAGTTTCCTCCACACCACATAGCTGGGATTTTGTATATCCTGGCTGCCGGTCACCGATGATGTCAGCACACTCTGTGTCCTGATATCATCATTTCTCAGAACGCTTGCCTGTATAATACCAATAGAGATATTGGGGGGAAAATTGCCGATTTTGGGAGTGATGCCTGTTGCCAGGGATATTTGAATATGTCGTATTGTTAAGGTAGAGGGTGCCTGGTTGCCTGTGAATGTGAACCCGTGGAGATCCTACTCTGCCCCATCCCACCATTTTTTCTGTCTCCCTATTATTTTCGTTTTCTCTTCTTCTTGTTCTCTCTTTCGCCTGTCGTCTCCCCTCTCTTGGGTGATGCTTCACTTGGAAAATGTAGGTGGAACAAGGTTTTTTTATTCAGACTGATGTTTAGTTTTTATCTGTGATTGCCTGTTTTACCTTAAATAAAGTCTTTAAAAAAAAAATGACATGATTTAATTAATAGAACGGATTCTACACAGCGGCCGAGCTAACAAGCTTCCTTTGGATAAGCATTTTTAAATAAATAAAATCTGTTAAAACTTTTTTGAAAGATTTACTGTATCTACAGAAGTCACCATTAAAGTCTATGGGAATTTTTGTAGATAAATCTTTTGACATTTTTCTAACCAGTTGTAATCATTTAAAAAATGCTTAGCCAAAGGAATTAAATCGAGGCCAATGTGTGACATACAGTTGTGTTCAAAATTATTCAACCCCCACTGAAATTGAGTGTTTTGGCCAGTTTGACATTGATTTTGATCATTCAGTCATCTTGCTTACAATTAAATCAAAGAGGCACGTGTAGGTCAGACAAATATAACATAACATTTATAATGAAATAACCACAAATGTCTTTTCTGTGCTCACATCATTATCAGTTTTATTCAACCCCCAAGTGACATTCAATCTTAGTACTTAGTACAACATCCTTTTACAGTTATAACGGCTTTTAAACGTGAAGCATAGCTTGACACAAGTGTCTTGCAGCGATCTACGGGTATCTTCGCCCATTCGTCATGGGCAAAAGCCTCCAGTTCAGTCACATTCTTAGGCTTGCGCACTGCAACTGCTTTCTTTAAGTCCCACCAGAGGTTCTCAATCGGATTTAAGTCAGGTGACTGCGATGGCCATCCAAAATGTTCCAGCCTTTAATCTGCAACCATGCTCTAGTGGACTTGGAGGTATGCTTGGGATCATTGTCCTGTTGAAAGGTCCAACGTCTCCCAAGCCTCAGGTTTGTGACGGACTGCATCACATTGTCATCCAATATCTCCTGGTACTGAAGAGAATTCATGGTACCTTTACACACGCTGAAGCTTCCCTGTACCTGCAGAAGCAAAACAGCCCCAAAGCATGATTGACCCCCCGACATGCTTCACAGTAGGCAAGGTGTTCTTTTCTTCATAGGCCTTGTTCTTCCTCCTCCAAACATAGCGTTGATCCATGGGCCCAAACAGTTCTAATTTTGTTTCATCAGTCCACAGAACACTATCCCAAAACTTCTGTGGTTTGTCCACATGACTTTTGGCATACTGCAGTCGACTCTTCTTATTCTTTGGAGACAGCAAGGGGGTGCGCCTGGGAGTTCTGGCATGGAGGCCTTCATTACGCAGTGTGCGCCGTATTGTCTGAGCTGAAACTTCAGTACCCACATCTGACAAATCTTTTCTCAGTTCCTCAGCAGTCACACGGGGACTTTTCTCCACTCTACGCTTCAGGTAGCGCACAGCAGTCGAAGTCAGCATCTTCTTTCTGCCTCGACCAGGTAGCGTTTCAACAGTGCCCTTTGCCTTGAATTTGCGAATGATGCTTCCTATGGTCTCTCTTGGTATGTTTAACATCTTTGCAATCTTCTTATAGCCATTGCCCTTCCTGTGAAGAGTAATCACCTCTACTCTTGTCTTCCTGGACCATTCTCTTGACTTCACCATGTTTGTAACCACACCAGTAAATCTCTAGAAGGAGCTGAGTATCACAGTCATTTTAAAGCTGCCTAATTGGTGCTTATTATGCTTTATTGCTGCTCCGTGACATCCACAGGTGTTTTCAATACCTGATTGAAAACACTTGAATGAACCTCTGTTCTTCAGAGTGGTAGTCTTTAAGGGGTTGAATAATTGTGTCAATGAAGAATTCACAAAAGAAACATTTACTACTGTATTACAAAACCAATTGATGTCATTTTAGTTGCATATGGTTCTTTAAAAAGTCCTTGTAGGATTTCATTCTGAATACAATTACAAATGTCACTAAATTCCCTAAAACCCTTTACAGCATTGGGGGTTGAATAATTTTGAACACAACTGTAAACACCAATTAGTGAAACAGTGATTTAAAACAATTTGATAAACGAGTTTGCCATACTTATTCAGTTGCAGTTGATGTAAATATGCAGGGTTATCCAAAGAGCTCCGAATTGCTTGAGAAATCAGCGTTCGGTTACCTTTCCTGACCATTCGGGTATTCTGAGAGCAGGCAATTCGCCAAATCCTGGCGAATTGCCTGCACATACGGTGCCTGTTCGGTGCCTGTTCGAGGGCAGTGAAATCCCCATGAAATGCACTGCTTCAGCTATTCAGATAACACAAACCAGCAGTGAAAGGTTCCCGAAATGCCCTGCCATTCGGTGGTTTAATTCGGCAAGTTAATTCAGGAGAATCCCATAGGCTTCAATGTTAAAAATATTCCCGTTTTAATTCAATATCTAATAAACCGTTCATTATAAAATTCTGCAGTAAAGAGTCTCTTTATTTATAGATTTTTTAGGATACTTTAAGCATTTTTCAGATTTATTTATTTATTTATTTTTTTAAAGACCGATTGTTTTTTTAACCCTTTCGCTGCTGAGGCATTTCCCGCCTCTGTGCTGAGGTCATTTTTACCGGTTTTGCTCATCATGTTTAAACGTCTTTTGAAGGCTTATTTTAGTATATGACCCAGACATATTATATATCGTTCTTTCCGTCAGACTTGGCAGAAATGCAATAAAATATGAATTCAATAATTTACAACGTGTAAAGTGTTTTTTTTCACATTTTAACATGCGAGCAATTGCGGTTATATTTTGTATGGGGTGCGCTTGTTAAAAAAATTAGAGATGGGGTCTCGTTACATTTTTTTTGGGGGAAAATTACGCGATTTTTAACAAACGCACCGCATACAATAATCGTTAGTGCAGCATCATTGTTCACATTATAATTGAAATGGGAACAATATTGCTGCATTAACAAACCACAAAAAAGAAAAAAAACTTGTTTATTTTTTTTTTTATAATTTTTTTTTAAATATTTTTTTATTTTTATTTTTAATTTTATTTATTTTTTTAAACTTTTTCATAGTCATGTTTGGTATCGTTGGATCGGCCATGCTCTGGCCGATCCAACAGTACCAAACTTTAACCCCTAGCTGCCGATTCGTGATCCGGCTCCCCAGGGGTTAATGACAGCCACCGTTTGGAAGGGCAGGCTGTGCCCTTCCAAATGGTGCCTGGCATTAAGCTCAGGACCCCCGCGATCGGGAGGGAGAGAGGTCCGAAGGACCTCCCCCCTCCCTTTCAGGCGCCTCCTCCGCACACGCGGGGGGGGGGCGCCTGAAATAGATGTCATCGCGCCACCGCGATGACATCTATTGTGCCCGCGGCAGTCCCGGATTGACGGCTGACATCCAAGATGTCAGCCCGCACCGGGGGGCACAGCGATCGGCCGGAATCCGGCGATTGCAGGCTGATTCGGGAGGACGCTGAGCGCGTCCTCCGCAGCGAAGTGGTTAAGTTTACTTATTTTTTCTGTAACATCCCTTTTTATTATCATTCCCTGGACCTCATATGCAAATTTCAGACATTTTCGCTCAGTAGTTTCTTTGCAAACAGCGATTCATTTTCAAACAATACAAATGGTTTTGCTAATTTATTCACTGCCTCGTCTGCAGTGTCGGCTGCTTCGGCTGCGTGTGATCGGCTTCTGCTCGGGTTTTTCGACGGGTTAATCCAGATGTTTTCGTGTGTTTTGGCGTGCATTCGGTGGGTTTTGTGGTTAGTTTTCATCGGGTTTGCGGCAGCTTTTCCCTGCAATTCGGGGACCCTGTGGTGCTTGCTGAATACACCGCAGGGTCACCGAAATGGGATCGGCAAAAGGAACCGAATTGAAGAAAACGAAAAGTCACCGAACGTGCGGTGACTTTTCGAATCTCTTTGAATAACCCTGTTAGTAATTTGTCAACTGATCACATATTCCTGCTTAATGAATTAACCCACATTTATTTTGCACAGTTTTGTTTTTATATTACATTGAAATCAAATTTTTTTTAAGAAATTTTAAGTTTATAATGAAAGTATTGCATTTACAACAAAAAATCAGAGCAATACAGAAATACTGATAAGAAAAATATAGAAGCATACAACAGTAGACCCTAGAACATAAAAGATATTGGGTGACTTGCGGCATAGTAGAACAGAAAATAATGAGGGTATAGGGATAAATAGTATGGGAGCCCAGGGAGAATATACTGTGCCAGCATTGTGACCAGGGGAACCCAGGAAGATAAGGTCCACTTCCTCCTACAGTGCCCCAAGTACTCAGCACTGAGGGAAACTCACTTCCAGTGACTCTCCGCTCTCATCCCGGACTTCACCTCTATAGAAGAGACGAGGAAACTCCACATCATACTGGGAGAAGAGGAGCCGGCGGTGAAAATATCTGCCCAATACGTCACAAAATGTCACAGACTGAGAGGAACATGAGAGATCCCGGACTTATAAATCCCGAACATGGACTCGCCCCATCCCACTTCACATTATCCCTTACCCCTGATAATGTCCATGGACTTGCCCAGTCCCCCCATATATGTCCCACTACCCCCCCTCCACCCCACATAACCTCCCCATATGCTTGGGCAATGCTAAAATGTATTTGGTCCTGCCAATAAAGCTTATTTTGATTTGATTTGATTTGTATGACATACTGCCTGACTGGTGTGAAATGTATGCAGGAAGAGCCTTTCCTTATACTTTGATCACTGTATCTACCAATCACCAATGGGAGGGGGAAACGATGTGTAAACATTACCTCTGCCTCCACCACAAGCCGTCCCGGCCGGGGTCAGACGAGCATTTTTGAGAGCGGAAGGAACGTCCGTGAGAGTGGACGTTCCTTCCACTCTGACACCTGTGTGGCCACCTCGCTGAGCGCAGTTAGTGCGCTCAGCGCTGCAAGGCTCGATCCTCCTATGTAGGGAGAGGTGCCTTGAAGTGGCGAGTGAGTTTACGTTGCAATGGCCACTGAAACAAACAAAAACCTCATAGTGTTTTGTTGTACATGGAACACATAGAAACGAGCGCAGATGACAACTTTTTTTTCTCTTGTTATGTTTTATACATTAACTGGGCTGTTACTCCAGACTGTTGCAGCCGCTCCGGTGAGTATGGGCGCAACGTAATTTTTTCTGTATGTATGTATATTATGCTTGTAACTCCAGTCCGTCATTTTGCTGCTGTTCCTCTTTCCGTGTTTTTTTTTTAATCCCAAATGGGAAGTGTTTGGTGCATGTATAAATAAAACCCACCATATCTCTGCCTCTCCTTAGCTGAAAAGCAGCAGGAGGGGCTTGGAGCTGCTCAGTAGAGCAGCTTTTGGTTACATTGGTTAGGTACTCACTCTATAAAGAGGTGCCTTGAAGTGGCGAATGAGCTTACGTTGCAATGGCCAGTGAAACACAAAAACCTCATAGTGTTTTGTTGTACATGGAACACATAGAAATGTCCTTAACCTCCTAATGTCTTTCCCCACACCTTGCAGGCAGTGGGCACTTGCGATCAGAGAGCTCTTGCGGCTATCACCTCTATGGGCTAATGGCAGGAGGGCTCTACTGCAAGCTCTGTGGCAGCGCTACACAGGCAGAACATAACACCTGCCATAGTGCAAGCTGTTATGTTAACCCAGAGAGCCCCCTCTCCTAATGGTGTCTTCGGGCTACTTCCTAATTGTCCTAATGGAAGCACTCGCCCTGTCTTGTCACCATTTGATGGTGGGACGGAAACAAACTGAAATGACTGAACTTTGATAATAACTGCCTGTGATTATAATTTAAAGCTCATTATGTATGGAATATATCATTTAATGATTTTGGGCTCTATTTCAGTCCCAAAGCAAATCTTAACGCGTGCACAAAAACACATTAACGCGAGGGGCAAAACCCTTTGCGCAGAATGTCGTATTACAATGTCCGTGCAAAAAATGCACGTTAACGTCTAACGTGGGTAGACCTGCGCAAATACTTTGCGAGCATACCGTACTGCGTACCGTAATACTTAACATTGTGAGCACAAATGCGTTTGTGCGCTGGTATGAGGATGGTATTACAATCGATTTTTAACGGACAACGTTTGCGCGCATAATTTTATCGTCTTTGAAAAGCTGGTGTTAATGGCAAATCTGAACGACCTGGACAAACTCAAATACACCAGCCCGAAAAAAAATACGCAGCAACATATATTTACACATTCTACACATACCAAATCAATAAAATATAGAAGTTGTGCATGTTTTTATTATTGCTGCAGCATAAATACGCAGATTGATTTTGGCAGGCGCAAAAACCTAGCGGGAGACAATTGTGGTAATTCTGATGAGTATCTTCTTAGCTTCTGGCATCTGCTGGCTATGATATGCAAGAGATGACTAAAAAAAAAGCTATACTGGCACGAGTTCTCAAAAATCAGTGCTAAAGGCTCTTTTCCTTGTTACAGACTATAATTAATAGATATATATCATCTGCTAATCCTCCGAGCATCATCATGCAGGTGTGTGGAGGACGAAGAATGCCAAGAGTCTGGGCGTCCTTTCTTTTATATTGAGCCAGCAGCGCATGCAGCAGATTAATATGATTTATATAGCACACACCTTGCATGATATTGATCGGTGCAAAATTGATAATTGATACCAGAAAGCACAGCATGTAAACAACGTAAGCAATGGTTTTACCTGGATTACATACATGGAGAGATAAAGGAACTGGAGCATATTACAACGTCTCCATGTACAAACCTGTCACAAATAAAGTGCGAATTAAACAACATATGTATATCTGACATTATTTTAAAATGTATTACTCTTGGGTTTCTCTGTTACGCAAGAAATAGAATTTGAGTTGAAAACAACTCTGCGTGGGTATAATTATCACAGGTGCTGACTGGCAAGTTTCAACCTGGAGGCCAAGACATATTGAACCTTTAGCTATCGTTTACTCTTAGTTTACTGTGTACAGCTAAGTCAAAATCCGGCTCCCCAGATGTTGCTGAACCACAACTCCCATGATTCTCTCTCCATCTATTGCAGTCAAAGGTATCTGGAAATTTTAGACCATCAACATCGGGGGTCAGAGTTTGACATCCCTGGTGTACAGTTTTCCTAGACCAAAACAAAGAAAAAAACTATGTTGTTTTGTAAAGGATAAAGAAGACTTTACAGTGATACAACAAAGCTTATTCGATAACCAACTTCATTTATTGTTGTTGTATTGACCATAAACACTGGACTGGAGTTTGCCAAAAGGGAAAATCAATCAGCTGGAGGAAAAGATTCATTGATGAAGCTTCTCCTGCAGCTGTTTGAATTTCTCTTTGGGAAACACCGAAGTTTATCTTTGTTGCAACAACAGTAAACTACAGTGTTTAGTGAATATCCCTGTGTGTAAATATCTATGTATATACAGTATATCTATTATTTACATAACTATATTATGAAAATTAATTGACCCATTAAGAATGGAGTAAAATTGTACGTTTGATTGAAACAAAACCTAGACTTTGAGCTATATGTCTGTTCAACAATAATTTACTTTTTTCAAATTAATCCCTGGCCTATACTTACCTGATTAAGATCTTACCGGCAGTGTCATATCATGAAATGTTTAGGAAAACACTACACCACAGCTATTACTCACCACATAGACTGCATTTAATGGGTTGGAAACCTAATCCTTCGTGTTTTAAATGCCCGGACAAACAAACTGACCTATATCATTGCTTTTGGGGCTGTCCGGTAATTCGCCGCTTCTGGTCCTCGGTTCACACCTACATCCTCTCCACTACCAAACAATCCCTACCATTGACGCGGAGTTCCTTATTTTAGGTCCCATCCCTTCCTTACGAATACACCACAAACACTTTTTATCAGTGGTAGCTGCAGTGGGTCGTAAGACAATTTTACAAACTTGGAATCACTCGACTCCAGTCCCTCTCTCGCTTTTTCAAACCAAAGTAAATCACCTCTTTCGCATGGACTGGCTACATACTCTGGTTAACAAAGAAATCCACGCCAAGAAATTCCTCACTGTATGGCAATGTTACTTTCCCTCATTGACCCCACACATGCGTACACTAATTTGATCCTCAATACAATATACTCCGTGGAAATGGTGGCGGGACGCAATCCACTAAAACCCCTACTCTGACATGCATACACTATAACGCAATACCTTCCTGACTCTCATCTTACTCTAAACTAGACTGAGCTCACAGCTCTCATACCTACTATCCTAATGCGAATCTCCACGCTACATTGGACCGGGCAGTCCATAGTTCTGCTTAATCCGTTCTGGTTTTTCTTTTCTTTTTTTTTTTGTTGTTTTTTTTGTTTTGTTTTTTCTCCTTGATACTCAATTTGTAACCGTTTACTCGCTATGTTACAACTATCCTTAAAGATACAAAAGAGTATTGTATAATTGTAAAATAGAAAAAAGAGGCACACTGTACTCTCCTTTACGAAGTAACCACTTTTTCTTTGTTTCACTGCTACCGAAATACATACCATTATACGGATCACTGTATTTTAAACTGTGCATATTAAAAATTGTCAAATTTAAAAACCCGGCCTGTAGTGGATCCCGAGGACTGGAGTTGAGAAACCCTACTGTAAAGGATAAACAGACACAGAAAAAAAAATACAAATTAGCACATTTAATCTCAGAACAACAATTTCTGTGCAAAAATTCTATTTTTACTTTATATGTAGTTGTTAACGTCACATCCAACGTTTGAAATAAATACTCTGATGTTATTTTTTTCAACAAAAATCACTTGGTAGTGAAGGGGTTATGTATAATTTAATTTCTATTCTTTGTATAAACATGTGATAACTAGAACCAAATACTTATTTTGCCCTCTGGGTATTGACGAACCTTTGTGACATTTTCTTTAACATTTTGGGATATCACCGTATTGTTGATGTCAGCCTGTTTATTGGAAGTTATTGCCACTTTTACAGTTACAACTGTCAATTTGAAGTCACACATATTTACTAGGATCTGAATTTATCAGGCAATATATTAGGCAATACACTATATTGCCAAAAGTATTCGCTCACCTGCCTTGACTCGCATATGAACTTAAGTGACATCCCATTCCTAATCCATAGGGTTCAATATGACGTCGGTCCACCCTTTGCAGCTATACCAGCTTCAACTCTTCTGGGAAGGCTGTCCACAAGGTTTAGGAGTGTGTTTATGGGAATTTTTGACCATTCTTCCAGAAGCGCATTTGTGAGGTCACACACTGATGTTGGACAAGAAGGCCTGGCTCTCAGTCTCTGCTCTAATTCATCCCAAAGGTGTTCTATCGGGTTGAGGTCAGGACTCTGTGCAGGCCAGTCAAATTCATCCACACCAGACTCTGTCATCCATGTCTTTATGGACCTTGCTTTGTGCACTGGTGCACAGTCATGTTGGAAGAGGAAGAGGCCAGCTCCAAACTGTTCCCACAAAGTTGGGAGCATGGAATTCTCCGAAATGTCTTGGTATGCTGAAGCATTCAGAGCTCCTTTCACTGGAACTAAGGGGCCAAGCCCAGCTCCTGAAAAACAACCCCACACCATAATCCCCCCTCCACCAAACTTTACACTTGACACAATGCAGTCAGACAAGTACCGTTCTCCTGGCAACCACCAAACCCAGACTCGTCCATCAGATTTCCAGATGGAGAAGCGCGATTCGTCACTCTAGAGAACGCATCTCCACTGCTCTAGAGTCCAGTGGCGGCGTGCTTTACACCACTGCATCTGATGCTTTGTGTCACTTGGTGATGTATGGCTTGGATGCAGCTGCTCGGCCATGGAAACCCATTCCATGAAGCTCTCTGAGCACTGTTCTTGAGCTAATCTGAAGGCCACATGAAGTTTGGAGGTCTGTAGCAATTTACTCTGCAGAAAGTTGGCGACCTCTTCGCACTATGCACCTCAGCATCTTCTGACCCCGCTCCATCAGTTTACGTGGCCTACCACTTCGTGGTTGAGTTGCTGCCGTTCCCAAACACTTCTACGTTCTTATAATACAGCTGACCGTTGACTGTGGAATATTTAGGAACGAGGAAATTTCACAACTGGATTTGTTGCACAGGTGGCATCCTATCACAGTTCCACGCTGGAATTCACTGAGCTCCTGAGAGTGACCCATTCTTTCACAAATGTTTGTAAAAACAGTCTGCGTGCTTGATTTTATATATCTGTGGCCATGGAAATGATTGGAACAACTGATTCTGATTATTTGGACGAGTGAACGAATACTTTTGGCAATATAGTGTATATGTGTGTGTGATTGTATCAGCAGATTTTGTATTAGATGGATTATTACTCCGTGGGGATGCTATCCATTTTGTATTTTATGTTTAAATTGACATGAAGCCTGTTGACATATAGACAATTCTCATCAGTTCACGTGTATAGGATGATAATAATAAGTGTTGTGAACTGGCAGTTAATGACTTTATAAGGTGCATCCTTACAGGCTTACTTAATAAATCATTGTGTCAGGAATTATGAGGTCACACACATTATGTATTCCAAAACTTTTTCAGGTGAGTCAGCATTTAAACTGTGAACTACACGCTTTAGCGAAGTGATTTCGTATATGCTATCTACTCTTTGATGTGATAATATTCTTAAGACGTGTTTTTTTTAATCTTGACTTGTGCTAACGTGCTGATTAGGTCATTGAAATTATTTTGGCTCGCATTTTTTTATATCAAGTAAGCTGTACCTGTGTTTATCGGGAAGATCCTGTATATGTTCTTCACATAAAGCAAGATAATAATGTTTGGTCCTTGTCCTGTTTTAAAATGCCGAAAAGAACATGTTTTTTACAAGCTGAAATATTGTGTGTAGGCCAGAGGAAAACAGGCTGGAGGATGAGGGCTAAACTATACCCCGCAAGGTCCCCCATCTTAATTTAGTGCCTAACTGAGATGTATTTCTTTCTTTCTAAAGTATTTTACCAGGAAGGATACATTGAAATGTATATTAAGATGTACCAGGGAATGCACTTACCAATTCTGGTTGTGTCAAACCACAGTAGCATCAGAGAAAATTGATGAATCCACATTTAATCTATGTGCTCATACATGGGTCTGGAGCCTGATGTCTATGCTTCACTCCTTCCAGGCGGCCCTGGCAAAAAACAGTCAGAAAAAGTACTACCTCTAAAATACTTTTTTGAAACGTGATGGTAGTAACAGCAGGTATCCAACCTCTTACAATACACTCCACTACTCCACTTTATGATACTTCCTCTATATCAGTCTATGAATTCAGAGAAATTGAGAATTCACTGTTGTCTACAACATATGTCAGGAAAACATGACTGTTTAGTCGCATGATGCTTTTAGGCTAATGTCAGACGAGCGCATTCTGAGCGCACTCTGCGTGCGTGCACAACGGACAGACATACTGACGGAAAATACTGTAGACACCACATGATCCGTTTTTCTTGACGGACGTAGAAAAAAAAGGGAACTATGGGAAACAAAACTAATATGATTAATGATAATAATTTGAAAAGGATATGAAAAGGCATTTTGTGCTTCAAGGTGCTTCACGTCCAAATGCGCTGCGCCTGACATCTCCTCATCACTCACACAAAACGCTACGTGGACTCCACGCATCCGTTCTAGCGATTTGACTTTCTGGCCTAACTTGCGTCCATTTGCCCCGTGCGTTGTGCTGCGCTGTTCGATGTGGACGCACTTCGTGTGTGGGTCTCTATTGATCATGATTCTATGCTACGAAGGACATACACTGTGCGGCAACACGGACGAAATCCCTGCGTTCGTCTGACACGGGCCTTATACAGTCAAATCCATTTGGAATTAACAAGATGATCGCTCCTCAACCATTACCACTATCGGGGTTATTATTATTCTTTATTTATATAGCACCAGCATATTCCACAGCGCTGTACAATGAGCACAATATAGACACAGCTACAATACATTAAACAACAATCTACAAACTGGTACAGGAGGAAACGAGGGCCCTATTCCCTTGGGAACTCACAATCTAGAAGGGTTGGTGGTGGAAACAGGAGGAGAGGACTGCAAGGTGAGAGTGATGGACTGCAGGGCGATTGACCCTCAATCATTACCACTGTAGGGGTTATTCAGAGAGCACTGAATTGGCCACGAAATTGCACCGACCTGTGAATTTCACCATACAATGCAATTTTGTGGCCTTTCTGCTATTCAAAAACCTGGCAATTCGTCAAATATTGGCAAATTGTCAGGGAAATATGGTAATCTTTGGCAGCGGGGTAAAATCCCCGTAGAGAAGTAATGATTAATTTATTCAGAGAACACTAAGCTGCATCGAAATGTCAGTGAAATGCCCTGATTTTCAGTGGTTTCATTCGACAGGTTTGAACAGGCGAAACCCATACAGGGATATTTTAGAGAGCGTGAAAAGCAGGAGAATGACTGGAGAATGAAAAATTCTAGGTCAAAATAGCCAAACCAGAAAAATTCTCCCTTTCATCTCACTTTCCAAATCGGCTATTTTGACCTACAATTTTTCATTCTCCAGTCATTCTCCTGCTTTTCATGCTCTCTGAATAACCCTGATAGTTTTCAATTTTAAAAAATTCCCCGTTTTTATTAAATATTTATTCAACCATTTATTCTTTTCATTTGCAGCAAAAAGTCTCTTTATTTATTTATGTTTTAGGATTTTTTTTATCAATTTTTTGGGATTTTTTTCCCGATTTTTTTTAATGGCGTTTTTTTTTACGTAACAGACCTTTTTATTATTATTATTATTATTATTATTATTCATAGGACCTCATACATTATTTTCATGCAGTATCTTAAGTGCCATTTAAAAGTTGCAGCTTTTTGGTTTTTTTTACCACTGTTTGTTGACTTGTTGGCTTTTTCTAGCGGCTGGTCAGCGGTCTGTTCTGTGGGTCGTCAGCTTTTTTCAGATCGATTCGGTGATCTGTTCGGCAGATCATTGGATGCATTTGGCGGTTTTGCGGATGCATTCGGTGAGTCGATTTGCTGAACTTTGGGGACCCCGTGGTGAATACTGAACTCACCGCGGGGTTAGCAAATTTAACTCCCCGAAATACAGCAAACGGGAGAGCACCAAAATGATGGTGACATACCCTGTAAGTTTATATTACTTTAGCCGTGTTCTCCTCAAAACTTATTTCAGCCAAGTGAATCTCCTCAATGTACTGTATTTCTCAATCTTATTCCCCTAATCCCAAATTCTAACTCATTTTTTTTTCTCACGCTTTGCTGTACGTCAGAGTCATACGCCTGAACTAAATATTATCTGTTGGGATATCCATTAACCAACAGAGTTCCTGCTATAAGGACCTGACTAAGCAGAACATTATATTGATTAAATGGCGTTTTTTCTTATGTAACAGACCTTTTTATTATTATTATTCATAGGACATCATATATTATTTCCAGGTATTTTCATGTAGTACTTTTTTTTTTAAGTGCCATTTAAAAGTTGCAGCTTTTTGTTTTTTTTTCACCACTGTTCGTTGACTTGTTGGCTTTTTCAAGTGGCTGGTCGACGGTCTGTTCTGTGGGTCATCAGCTTTTTTCAGATCGATTCGCGGTCTGTTCGGCAGATCGTTGGATGCATTTGGCGGTTTTGCGGATGCGTTCGGTGGGTCGATTTGCTGAACTTTGGGGACCCCGTGGTGAATACTGAACTCACCGCGGGGTTAGCAAATTTAACTCCCCGAAATACAGCGAATGGGAGAGCACCAAAATGATGGTGACATTTCGGTGCTCTCTGGAAAAACCCTGTAAGTTTATATTACTTTAGCCGTGTTCTCTCCAAACTTTATTTTAGCCAATTGTATCTCCTCAATGTATTTCTCAATCTTATTCCCCTAATCCCAAATTCTAACTCATTCTCTTCTCACACTTTGCTGTACATCAGAGTCATACGCCCGAACTAAATATTAACTGTTGGGATACCCATTAACCAACAGAGTTCCTGTAATAAGGGCCTGACTAAGCAGAACATTAGATTGATTAAATGGCGTTTTTTATTATGTAACAGACCTTTTTATTATTATTCATAGGACATCATATATTATTTGCAGGTATTTTCATGCAGTACTTTTTTTTTAAGCGCATTTAAAAGTTGCAGCTTTTTTTTTTTTTTTTACCCCTGTTCGTTGACATGTTGGCATATTCCAGCGGCTGGTCGACGGTCTGTTCTGTGGGTCGTCAGCTTTTTTCGGATCGATTCGCGGTGTGTTTGGCAGATCGTTGGATGCATTCGGCGGTTCTAAAATTCTAACTCATTTTTTTCTCACGCTTTGCTGTACGTCAGAGTCGTAAACCCTAACTAAATATTAACTGTTGGGATGTCTATTAACCTATAGAGTTTCTGCCATAAGGGACTGACTAAGCAGAACATTAGTCTGATAAGGAGTAATAAAAAGTCGAGTTTAAAAAGTTTTGAATTTGAATTGTAGATTAATGAAAGGCATCCAGGACAAAGCTGAGGTAGGTTTAAGAAGTCATTACTTCAAGACAGTGGATAAGAATTTTTGCAACAAGAATGATTTAAAAAAAGAAAAAAGGCCCCGCTTTGGAAAGGAATACTGACACTGGCTACAGAGGTGCTAGGGCAGGTCAGTTCCGTATGCACCTGAAGTTTTATTGTTGGGGATGACCCAGCTCTCACGACCACAATTATGAATGTTGTTTATTATTATCTCCACAAAGGCACTGCTGATTACCAGGAAATGGAAAACCACAGAGGTCCCAACGCAAAAAGCAAATTGTAGACCTGTTAGATCAATATAGTCAATTTGACCCTCTAGAGTCTTCGCCCTTCCAAGATAGACCCATGGAAGCTCTGGGACGTACATCAAATTTACAAGGCATGAGGACTTTGAACGATTGTACTCAAAGAATTGCTCCCCTTTATTGACGTGTGTCCTTGCCAGGACAGCAAACGGCAAATGTTGCATTGGATTGTGTGTATTGATTCACATGGTTACCCTGCACTCCTTCCCCCCCACCCTGTTCTGTTATTGTTGACATTGCCAATAAAGAAAAATGTAATTTAAAAAAAAGAAAAGAAAAAAGTAAATCCTGTGGATATTGAATTTGAGAAGAGAGAGATACTGCATAATGGGGGTTGCAATGAGAGATGATAGCGATGTTCTCTGTGTTTCATTAGAAAGCATTTGATTGGAATATATTAGGAATGTTGGGTGGCCTCATGCCGTTTTGGTCAGCCTGTTGGGTTTGCAATTAAAAAAAAATACATTTTAATGAAAACCAACTTAATTATTTTCTTTAACAAATAGCAAACAAATTTCAAATTTTATGATCTTATATTTTTACCATTTTGTGGAAATAAGCATATTTTTGCCTTTATTTTGCTTTTAGTTTCCTGTTATTGAGCTTTATGGTTATTATCATTTTATATTTCTAATCCATTATCTTTCTAATGAATTACATATGGCAAACGAATACAGCCAGGAACATCAACCACTTAAATGATTTATAAGCATGTTTACCTGTTAAATTAATTTAATGTGTAATTATTTGCTTTTCAGACGGGTCACAATATATCTCATTTTGTTACCAAGTTAATAAAACACAACAGGTCCTCCTCACTCCTTTAGCTCATAGCTTTGTTGAAACCTGTTTTGAAGACGTACTCAATTACAGGAATAATGTATGTGATTTATTTTTTTTGTTCACTGAACTATTATTAAAAATGATGATGTAATTATGCTAATAAAATCATCTATGTCACATTATTCAACAGAATAATGTTGTAATAGCGAAAAAAGCGTGTCACTTTTGAGAAAGGTGCTATCCCTAAAATCTTTATTCATTGTGGCTTTGGGTCATTTCTTCTTGCCATATGCAGTGAAAGACCACAAATAGTTCCAAGTGTCTTTCTTCAATTCCTCTGTGACTCCTGTGCCAATTGATGGCTGGTCTTGGTTCCATTGGGTCCTATGGACTCCAGGAGTCGATACCAGTGGCACCGCTCCCCCGTCAGTATCTGTTTGCGGGTCCCAGTTATTCCGACTTGAGATACTAAAGCAGCGACTGGATTGGAATAGGTACGATACCAGGGTGTCAGGATTCGTGCCTGAATGTGGGCAAATACTTGAAGAGTCCTGCCTCATTCAACAGTTTAAAGCACACACCACAGGTCACATAACACACCCCATGAATAAAAGCACCACGCCCCCTCCTGACATTGCTCCATTATTGTTGTAGTTCTCGGGCAGAATAGACCTCTGCTGCTCAGAATCTGACTTTACCTGTAACCTGATTTAACTGGATCCCTATCAACCACTTTATTCCTGTTTTCCATCTTAGCTACTCCAATACCAGTCATCACCAGCTCATTTATCCTCTTCCACCCATCCTGGTATCAGCCACCTGCATATTGGGCTCGGGCACCCAGTAAGGGATATTTACTCTTGACTATTTTTAACCTTACCGGCTCCCATAACAGCAATGGCGTATGGCGTAACCAGAGTTAAATGCGCCCGTGGCAGACATTTATCCCCCCCTCATTATATAAAAATCCACTCTGGTTATAAGCAGGCCCAGACTGGGCCAAAATATAGGACCCCAGAATTTTATACACAGGCACTGGACCCCCAGAATTATATACACAGGCACAGACCCCCAGAATTATATAAACAGGACCCCAAGAATTATATATACAGGCTCAGGACCCCAGAATTATATATACAGGCACAGGACCCCAATAATTATTTACATAGGCACAGGACCCCCAGAATTATATACACAGGCACAGGACCCCCAGAATTATATATACAGGCACAGGACCCCAGAATTATATATACAGGCACAGGACCCCAATAATTATTTACATAGGCACAGGACCCCCAGAATTATATACACAGGCACAGGACCCCCAGAATTATATACACAGGCACAGGACCCCCAGAATTATATATACAGGCACAGGAGGACCCCCAGAATTATAAATACAGGCACGTCAGGACCCACAGAATTATATACAGACACAGGAGGACCCCCCATAATCATATATACAGGCACTGGAGGACCCCCAGAATCATATATACAGGCACTGGATGGCCCAGCTCATTTGTATGTCCTAGTCTTCCCAAATTAAATCTCTCCACTCCCAGTCTCCCACTCAGCCAGTTCAAGGTGGCCCCTGAGAGTGCTCACTCACTTCAGTGCGCTTCTGACTTCGAGCAGATCTCAGCCCAGGCGAGCGTCTTCTTCCTTCGAGCCATTGGGAAGACAAGACATTGGGAAGTGCGGGAACCACCGCGCAGTCACGCACTGCATGTGCAGCTGTCTCGCGAGATCCCGGATCTCGTGAACTCGCGAGATCGCGGTTGAGTGCTGCTGACTAGTGATGAGCCGAACACCCCCATGTACGGTTTGCATTCGAAATCGAACAATTCCAAATGTTCGAATTCGAACACGAACCGAACTCAATGCAAGTCAATGGGACTCGAAAGTTGGATTTTTAGAGTGCCCTCCAAGAGGGCATATATAGAAAATATTTGCCATAAAAGGTGTATGGGGGTCCGGGTAGTGCCCTGGGGGACAGGAAACAAGGACAAAAAATTTTTTAAAAAAACTTTTTAAAGGAACAGTGAGTTTTCCATGAAATAAAGGTTAAGAATAAAAATGAAAAATTCCTTCAAATATCATGCCTAGGAGGTTCCCATAACCTGCCCGTGAAGTGGCGGATTTGTAGGATGTATAGAAACATTTAAAAACAAAAAAATGACATTTCAAATGATGGTAAATGGTTTTCCTTTAATCTATTCATAAACAACTGCTTGGGGCGGCAGTCTGTATGAAAAGAGACATTTTAATACACGCAGAACAAGTTTAGTGATTTTTTGGCTAAATTATGGTGAAATTTATGCAGGCTTTGGATGAAAGTATTAGAAGAAAGTAAATGGGCGCAAATCAGTATATAGACACAACGAACAATATAAAGACACAAAAACACAACCACAATAATTGCAGCAAGGTCCCATATGGATCCACTCCTTAAGTCCACACAGCAATAGATACAAATAAAAATGGAAAAAATTCTGTATATCTTCTTCTTTGATATTCCCTCTAGGTTCCTAAAATACATAAGAATGTACATACATTGCGCAGTATGTCTGAAAAATAGGGAATCAGAAATAGAAAAAAGTGGCTAGTCAACTCACTTTTTCCAGAGCCACACTTATGCCGGCTCTGACCAGTAAAGCGTATGGTATAGTGGTAATGTTGGACAGTATCCTCACCGGTACTGATGGCCTGCTTTCCAAACGGTTCCTTCCAGGTCTCACATCCGGAAATAAGGGGATATTAAGCAAGGAAGCTTATTGGCAAAGTCAATGTCCAGGTCTAGTCTTTCACGACTCCCCAGGTTTTCACATTCCATGTTGCAAACATTAATTAGCAGCAGCAGCCATCAACTCCCACAAGTGGGAATAAAGACTTCACTCCGCTCTGCCTCGCAGCGTGTCTACACTGCATTACGTTTGCTTCTCACCGCACTGGACAGGAATCCACTAACTAAATTAAAATGTACACACAAAACCATTTTATTTTCACAAAGCACATGTTATATAGGCAAAAATAGTTTCTACTGAATAAAATACATCAAAAATTACTGTTAATTTAATAGGAATAGTATAAAAATATATAAAAAAGGTAACCCCAGATCATATATATTATAGGGACACGGAGCGCTGTGTATAGAGTAGGGATGCATTGATACCACACACAGACATATACGTATATATCAGCACGCAGACCTATATAAACGTATATATCAACACGCAGATATGTATATATACACCCACCCACAGACCTCAGACCATATATACACATATGCACATGGTGGGGTGGCATGTGGACAATCTCAACTAAATGCGCCCCCCGCCAATTTGGCTGATCCCTCCAGAAGAAATGTTGAACCCGACAGAGCAGAGAATATATATATTATTCTCTGCTCTATCGGGTTCAACATTTCTTCTGGAGGGATCAGCCAAATTGGGGGGGGGGCAATTAGTTGCCAAAATGTGTGTGTAATACAAGTCTGGATATATATATTTATAAGAATATAGATATATATCTTATCTATATATATATATATCATACCTGCCCTTACCTTCCCTATATATTTGCTAAAAATATACACACAAAAAACCAAACCACTGCCTGAGACCCTGCGCAGCCCACATGCCACCCCCTCTACCTGGCCGAATGTATCTAATATATATAATTAAATACATTCAGCAAGGTAGAGAAAGAAAAAAAAAGTTTTATTTTATGTTCCCGGGGACATTTAAAAATGTCCTCGGATTTTATTTTTTTTAGAAATGTGTCACCTTACCTTAGCCTGGTGGTCAGTGGGGGCTCCCTGGATCCTGGTTGTGGGGGGGTCTGCCGTGGGCGCAGGTGCAGTGGCTCCCTCCCTGCGCCACCTGTCTCTGCCACATGCACCCGGGCGGCTAGCCCACACAGTCGCAGCTTTGTCATCCAGCGGCCACATGCTCCTCAAGGGGATCCTTGGGAGGCCCCGGCAGGCTGCCCTCTACAGTGCCTGATTAGAGGGCAGTGTCTGCCTGATGTTTTAGTAACAAGAATGTTTTATCCCATAGGCTTCAATGTTAAAAATATTCCCGTTTTAATGCAATATCTAATAAACCGATGCTTATAATATACTGCAGTAAAGAGTCTCTTTATTTCTAGATTTCTTAGTATTTTTTAAGCATTTTTTATAGTCTTTAAAAAAAAATTTTTTAGAACTTTTGGCGAACGTCCCAAAAAGTTTGAAGTTCGGAACTTTCCAATGGCCAATGTTCGAATCGAACTCCGAACCGATCAAACCGAACAGCTCATCCCTACTACTGACTGACAGCCAGGTAGCTCCCCCCGGGGCCGGGCCAAGCGAGCCGCCGGGTGAGCAACGCTAGCTAGTGACCTACCGCGGGTCAAACTTCACGTAAAAATAAATGGCATAATAACCGGGGGCTTTCCGGTGGCCGGCGCCCCCCCCCAGCCCTGCACTCGGGGCTCCTGCACCGGCTGCCCCCCCCGGTTGTTACGCCACTGCATAACAGGGCCTTTTGTTATGATGGTCAATCCATCCTAGACCTTCTTATTTTTCCAATGGAGTCGAATTTTTTTTATGAGAAAGGATTTTACCAGGAAGGATACATTGAAATTTCTCTCGCTTTCAAGTATGTCCTGGTTGGCGAGTATGTACCGTTAGGTGTCTTGCCCAAGGACACTTGAGGTGCTCTTGCCAGGATCCGAACCTGGGTCTCCACGGTTATAGAGCAGTGATGTTACCTCTACTCCACCCAGCCGATGGAGAAAGGGGTGCAATTAAAAAATTCAGAAAAAACAATATGTATCATTTTAGTTTTTCTCATACGATTTCATCTGAACATAACATAAAAAATGCAGTTATATGTATCAGTTGGGGTTTTGGGTCACTTCCTCTCGCCATACACAGTAAAAGACCAAGAACATAAATTACCCAGCGTCCTTCCATGGGCCCTCTGCAGCTCCTGCAAGATCCTGGAAAAGTCTCTCTTGGCAAGGAGTCTTCACAAGTGGCGCTGCACCACTGCCAGTATCTGTTTGCGGATACCAATTTTTCCGACTCGAGAACCTAAGGCAGCAACTGGGTCAGGATAGTTACAATGCCAGGGAAGGGATATCTACTCTTGACTATTTTTTACCTCAGGGCTCAAAATTTCAAGTCCAAAGCTACTAGCCAGGCCTTAAGAGTTACTCGCCACCAGTTGTCCCACCTAACCCATACCCTGCCCTTAACTCTGCCCCCAGCACACCCTTTTAAATTATATTATGAAATTACTCTGGCAAAGGTTTTATTCAAAATAAAATTACAAAAGTAAATAACATTAATATTAACATAAAGCAATGTAAACATATAGGAAAATAAGTGATTTACATCAATGCTCAACTTTTAATAAACTTAGTAAAAAAATTAATCTCCAGAATCACAATCATACATGTATACCCAGACCCCAGATACATATATACCCAGACATCAGACCCAAGATACATGTACCCAGACACCAGACCCACGATACATGTATACCCAGACATCAGACCCAAGACGTCTGCATACCCAGACAACAGGCAGGCAGGGTGCGGCCGGTATCTGTTGAGAACTGCCAGGGCAGGAGTGCAGGGATGTGGAAAAATAATCTACTTGTCCCTTGTGACAATCTATTTGTCCTGACGTGAAAAATAAATTTAACAAAAATGTAAGCATCCAATCAATGCCAATTACCCTTCAAAAGATGCTCTGCGTGCTGTCATCATCCTCTCACCCAATGATAACAGCAGCGAACGTTCTGGGAGACAGCAGCTGAGGATATGCTGGTGCGAGCCCATCATTCTGTGCAGGCAATGTGAAATTTGCATACGTAAAGTAAGCAAGTGCTGAGCTTTACGCAATTTGCGCAGTGTACGCAACACACAATCTGTGGGCTACATAAATTGCTTTAGATGTTGCAGGAAAGTCTGTGTTTTTAAAGCCCCCAAGCTGAAGGGAAGGAGCAGCGAGCCAAGAGAAAAGGAGTATTCATACCCCAAAAAAATTATAATTGAGCATATATTGTCAGCTGGATCTATCCAATTATTTAAAGGGATAAAAATGGGGTAATTTGTAATAGAGTGGCATTAAATGTTGGTGTTATACACCTAAGTCCTTTGAGAGATTCTACCAAGCTAGGGACTAACCCTTACAAATGAGGACACTTGGGAGGTTTGTGTAAGGGAGCTGCTGAGGGTAATAATGTGGAAAACACATCTCCTGTCACTAATTCGGAAGGGTGACTGCTTCCCCTCTGTGTGCTGTATGCATGTTATGTACTGTGTGTATAACAGAGCTGCTGAGGGTAATAATGTGGAAGACACATCTCCTGTCATTAATTAGGAAGAGTGTCTGCTTCCCCTCTGTGTGCTGTATGCATGTTATGTACTGTGTGTATAACAGACAGTGAGCCTCCGTTATTCTGTCTCCCTTTCCTCTCCTGTCTCCATGGCAGCCCCTCCCTCACATTCCCCTTGTAGCTGGGGACGTAACTTTTTGAAGTGGAGACTTTTTTTCTTATCAGTCCGGGCTGTGTGTCCTTCAGTGACAGTGTCTGGCAGACTTTTAAACTCCTGCCAGACTGCCGGTGTAATGAGCAGAGCCACCCGATCCCGAGTCTGCATGCTCTCATGCTGGGGGAGGGAGGAGGCGGGCCAAAAAGCTCCCTTCTGAACAGCCTGTCACACGGAGGTCTGAAGCTGATACAAAGTTTCCAACTCGCCTGCACTTAATTTCCTCTCTCAGAATGCGAGGAGGCGAGTGGAAATTTTGACCTCTGTTTTACCTTACTGACTCCCGGTTGCCAGTAACATTGGAATAGGGCCCTTTGTTAGGCTGGTCATAGACCTTCTCAGTTTTGCAGCGAACTAGAATTTGAGAAAGGGGGTGCAAGCAATTTAGAAATTCAGATAAACCAATGTATATATTTTTTAGCTTTTCTCATAGGATTCATCTAAACATAAAAAAATGCAGTTATGTGCATCAGGCTTACAAAATTGATAGCAGCAATCGAGCCCTGGGATAAGCTCTTCATAGCAGGAGTAACTAGTGCTGTTGTTTTTATAGCATTATTAAGTTGGATGTAATATAAGAGACCAGTGTGGGGTCATAAATGGACATGTGCAAGGGAAAAGCATTTTATTAGTATTTTCAATTCATTGAAAATTGTCATCACTTCTGGTATTCTAAATTTCCTCGGATATTGATTTAGCTTGTCTAAAATTTAGAAAAAAACATTTTGTTTTGTAAAAATACATTCAGTACTGGTGAATGTTTATGTAAATCTTCATCCGCTGGGATTGTATAGTTCATCTGGAGATGGGTGGACTGCTGAGCAGGGCAATTAGCACAAAATAGGTCCACCATTTACCTCCTATCCTTTCTCAACAGTTAAGGGGTTAAATCAGAGCAGGTTCATCAAGTAAGTGTGTGAAAGATCATATTTTTTCAACAAGGAGGCACTACATAATCCACTGGAAAGCACTGTTTGGATGATCGAAAAAAAAGGAAAGAAACATGTTAATGCATTTACTCATAGCACACGTGGGAAAAAGTGGTTATTACTGTTCATGGAGGTATTCCCTGTATTGCCTGTAACCTGTCACGGTTCCCAGATCCCACCACGCAGTACTTAACACCCCACACTCCACAGAGCCCAGAAGCTACCAACAGAGTAGCCGTGAAAGATCTCTAACTGTCTGGTCCTTAGAATTGGCCAGGTAAACTAGCTAGACAGAAAGGGTTAACAACACAGGGAGTAGTCAGCCGAGCCAGAATCAGGAATACAGAGTTCAGAATGGTCAAATGGAATAGCCGGGTCGATATCAGAGCAGTGGCGTAGTACAAGAAAATGGTCTAGGGCAACAGAAGGCAGAATAATCAGAAACAAGCAGAGGTCAATAACGGGTTAATTCAATATAGCAGTCAGGTACAAGGAGCTCAGGTATGGATAACCACGATCTGGCAACTGCTGAGAATACACTGAGGGTTTTTAAAGACCTTCACCAGGCCATGCCCCCCACTCAAGTCGCGCCTCATGCAACCACCTCCCTGCCTGTCTCCATTTAAACTGGGCATTGGTCAGCGAGCAGCATCAGACATGCTGCCCTCAAGCACACAGGTAGGGCTGGAAGCTCCCAACGTTACATAACCAAGAGAAAGAAGTATGTTCTCTGTAATCGATAAACCCTCAGGTCCCTTTGAAAATAGAAAAAAGAGGCCAAAACTACATACTTGGTGTGCAGAATGTTTAAAATGCCCCTTAAACCTTCGCGTTACGATAAACTTTCACTAATAGAAACATAGAAACATAGAAAAATGTCGGCAGATAAGAACCTTTCGGCCCATCGAGTCTGCCCAATTACATGGATACTTTACCTGGATTTATCTTTTGTTTAGGATAGCCTTATGCCTATCCCATGCTTGCTTAAATTCAATTACTGTTTTGGCCTCTACCACTTCAACTTGAAGACTGTTCCATGTATCCACCACCCTCTCAGTAAAATAATGCTTCCTGATGTTACTTTTAAACCTTTGCCCCTCTAATCTAAGACTATGTCCTCTTGTTTTGCTATTTTGTTTCCTTTTAAATATACTCCCTTCCTCTACCTTGTGGATTCCCTTTACGTATTTAAATGTTTCTATCATATCTCCTCTGTCTCGTCTTTTTTCCAAGCTGTACATGTTAAGATCATTAAGCCTTTCCTGGTAACTTTTCTCCTTCAAGCCGTACACCATTTTAGTAGCCCTTCTCTGAACTCTCTCTAAGATGTCTATATCCTTCTGGAGATACGGTCTCCAGTACTGCACACAGTACTCCAAGTGAGGTCTCACCAGTGCTCTGTACAGTGGCATGAGCACTTCCCTTTTCCTACTGCTAATACCTCTCCCTACACAACCAAGCATTATGCTAGCATTTCCTGCTGCTCTATTACATTGACTACTTACCTTTAGATCATCTGAAATAATAACTCCTAAATCCCTTTCCTCATATGTTGAGGTTAGGACTGTATCAAATATTCTATATTCAGCCCTTGGGTTCTTACGTCCCAGGTGCATTATCTTGCACTTATCCACGTTAAAACTCAATTGCCACAGCTCCGACCATTTTTTTAGTTTACCTAAATCATTTGTCATTTGGCTGATCCCTCCAGGAACGTCAACCCTGTTGCAAATCTTTGTGTCATCAGCAAAAAGCCATACTTTTCCATTAATACCTTCTGCAATATCACTAATAAAAATATTAAATAGAATGGGTCCAAGTACTAACCCCTGAGGTACCCCACTGGTAACAAGACCAAGCACCAAATAAACTCCATTTACCACAACCCTCTGTTGCCTGTCACTCAGCCACTGCCTAATCCATTCAACAATATTGGAATCCAAGCTCAAAGATTGCAATTTATTGATAAGCCTTCTATGCGGAACAGTATCAAAAGCCTTACTGAAATCTAAATAAGCAATGTCTACTGCACCACCTGTGTCTATTATTTTTGTTACCCAATCAAAAAAATCAATAAGATTAGTTTGGCATGATCTCCCTGAGGTAAACCCATGTTGTTTCTGATCCTGTAATCTATGTGTTTTTAGATGTTCAACAATCCTTTCCTTTAACATGGTTTCCATTAATTTCCCCACTACTGACGTAAGACTAACTGGCCTATAGTTCCCAGATTCCTCCCTACTACCCTTCTTGTGAATGGGCACAACATTTGCTAATTTCCAGTCTTCTGGGATGACTCCCGTTAGCAAGGATTGGTTAAATCAATCTGTTAACGGTTTTGCTATTACATCACTGAGCTCTTTTAATAATTTAGGGTGGATCCCATCAGGCCCCATTGACTTATTTGTCTTTACTTTAGACAGCTGCTGTAGAACCTCCTCCTCTGTAAACTGATATGTAATTGTCTCGTTAGTGTTTCCTCCTAACTGAGGTCCCTTTCCTTCCTTTTCTTCTGCAAAGACTGAACAAAAATATTCATTGAGGCAGTCAGCGAGACTTTTATCCTCTTCTACATACCTTCCTTCCTTTGTTTTTAATCTAACTAATCCTTGTTTTACTTTTCTTATCTCGTTTATGTATCTAAAAAATGTTTTGTCCCCCTTTTTTACTGACTGAGCTATTTTCTCTTCTGCGTGTGCTTTGGAAGCCCTTATAAATTGCTTTGCCTCTTTCTGCCTAATCTTATAGGTTTGCCTATCTTCTTCACTCTGAGTTGTTTTATAATTATTGAATGCTGTCTTTTTGTTCTTCACTATTTTGGCCACTTCTGCAGAGTACCACAGTGGTTTCTTCCCTTTTTTGTTTTTGCTAACAAGTCGAATGCAATTGCCTGTGGCATTCAATAATGCTTCCTTTAAATAATCCCATTTCTCCTGGACTCCCTTTAAACTCCTCCAGTCTGATAATGACTCCTTCACACAAAATCTCATTTTAGAAAAATCTGTTTTTTTAAAGTCTAAAACTTTTGTTTTTGTGTGGTGTGGCTCCATCTCTGTTCTTATATTAAACCTTACTGACTGGTGATGACTAGATCCCAAATTTTCACCTACAACAACGTCCGATACCAAACCTCCATTTGTGAGTATTAAATTCAATACGGCCTCTTTACGGGACGGCTCCTCAACTACTTGTGTTAGAGATAATCCCAGTAGGGAGTTTAGAATATTTGTACTCCTGGTGCACCCAGCTGTTTTGGTTTTCCAGTTCACATCAGGAAGATTAAAGTCCCCCATGATAATAACTTCCCCCTTCATTGCCATTTTGGCTATTTCCTCAAGCAGCAGGTTATCTAGCTCTTCTACTTGTCCAATTACACCAGCTGGTCTTATTTAATTTCCAAAAAAATCCCACATACTTTTGAGTTTTATATAACAGTCGCAATTACTATTCATTTTTTTTTCTTCGTATAAAAGATCTTTATTGGAGTGCACACATGAATGGTACAAACATGCAAATAAAGAAAGCATCAAAAGGAAGAGACATAGATTTGCAGCATTGGCAATAAACAATACAATTCAAGTGAATTATCATTGTAATCTGAAAAGGGGTCGGTTGTGCAGACTCCATTTTCCAATAACATATAATTTCCTAAACTAAAGTAAAACATAAAACATACAACATGGCAGCACTACAATCTTAGATGTCGAAGGACCTTATATCAAAATTCCAGATTTGACAAACACCCTCCATCCCTCCCACGTATCATCAAGTTGGCATATAGAATTATTCGCTGTGTGGAACATTTCCTCATATTTAAAAACACTTTAGAGGGCAACCATAACCTCCTTCATAGAGGGACAGATAGAAGAACGCCAATGTCTTGCTATAACTATTTTAGCTGTCCCAAGTACCATGGAGATAAACCTCCTATGACGGGTCTGAATATTAACGGGTAAAAGATGCAGGAGGTATACTTTCGGGCAAAGTGGGAGCGTAAGCAAAGTACAATGGGAAATCAGTCTACTTATCTTTTTCCAATATCCCCCCAGTGTGGGACAGAGCCAAAACGTATGCAATAGAGAGCCAAGGCCGGTTAGGCACCTCCAACAGAAGCCTGAGTTCCCTGAGATATGGGCCAACCGGGTAGGTGTTAAGTAGGGATGTGCGTTTCGGGTTTCGGAATTTCGGAATTTTCACAAAATTTCCCGATTCGTGTTTTCGGAGGCAACCGAATTTCCGAAAATTTTTAGATCTGAAAATGGCAGATCCGAAAAGTTTTCCGAGCCGAAACTAAATATTTTCGAATTTTCGAATGTACTTGAAAAGTGTCAAATCGAAATTTATTGCTTTGAAACAAGGAGAACAGACGTTCCGAAAAAACGAAAATTTTCGAAAATATGAAAAGTCGATACAAAAACGAGCTAAGTGACACGAAAATACGAAAAATGGTCGAAATTCCGAAACCATTTACAATTTCGAAAAACGAAAATTTTCGAAAATACGAAAAGTCGATACAAAACCAAGCTAAGTGACACGAAAATACGAAAAATGGTCGAAATTCCGGAAAAAAAGATGAACACGAAAAACGAGTCTAGCCGAACCGAATCGAAACAGAAATTGGTCGAAACGAGCCGAATCGAAAAGTTAAAAAATCCAAAAAATCGAATCGAATCGAACCGAAAAAAAATTTGGTGCACAAGCCTAGTGTTAAGTACCATCTACACAGCAGTTTGATATGGGCCTCACGTAAATTGGTGCTTCTAGAATATTTAAATATCGTTTCCATGGCATATGACCAATCCTCTATGGAAATAGTTAAAGCTAAGTCTTTTTCCCATTTAACCATATAGGGTAATTTTTTAGGTGGGGTCGGGGTTAGGAGGCTATTGTAACAAAGAGACAACGGTTTCATTTGACATTTCCGTCCCATACATAGTTTATGAAAGGCTGAAAGGTTTGCATCAGTGAAAGAGGTGAGGCCCCTCTGGGTCAGAGCATGTTTCACACGAAGGTATGTAAAGCAATCACTCGATGGGATGGCAAATTCCTGTACCAAATCGGGAAAGGGTTTCAGGGAATGGGGCGTAAAGAGCTGCCACACATGAGTCAAGCCATGCCAGAACCAAGAGTCTAAATTTAAGTCAGGGATAAAGCAACACAAAACTCTTAGGGGAGCGAGGCATAGTAAGTCATAAGGCCGTACCAAAGGGCGACCCCACAGGCGCCAAGACATGAGAGAAAGCATTGAAGCGGGCAACAGACCTGTGGTGCTATTCCTCGGCAGAAATGGAAGCCACATCAAGTCATGGAGTCTATACGGGAAAATCATGGCATTCTCCAATTGTAACCATAGTGGTGGTTCTCTTAAGTGCATTGACGACAACAGTTGGGCTAGTAAGGCTGCTTTGTAATAAGAGTGTAGGTCCAGAAAACCCAACCCTCCATTACGTCACGGCATTGTGACCGTGGAGGCCGACACTCGAGGGGGCTTCCCCTTCCAAATATGTGCATGGAGTAGTTTTTGCAGCCGGAGCAATAAATGCGCCGGAATAAAAACAGGGATATTTCTGAAATAATATAAAATTTGGGGTAAGATGCACATCTTTATGGCTGCCATACGGCCTAACCAAAAGGAATCGTTTGTACTCCAGTTAGAGAGCTGTGTCTCTATGGAGGTCAATAGTGGCGTAAAATTTTCCTTAAGGATGGTTCCTCGCTATTTAGATAGGGAGATACCCAAGTATTTTAAAGAAGTAGAGCGCCAATCAAAAGGGTACCTACTACGCATAGAGCTGAGGAATGAAGCAGCAATATTTATGGGGAGAGCTTGCGTTTTACTCATATTATTTTTATACTAAGATAACGCACCAAATCTATCAAGGAGGTTAAACAGGGAAGGAAGCGAAGTCTCTGGCGAGGTCAGAAAAAGCAGTATGTCGTCCGTGAAGAGTGCCAACTTATGCTCCCCATTCGGGGTCGGTAAACCCTTGATTGCCGGGGAGGTTTTAATCTGCAACGCCAGGGGTTCTAGGGCCAGAATGAATATCAACGGGGATAGTGGACAACCCTGTCGGGTGCCATTGGTTATGTGGAAAGAGGAGGATAAAAACCCCGAAGCCAAAACTTTCGCCGACGGAGCTGAGTAAAGGGCCATAATACTATTTACAAATTGTTCCGGGAAACCAAACCGAAGCAACACCGTCCGCATATACCCCCGGTGCAGGCGATCAAACGCCTTTTCAGCGTCCAATGCCAGCAAGAGTCCGGAGGTATTAGTCCTATGAGCCAAGTCGATTATGTCATAAAAAGTCGGGTATTGTCACACGTTTGGCGTCCCGGGACAAAGCCAGTTTGTTCATTCGCGATCAAGGATGGAAGTAAAGGAGCCAGTCTATTAGCTAGTAATTTAGCATACAATTTTGCATCTACATTCAACAGGGAGATAGGGTGGAAATTGGCACAAGGTGTTGGGGGTTTACCGGGTTTAGGCAGGGTCACTACAGTTGCTTGCAGCATCTTCGGAGGAATAATGCCGGTACTTTTAATGTCATTAAAAACCAGGGTAAGAGTCGGGACTAGAGACGGAGCAAATTTCTGGTAATACAGATTCGTAAAACCGTCAGGGCCTGGAGCTTTATTTTTTGGAAGTGCCTTAATAGCCTTATGTACCTCCTCCTCCGTAAACGCAGCAAGCAAACCTGTAGACTGAGAGGGAGAGATAGAGGGGAGATTAGCCGTCTGAAGAAAGAGATCTATGTCGCCCGGTGCAGGGGACGGCACGGTGTGGTCTATTCCTAGGTTGTACAAGGAGGCATAACAGCGTGCGAATTCATCAGTGATAAGGGCTGGGTTGTAAATTTTTACGCTATTAGCATCCAAGAGGTACGGTATGTTGGTTTGCATTCGTTTCACTTTCAATTTAGACGCTAGCAATTTCCCCGGTTTATTCCCTTGGGTGTAATGAGCATAAGCCGTCTAATTCACAGCGCTGTAAAATCAATGGAGCGGTAATATTTGGGGCAGGAGAGGTTTTATTCTGGGTTTCCAATACAGTGATTCGTCGTATAAGGGCAGTTGTCTGAGCATTAAAACGTTTTTTTTACGTTGCGCTCCTTTCTGTATAAAGTGTCCTCGCAGAACCGCTTTGTGGGCCAACCAAACCGACGATGTTGCAACATCCTCAGTCATGTTCACCGTAAAATACTCCTGAAGGAGTTGTAGTGTATTTGTCACGTCATCCCTATTCACAATAAGCGAGTCATTGAGTCTCCAGTTCCCCATACCCCTCGGCGGAAAAGCCGCCTCAAAGGTAAGCGTAAGTGGAGCATGGTCAGACCACGTAATAATGCCGATGGTCGCCTCCATTAGGCGGGACAGAGCCGAACTTTGAATCAAACACAAGTCAATTCTACTATATGAGGAGTAAACATGAGAAAAAAAAGTGTAATCGCGTGTATTAGGGTGGCATATCCTCCAAGTATCATATAGTTCAAACGAATGCATGAATTCCCGTAATTGTTTACTAGAGGATGGGGGGAGCGGGTGTGGGAGCGGGGTTGGCTTGATTGGGTGTCAACGTCAGGGTCAGGAGTGCAATTAAAATCCCCACAAAGAAACAACGTACCACTAGACATTTTTCTCACTCTACCATAAGCTTTCCGAAGATAAGAAACTGGGTTGTCATTAGGAAGATAAAGATTGGCTATAGTGATAGGTAATTCGTTCAGCGTGCCCACAAGAATTACAAGGCGACCCAACGGATCAACATACTGAGCCGAACACACAAAGGTCCAGTCTCTATGAAACAGGATCGAGACACCTTTAGACTTCGTCTGAGCAGTGGAATGATATGCATCAGTATACATGCGCGATTTCAGAAACGGCGGACGTCTCTTACAAAAATGAGTCTCTTGCAAACATACAATAGCAGGTTGGGACTTATGCAGGTCACGAAATAAAGCATGTCGTTTGTACGGAGTATTCAAGCCCCGAACATTTAAGGAATAAATTTGGAAGTGAGGTTTACTCATCGTTAATTACGCCCATCCGTCTAGATCTCACAGCGGACATGACATACAACCTCCGTGGGAGGATGGAGGGACTCCTCTGCTTACAACAGTACCTGGAGTTATATAGCACAGTGCATACCAAATAGACAAACAATACATACAATACATACATTATGTACATAGGTTGAACCAGAAAAAAGTAAAAGAAAAGAAAAAAAAGAAAGGAAAAAAGAAAAGAGAACCCGAACAAAGTACGGAAAAAAAAACTGCACTCCATGAATGCAGCTGAGTGGAGTCAATCAACACAGTAGATTGGTATAAGTGGAAAAAAGAAAACACGTTCAAGAAAAAACTCCAGTAGGGGAAAAAACAACAGTCCCAACTCTACACATAGAGGTGACTGCGCCAATATACAGGCCATTGGAAGGCCTCGGGGCTAGCCGAATGAAGGAACAGAACCCCAGAAAGCGCCACTCATAAGATAAATCAGAAGGAGTGAGTCCTGCAAACATGAAAGAATCTCAATGTCCGAGTAGATTTAGAACAACCTGGCGTAAAAAAGAAAAGCACGCCCAGAAGCGAGAAAATGCAGGACCATAGCATCTCATTTAGGCTGGACCCGGTGCCACTCCGGAGAAACTTTCAGCGGCGAAGACGATTCCTCACGAGGGGGAGTAAACTCAGACACTACCTTCCATTCCGTCAGGAAACGCATGCCGGCGAGGGGATCAGGAATGACGTGCAAAGCTCCCTCCCGCCATAACAGGATCTTTGTGGGAAATCCCCATCGATACGCCATGTTGTGGTCACGTAAGATTTTGGTGAAGGACGAGAATTCCCTCCTTTTAGACATGGTAGCTGTCGACAGGTCCGCGTAGAAAGAAACTTCGGCATATGGAGAAGGTAGAGGCATAGATTTCCATGACGCTCTCATTAACGCTTCTTTAACGTGGAAAAAATGCACCCGGACTAGAACATCTCTAGAAGCTGAGGGCGGCAGGTTTTTGGCACGCGGCAATCTGTGTGCCCGATCCATCAGGAGATCTTGCGGTAAATATGTTGGTACCAGGATCTGGAAAAGTTCCATAATATAAGGCTGGAGGTCAGCAGAGTTTACTGCCTCCGGGATGCCCCGGATCCGTACATTATTACGCCGTGAACGGTCTTCCATATCGGTTAATTTCGTTGCCATGGTGTCATGTGCTGTTTGCAAAGCTATGTGACGATCCACCAGGTCATTGTGAGCTAAACATAAGTCATCTGTCTTAGATTCTAAAGAGTCAGTCCGCTCACCCAGGTCTTGTACATCGCGCCTCAGCTCCTGCAGCGCCTCTTTAAGATCCGTTTGGATGGTAGATCGGAGTTCTTGCAGCATGGCATGAAGTCTGCTTTCTGAAGGTGGTGATGTGTCAGACATGCAGGATGGGCCCGCAGCAGCTGCCTCCATTATAAGAGAGGAAACAGAAGAGGGAGATCCACCATCTTGGGCCTCACGAACCCGGTCTTTTTTCGACGATTTTAGCGGTTCCAGCGTCCGCTGCGCCTTAGGTGGTACCATCTGGAAGCTAGGAGGTGTCACCCACCTGTGGGTGAAGTTTCAGCCCCGAGGTTGCTATATTTTAGTCGTTAGAAATGAAAGTTCAGCGCCGGTCTCAGGAGCTCTCCTTACATGCGACCGCGCGCTGCAACGTCCGGCCACGCCCCCGCAATTACTATTCTAAAACCTTACATTATGTTAGTCTTTATATTTGCTCATTGCATGAAACTTTTTAACCCCTTCACTGCTGAGCCATTTCACCTCTGGGTGCTGAGCTCATTTTTTACCGTTTAGACGTGATTTGAAGTCATGTGTTATTGTACGACCCAGACAAATTACATATCCTTTCTTACAGCAGACTTCGCAGAATCATAATATATCATTATTATCTTTATACGTCATGTCCTGTCAGAATGCTATAACAACAAATGTAAACAAATTTAATAATTCCATTAAAATTTCAATAATCTACAGCGTGCAATATATTTTCAAATTTCATTATTCAAGTCTTTGCGGTTATATATTCTATGGGGTACACGTGTTCAAAAAATGTAGAAATGGGAACCCGTCTGAAAAAATACGTGATTTTAGTTAAAACTGAAAAAACAAAATTTTTCGTAAGTGCAGCATCACTGTCCACATTATAATTGAAAAGTGAACAGTAGTGCTGCAGTAATAAATTGAATGTAAATAAAAATGCATTTTTAAATTTTTCTTATTTTATATTTATTTTTAAATTTATTTTTACACTTAACCTGGTCATGTTTCATATCACTGGAAAGGCCATGCTCTTGACCAACCAGCTGCCACCAGAGAAACGTAACCAACCAGCTGCCACCGGCCAGGAGATAGGGGGTCATTTGGGCCTACCTATCTCCACCATAGGTTTTCCATAGGGAAATCCCTCGGTAGCTAGGAGTTGATTATTATATTTTCCTTTATTTATAATGCACCATATATTCCGCAGTGCTTTACAAGATCAGTGTACAAGGAGTTGATACATTAGAATACTACACATGGATGATGATCTGATTCAGGGGGACCCTGTTCCCAAGGGAATTTACAATCTATGAGATGTACAAGTATTTTGCCAGGGAGGCACATTCATATCATTAGGTGTCTTGCCCAAGGACACTCTCTGGTGGTGTCTTCTGAGCGGGATCCGGTCGAATTTCCATGATTGTATAGTAGCGAAAATAGTGGTTAGGCTGAACCCGATTTTCATAAAGTCGAGACTTGCTTCTCCACAGTTCTATTGGAGGGATGTGCTGAATGGTATTTTGACTTGCTTCTCCACGGTCGACGGGTAGAGAAGTTACCACTGGATTCCACAGCCAATATTGTGTGTACCATTAGATGTCTTGTCCAAGGACACTTGCTGGAGAGGTGTTCTGGTCGGGATTCAAACCTGGGTCTTCACGGTTAGAGAGCAGTGATGTTACCTCTACTCGATCGATCCAGTGCTGATGCGTGATGACATCAGTGGGCAGGGGAGGCCCCAGAGGCTTGACTGACATCCAAGATGTCAGCCACCTCCGAGAGCAGTCCGCGATCCGGCGCCGATTGGTGCCGATCCAGTGGCCCTGGTAGCTCGATGCGACCTGTGCTTTCACTGAGCTCAGATCGCATAGCAATTATTCCAAGTTATGTCCCGCACTCCGTCCATCCATCCATCCGTGAGACAGAGAAGAGGCTGCACTTGATGACGTACCAGAGTACCAGCTATCTCTGGGGATGAAACTGAGTAAGGTCCTGGAAGGGTGATATATCGCCTACGCAACTTGCGTAGCGTAGGAAAGCCAAAGCCAAATTGCACAACACTTAGAGGCATAAATTGAATCTAATGTAACAGACTGGTCATACATAAGTATGAGAATGCTTTGCTATGCCTTCTTCAGGCTTCTTATCATGTAATAGAAAAATGGAAAACAATACATGGTAAATATATAACTGCATAATGGCAGTTATAATAAGCAGTAATATAGTGATAGTGGTGAATGGCTTTACAATTCACTAGTTTGAAATATGTTGCAATTGTTTTAACCTCCCTGGTGTTACGATTCTGAAATATTTTATATGTCAGAATCGTAACGATTTATTTGGCCCCATTGTAGTATATCGTGTGGCTCGGGGTTAAATGCATTGCAGAAAGAAGTAACCCCGAGCCACACTCGGGATGCCGCTGGATACATTACCTGGCCCTGCTCTCCCTCGCTGTCCCCGCTGTCGCCTCCAGATGATCGCTACGTCACACTTCGTGGTTCCCTTCTCCCGAGAAGGCAACCAGGAAGCAAAACGCCACGATCGCCGGTGGAGAATGCGATCGCAGAGGTCAGCGAGGGAGCGCAGGACAGGTAATGTATGCAGCCGAGTGTGGTTTGGGATTACCGCTTTCAGCATTCAAAGATAACCCCGAGCCACACTCAGGAACACCGTGAGGGAGGTAAAAGAAGCTCTTACAAAATGTAAAGGAAGCACTGATTAAATACTATAACCATTATTTTGTTCCACATTATTTTAATATTAAATTTAATTAATTAAAAACTTTGATGACAATAAAGTATTTATCACTCAGTAAAATGAAGGGTAACAACTGTGCACAGCAAAAAAAAAGAGGTTGCTGCAAAATGATTGTTCAAAATGTACTTTTTCATCCAGACCACGTGTCGTTCATGACTTAATCTGGAATGAGCAGCATTGTAGGGACAGTCCAATACACATGAAGGCTAACACCAAAGAGCTGGAAAGAATGGAGGAGGTATATTATGTCTACATGAATTATCAGACAGCCAATCACACTCCTTCTAACTTCGCTATTGTGAAAAAACTGTTAACAGTTGCAGATTAGTGGAGGATTAAAGGAATGCTGTGACGCTATTGTCACAGTCAGATATATCATACTTTTGTACATATCAGGCATTAATGTGGTCATATACAGGTTGGTCACCCCATACCTGGAATTCTAATATCTGTAAAACTCTAACAGAATTTAAATAGTCGCTGGATTTTACATATTCCGGTTAAGAGGCACTCTGTATGGTTGCTGCCACTCGGGAACCTGGCTCCCATGTTCTTCAGCAGACATCAGCTGGGGCAGCCCCAGAAAGTGACATACTGATTCTAGGTATGATGTCTTCGAAGAAAGTTTACCGAGAGCTCCCTGTGGATGTACACCCTGGGAGCTGCAGCAGGAAGGGGATCACAACTCTCCTGCCGCAATCTCCATCCTCTGAAACATCAGATTCTAAAATCCTAAATCTGTAATGCTGGGGTCCTGGGCATTCCAGTCAAGGGGTGCTCAACATGTACATGCCACATTATTCGTCTATAAAATCTGTTTTTATGTAGGTAGAGTAACCGGCAAAGTAAGTCAGGTGCCTGTGGGCCTAGATGTCATTGTCTGAGAATGATTATGGGTGAGAGTGTTAGTGTGTGAAGGATGGCTAAGAGAGGTGACGATGGGGAGATGTGGGCACCTGTAGTAGGGGGAAAGGGGCAAAGAGAAGTGAAAGAAAGGAATAACCCCTCATATCTACATTGCAGTCAGGAAGGCTTAGGGATGGCACAGGCTATTCCTCAGAAGAGAGAGACAGTAGACAAGAGTTCCTACAGGAGAATTATTCCATGCTGAAGACTGTCCTGGCCAATGAGGATCTACTGTTCTCCTGCATAAGACACTACAGAATTTATGAGGAGCAAGCCTGACTCAGACAACAGGTGTAATCAAGATGACGGAGGAGCACAGAAAAACTAGACTAATACATTGTGATCTCCCTCATCATGTGCAATACTACAACTGGGATACTCTCAGCTGGTATTTGCTCAGTGTGGGAGCTTTCTTTTGGGACGTACAATGTTCAACTTTCCGTTTTGTAAGTTAAACCCAGAATTGTCAACTTGTGATGTCTATTTCATCATTAAAAATCTGTTTGGATAAACAGTATGTTGCAGATGTTACCATGACATATTCTATTCTTTATCATCTATTTACAGACTTTAAAAACAGCAGGTATGTCAGTGATCACTTTACCCTGCTGGCAACAGTGGCTGAGCAATCCCAGTGGTATGTAGATTACAGGGGACCGAAATCTGCCATATTTGCAACCGCCAACCCATTGCCTCTCATAACTTCACCATCTACTGGGATGGACTACATGGCGCTGCAGGAAGTTAAGGCTAAATTAAGGGCTTAGTGTTATACAGTAGTTAGGATAATGGGTTGGGATAGTTTTTAGGCTATTGTTAGGATTAAGGTCCTGCTGGTTTGCTAGATCTACACTGTGGCGGCTCAGAGAGAGATAAAGAAGGAAAGTGCTTAGTTGGTGAAGGGTGCTCGGAAGATCAGGCGCTAGAGTTCTCTAGCAGGGGTCAACAACCTAGGCCCTGATGATGTTTTGGAACTACATTTCCCAGTTGGAAAGCTGATCCCCTGAACTAGTCAGCAAGATCACAAATCATTGGTGAGAAAATTTAAAACACAAGGGGCCATATTACATACCTAGTGCTAACTTAACCAGAGCTGTTGTAAACTTCCCAGAGCCATTATAGCCTATGGAGGTTTTAAGTTTACAACAGCTCTGGTTAAGTTAGCACCAAGTATGTAATATGGGCCAAGAAATTTTATTATGGCTCATGTGCTAATATTAAAAGTTGACATACTCATGATCATGTGAAATAAACACACAAAGAGATAAAATAGTATTCTATTTATATGGACGTCTCCATGTGCTTCAGATATTATAGAGCAAATAAACAGTGTTTTTTTCCCAGTCCAACCAATGCTGGTATAAATTATTCAACAGAAAGATGCTCAATAGCACTAGGAAACTTGAAGAATACAAATATACGAAATTGGGCAGAAACCTTCACTGGTATACGTAGAAAATCACCCGCTCGGTAGTGAACGTAATTTAAGGGCATATAAACCAAAAAACTCCTAATGTGCAAAAACACAATGCATTGAAGATAAAGAAGCTGCGGATAATTGTTAGAAAAAATGATAATAGATCGCCAATGCAATAAAGCTTAACTGCAGTAAGCAATGTCACAACAAATAAGACAGGCATTTAATTCAGGAGATTTGGGGATAAGGGTTTGCTGCCCAGAGTATGAAAACGCACCCAACCCAACATACGTTTCACCTTGCACAGGCTCCCAGTTTGATAAGTACCTGAGCATTATGGGAGTTGTAGCTTCAAGACATCTGAGGGGCCAAGGTTGCTGGCCTTGATGTAGACCATTTAGTGTGGTAGAAATGTTGGTCACCATAAATAAACTTTTGAGCCAGCAAAATTGGAGGAGTTTTATGATTGTTCAGTTGGATCCGGTGGCACCTCTTTATCGAGCTACCTCCAAGTGATGTGGTGCACCAGGAACAGGTATGCTTCAGAACAGAACAACATCAGAAGGATTTCTACAAGCCTCTAATTAAAAAAAAAGTTCAGTCTACAAGAGATTAAATTATCATTGGTTTTATTTGTCTTCTTTGCTTCATCGATTAATTTAAAAAAATCAAAAGAAATACATAATCAACAATAAACTATTATGATATTTGTATGGGTATATAAAATAACGATTAAAGCAGTATTATTTTTGTTTTGCAGATATTCCAACCAAATGTTTTGCAGTAGAGACTAACATTAAAGGAAAATATATGCAATTTATTTTAATTTTAACCCTTTTCTGTCAATAGTCTCTTTAAGAAAATACACTTACAATTTGAAACGTGAGTCACACACATAGTACATAAACACGTGTTGCTATAATATTTTTTTGTACATATTTCTGTATTGGGGCACATCAATTTAGAATTTTAGTACTTGATTATTTTTATAAATTATTTATTTTGTCCTTACATTCACATTGGTATTAGCTGGGTAGAGTAGAGGTGACACCACTGCTCTACAACCATGGGCACGCAGGTTCGAATCCCAGTCAGGGCACCTCTCTGAATCGTGTCCTTAGACAAGACAACTAAAGATGCATATCTGCCTACCACACAATATAATCTTCACACCAAAGCAGGAACATCTCAGCTCTTCAGCTGTGGGGAAGCAGATCTGAATCCTGATCAGAAAACCCGCTGTCTCTTGTCTATAACCACGGAGAAGCTGATTGCTGCCTTTCAACTGTTGAGAAGCATGTTCAGCTTCACCACCACAACGCTGCTCTACAATCTTGGAAAAGTAGATTCAGATCCTGGTCAAAACACCTCACCAGTGAGTGTGCACACCACTTATTGGGAACATACTGTATCTTATTTGTTAAACTAATGTATATCACATTTATTGTACAGTGCAGCAGAATATATTGGCTTTATATAAATTACAATAGTGAAGTAAAAAGTTCTTGCTTTTATGTTGGTGGTGCCATTATTTTACATATTATTTTAATATAACATACATTTTTTTAATAAAAGTATTAAGTCAAGTTACTGTATGAAAAAAAACAAATAAAATGAAACATTTAATTTATAAATAACCTTTCTATGTATGTGGACATAATGACCATATTTTGTTTCGAAGTTCCCTCTGGGCCTCTTCCTTAACCCACACGGATGTAGATGTAGGTGCAGAATGCAATTTAGGAGGAAACATGTGTTTCCCTGTAGGGCTTTACAAAGTATATTTTCTTCTTTCGACAATGAAAAAACATGCTATCAATGGTGATTCATATATTTTTTTTAAAACAAAGCATAGTCAGTTCATAGTTTGCAAACTTTGCATTAACACCAACACCCCCCCCCACACACACACACATACACGCAGCATGACATATTACCACCATTTATCTGACACATAAATAAAAGGATTTTTTTTGTGAAAATAGACATCAATATGAACTAAAAGATTAACATTGCATTCTGTATATAATCATTATTTAAATATATAAAAAAGAAATATTTTAAAGACTATTCAAGCTTCTTGAAAACAGAGTTTTGCGATTGTATCAGCGCATTAGATTTATTAATGACATCAGTATCTCATAGTTTAACAAAAACATTGGGCCACACCAAAGTAACCATAAAAGGAATCTTTATTCAATGCCCAATGGGGCTAAAATTGCAACATTTCGGCTCTAGGGCTCAGTCATGCAAAGATTCCTTTTATGGTTACTTTGGTGTGGCCCATCATTCTTATGAAAGTCTGGTACGGAACAGCAGACCCTTTGGTGGAGCACCCCGAGGATTACCAAATGACAGGTTTGTTCCCACATGTTCTGCCTCTGATCAGTATCTCATAGCACAGGCTGGAATAATCACAAACACAATTGAGAACTACAAGCTCTACTCTGGAGGTTCTGGGAGTGAGAGCTCTTTGTGGGTCTTTGGACACCTCATTAACATACTTTAAAACAACATATGTCCACTTGCACAGTAGTACCACATCTTTGCCCGGAAAAAAAGGGCAAACTTATGATAATAAAATAGAACCCAAGCTGGAACACCTATAAAAAATGGTTTTCCAACAGGTGTTTTATGTGTTGCGGATTTTGTAACTTTTTCAAAATATAGGTCTACCCGTTGGCTACTCAACTGGGTGCTGAATAATAGGAATATTCATATACAGAGACGGTCTTTACCAAGCAATACTTATATTCATTTAAGATAAGTGTCTCTTAGGTTTCGGTTTCTGGAGACATGAAGCTTGTGGTTTTGCGGTTGTCTTTATTCACTTGGAAGACTGCAAAGGCTGCACAGTATACAGTTTGATTACAGTTAATTTTTCCATTTGAGTGCATTACCAACGAATTAATTAGCTGCACACATTATTTTTCACACCATATTTCAGTTTCAATATTTTTGTACAGATTGTGTTAATATATAATTTATTTAAAGTATAGTGTTCCTTTTTATTCTGTATATGTACATGACAGAATTCATTGCAGGGGTGCAGTTTCAAAAAAATTAAGCATGCAATTGCTCAAGTAACCAGTATTATTGGGGATTTCAGGTCATGCTAGTATGCATGAAACTCATTCTGGAAATTGTTATGTTTTTTTTCCCCCCAAACACATGAAAAACATTTCAATAAACCAAATACAGATATCTTCCCTGAGTAAAAAGCTTTTGTTTCCCCCAATACAGTAGGCAGCTTTAAATTTTAGTGTCCTTGGAAATAGCAAGCTCTGCAATGACGCACGAAACATCTCTGCAAATTATTTCAATTATTTGAGACACAGTTGTCATTTTAGAATATTATTTTAAAAATGAGAGTTGGATTCCAGTAAAAATATGTTCAGGTTGAACCTATCAAAATTTGGAAAAAATAGGCTCTTTTCAACATAGATTTCAGAATAGTATTTTAAATCTTTTAGTGCCATAGCCCTTACTGCTCCATTCCTTATTTGCTCAGAAAACAGGGCCATGTCTGAATTTTCATGCGGTTGCTTGGCCCAAACTGTGACAGTCATGTTGCTGCTTCTCACGTCTTCCACTTCACCTTCAAAGTAAAGCAGATACTGTCCATCAACAGGAATGACTACAGAACCATTCTTCACATCCATATTCCCAATGGTTTTATCAATCAGAATGGCTTTACTGTGTTCGGCTTCTGATTCTGAAGGGGAAAAGCAAACATACATTTAATATATATATATATACAATATATCAATACAGAATGCACCTGTAAACAAGTAACATAGTGACTATATTTCCTACATATTTATTTTCTGTTAATCTGTATATTTGTATTTTTAATATCTTGCATTGTATTACTTTGTATTTCTGTAACTGTAACACTTCAATGTTCTTGAACCCAGGACATACTTGAAAACGAGAGAAATCTCAATGTATCCTTCCTGGCAAAATCCTTTATAAATAAATAAATAAATAAATATAATGTGATCTTTAAAAACAAGGAATACATTTTAAGTTTGTTAAAGAAGATTGAATGTCAGCAAAAAAAAAATACTCAGAATAAATAGATGTAATTTACCGTGTAGCAATTTAGTAAATTCTATTTAAATACAAATGAAATTTCCTTCCAACAAAGAAAGCTATCTTATATATCAGAAAGTTCAACAAAAATGGAATTTGCACCTTGAATTTGCCATGCTCACGTGAAACAAAAACAGAAGTTTATTGTTTACTAAAATGCCCAAAAAAAGTTATAAGGCCACCCACAAAACAACAAGGCAATCCTGTAAGGTGGGAAAAAACATATTTGATATAATTTAAAGGGTCTATCCCCCTACCTCTTAATATAAATATAATAGTAAAACCTCTAAAATTAAATAACTACCCCTGGTAGCACTATAATAACTAAGGCCCTCACCCCCTATCTGCCCTAGCCTAAACTACAGCTACACCCCCACTAAAACAACATAAAACTGACTCCCATAATAATTAAAACAACGCCAAAGAGGTCCTTCCATGCCATGGTCTTCCTCAGGAATGAGCCTCATCGGCTCTGGATTTTTGGACAAGAAATGGTATCCAATAGCATTCCCTTTTAAAAATGGTTTCAGTCAATGAGAAAACTCCAGGAGATGGAGCTCCATTCATAGGAGGATTTAGCATAGCTACTCCTTTTGGTCAATCATAAAATACTGTTTAGTGATTGGCCAATTGTGTAGACATGGACATGCTGCGCCAACCAGAGAATAGGTGAAAAGGACATCTTTCAGCTCTTCTCTGATTGGTTTCACACATTTTGGCAGTGTGCAACCTGTTTGGTCAATCAGAGAAGTCTTGTTACTCAACTTTACCATTGTTGACCAACATTGGTGCCCTTCCTACAGTTAAAACATGACAATGCATCCTAAAATTTTGCATATTAAAAATCACCTCCTAGCTACTATATATATTTTATACTATAGGGTCTATTCACTAAAAGGTGAAACTCTGGAGAACTTTTGGAGAAGTGAAAATTCTAGGTCAAAATAGCCAAAACCAGAAAAATTCTCCCATTTATCTCACTTTCCAATTCTGCTATTTTGACGTAGAATTTTTACTTTTCCAAAAGTTCTCCAGAGTTTCACCTTTTAGCGAATAGACCCGTATATCTCTCATCCTAGATCCCATTTAAATATTACTGAATACAGGAATGTATGAAATCAATGGGGCACTTATATAACCAGTGATACGCAGTAGAAACTTGTAGGAAATGTGCTGCCTATAAAGGTACCAACAAGTGCAAACAAAACTACAAATAAATTACACTCACAATACAGCAAAGCACGGTAAATTCCAATGGCTCAAAAAAATACTAAAATAATAGTGAAATACAAATCGTGCACATGCAAGTGCTCCAGTGAACTAAAAAGCTGAAGAACTTTTTCACAGTTTTTTGCCTGTTTAAATATTAGCCTAAGAAATTTGGCAAAAAACTACTGTACACACTTTGAGTTTGCTGGCAAAAGTACAGTTGAGCAAAATAAATGTTTGATACTTACTTATTTGCAATTCTGTTAAGATATATGTATTGGTATGTGATTTCTCTTTTATCTAAAACATAAAAATGAATGTGAATTAACAGTAATCAACAAATACATAGTGAAGAAAATATACTATCTATGTTGTTATATCACTGTCCGTATACTCTCAGGGTTATCCAAAGAGATCCGAATTGCTTGAGAAAGGTAACCGAACGCTGAAAATCAGCTACGGTTACCTTTCCTGGCCATTCGGCTATCCAGAGAGCAGGCAATTCGTCAAATCCTGGCGAATTGCCTGCACATACGGTGCCTGTTCGTGCCTGTTCGAGGGCAGTGAAATCCCCATGATAAAGCACTGCTTCGGCTATTCAGAGAACACAAACCAGCAGTGAAAGGTTCCCCTAATGTCCTGCCATTCGGTGGTTTAATTCGGCAAATTTATTCAGGAGAATCCCATAGGCTTCAATGTTAAAAATATTCCCGTTTTAATTCAATATCTAATAAACCGTTCATTATAAAATTCTGCAGCAAAAAGTCTCTTTATTTATAGATTTTTTAGGATACTTTAAGCATTTTTCAGATATTTTTTTTTTTTTTAAAAGTCCGATTTTTTTTTGATTTTTTTTTTCAGTTTACTTATTTTTTGTAACAGCCCTCTTTATTATCATTCCCTGGACCTCCTGTGAAAATTTCAGACATTTTCGCTCAGTAGTTTCTTTGCAAACAGCGTTTCTTTTTCCCAGATTCATACAAATGGTTTTTTCTAATTTATTCACTGCCTCCTCTACGTCACAGCTGCTTCGGCTCTGTGTGATTCGGCTCCTTTTCGGCTCCTGTTCGGCTTTTTCGAAGGTTAATCCAGATGTTTTTGCTTGTTTTCAGCGTGCATTCGGGTAGTTTTCGTCGGGTTTGCGGCTGCTTTTCCCTGCAATTCGGGGACCCTGTGCTGTTTGCTGAATACACCGCAGGGTCACCGAAATGCAATCGGCAAAAGGAACCGAATTGAAGAGAATGAAAAGTCACCGAACGTGCGGTGACTTTTCGAATCTCTTTGGATAACCCTGTCTGATTAGCCACACAATTAAAATCACGGAAAGGTGAAGTGAATAACATCGATTATATGGTTAGAATGGCACCTGTCACAGGGTGGAATGTACACATATTAGGCAGCAAGTGAACAGTCAGTTCTTGAGTTTTACGGGTTAGAAACAGGAAAAATGGACAAGCCAGAACATCTGAGTGACTTTGATAAGGGCAAAATAGTGATGGCTAGACGACTGTGTCACAGTATCTCCAAAATGGCAAGTCTTGTTGGTTGTTTCCGGTATGCAGTGGTAGTACCTACCAAAAGTGGTGCAAGGAAGGACAACCAGTGAACCGGCATCAGGGTCATGGATGCCAAATGCTCATTGATGCATGTGTGGGTCTAAGGCTTGCTCATCTGGCCCGATCACACAGAAGAGCTCAAATTACTGAAAAACTTAATTCTGGCCATGATAGAAAGGTGTGAGAACACACTTGACATGTACCACCTAGCTAGAGATTATTGCAGACCATCTACACCTTTTTGGCAATGGTGTTCCCTGATGACAGTGGACTCTCTTAGCAGAATAAAGCACCTTGCCAAACTGCAAATATTTTTCAGGAACAGTTTGAGGAGCATCAAAAAGATTTCAAAGTGTTGCCTTTGCCTTCAAATTGCCCAGATCTCAATCCACAATCCAATTGAGCATTTGTGGGATGTGCTGGAACAAGAAATCTGATCCAAGGAGCCCCAACCTCCTAATTTGCAGGATTTAAAATAACTGATGCTAATATCTTGGTGCTAGACTCTATAGGACCCAGAGGTATTTTGGAGTCTATGCCTTGAAAATCACAGTAAAACAGCATTTTAAGTTTTCTAAAGCTTTATGTTTTTCCAACTACACATACAAGCAGTCTTGATGTATTCAAAGAATGCCATCCTACATACATAAAGAAAATCAACATGTGGGAAAACATTTATATGATTTACACTTTCATGAGCTTTACTTTAATTAATTCGCACCCACACCCTTTGTATTTTCTGTAATAATGGTTTTCTACCGGGTTTCCCAATTAACCTCAGTGTGGCCTAAATTGAACCCTACACAGCAGACCTGCCTGGGTTCTTTAAAGTCCTATGGCCACCGGAAGCAAACCCTAAACCATATAAACAACATTGCTGCAAGATCCATATATAATTGAAAACTCAATAGTTCACCAATGTTGCATGCTTTTAAAGATAACTGGTTAGAAAGAGGAATAAGAATGAAAGTTTTCCTAGTATAACAAAAAGCAGAGTTACGTGTAATAATCCTAATTAACTCGCGCACCCCCTCTTCCTCCTGTCTTCAAATATTTTAATATTATTAAATGTGACTACTGTGAGAATTAAAGAAATACTGAAAGCCTACTGGCCTATTCTGAGATCTGACCTGGATTTAGCAAAAGTTATTTCACCAGTAGCATCCATTACATAAAGGAGCAAATCTGAGGAACAGATTATCTCATAGTCATCTTGCTACGGTAAAACCTGAATCCAAAAAGAATTGGTTCCTCTCTCGAAAACCGGGTAGGTGTGGAAACTGCATTGCTTGTATATATATTGTGAATCCGTCCGATAAATTCTATAACAGCTCTGGGTAAGAAGAATTTGAAGTAACAAGAAGCTTTATATGCAATTCCATGAGACTTGTGTATTTGTTGAAGTACTCATTTGGAAAACAGTATGTAGCTAAAACAATAAGAAAATTCCAGACCAGGATCATGGAACACGTATGCCCCTTAAGATACTTGAGAGATACCTCAATTACAAGACACTTGAGGGTTCAACATGGGAACTGCCCAGAAGGTATGAGATTTATGGACATCGAACAAATAATTCTACATGTAAAGGGAAAACGTAAACTACTTAAAGGGAGTCAACAAGGTAGAGGAAGGGAGTATATTTAAAAGGAAACAAAGTAAAAAAACAAGAAGACATGCAGTGCTATTCAGAGAGAGGTGAAAACCTTGAGAATTGGCAGGAGCATGAACAATCTAGACCAAATAGCCAATTTGGAAAGTGAGATAAATGGGAGAATGTTTCTGGTTTGACTATTTTGACTAGGGTTGCACCGATACCGATACTAGTATCGGTATCGGGGCCGATACTGGGTACTGCAGGAGTACTTGGTACTCGTGCAGTACCCCCCGATATTTTTCCCGATACCGGAAGCCGGCATTGAGCCGGCATTGAGCCGGCTTGCCGGCATCCGAGGGGCTGCAGCGGCTGTCCGAATGCTCTATCGGCATTCGGACAGCCGCCCCTGGAGCTCTCTGCGATACTTACCTTCTGGGGTGCCGCCGGGAATGTCTCCGCGCGTGCGCTCGTTGGAAGGACCCCAGCCGCGACCACGTGGGACCATGTGATCACGGCTGGGGTCCTTCCAACGAGCACGCGCGCGGAAACTTTCCCGGCGGCGCCCAGGAAGGTAAGTATAAAAACAGTGAGCAGCTGCAGGGCCTGTCCGAATGCAGATAGAGCATTCAGACAGGCCCTGCAGCTGCTCTCCGCGATGATACTTACCTTCCTGGGCGCCGCTGGGAAAGTTTCCCCGCGTGCGCTCGTTGGAAGGACCCCAGCCGTGATCACATGGTCCCACGTGGTCGCGGCTGGGGTCCTTCCAACGAGCGCACGCGCGGAGACATTCCCGGTGGTGCTCAGGAAGGTAAGCATCGTCGGGGGGGCATACCCATGTGTGAGCTGTGGGGGCATATCCATAAGCTGGGGGGCATATCCATGTGTGAGCTGGGGGCATATCCATGTGTGAGCTGGGGGCATATCCATGTGTGAGCTTGGGCAAATCCATGTGTGAGCTGGGGCAAATACATGTGTGAGCTGGGGCAAATCCATGAGCTGGGGGCATATCCATGTGTGAGCTGGGGCAAATCCATGTGTGTGCTGGGGCAAATCCATGTGTGAGCTGGGGCAAATCCATGAGTGAGCTGGGGCAAATCCATGTGTGAGCTGGGGTAAATCCATGTGTGAGCTGGGGCATATCCATCTGTGAGCTGGGGCATATCCATGTGTGAGCTGGGGGCATATCCATGTGTGAGCTGGGGGCATATCTATGAGCTGGGCCAGTATATCCATGAGCTGGGGGCATTTTTATATGGTCTGTTCTTATTGGAAAGCGTCACATGACATTAAAGAAAAGTATCGGTACTCGGTATCGGTGAGTACTTTTTAAAAGTATCGGTACTCGTACTCGGTCTTAAAAAAGTGGTATCGGTGCATCCCTAATTTTGACCTAGAATTTTCAAATCTCCAGTCATTCTCAAGGTTTTCACCTCCTTCTGAATAGCCCTGATAGTGTTAGAATAGAGGGACAAAGGTTTAAAAGTAACATCAGGAAGTATTATTTTACTGAGAGGGTGGTGGATACATGGAGCAGCCTTCCAGTAGAAGTTGTTGAGGCTAACACAGTGATTGAGTTTAGCAGGCATGGGATAGACATAAGGCTATTCTAAATAAAAAAATCCAGGGAAAGTATCCATGTAATTGGGCAGAATAGATGGGCTGAAAAGTTCTTATCTGATGACATATTCTATGATTCTATGTTTCTAGAGAACCATGACGTACAGGGTACATCTTTGGTCATTTTGTTTTACAGGACGTACCCTCTACCAGGGATGAGCTGTTCGGTTCGAGTTCAGAGTTCGACTCGAACATCGGCAGTTCGAAAGTTTGCGAACTTCGAACTTTTTGGCGTGTTCGGTTCGAGTTCGGGAAAAAAGAAAACTGTGAAAAAAGTATAAAAAATGCTTAAAAAAATACTAAAAAATCTAGAAATAAAGAGACTCTTTACTGCAGAATATTATAAGCAACAGTTTATTAGATATTGAATTAAAAAATAATGTCTACGTGCAAAGATTCTCACCTCTAAATGACCTGTGCTCTCAAACAGCGTAAACAACCAGTGTTAATTAGTGTTTGGAAATAACATGTGCTTTTAATTAGTCTGGTCTAATGAATTTGATACATTGTCTGTAGACTGAGGGTGTCTGGAGGTGTCTCCTAAACATGTATCAAACAACACCTGTGCTTCTGAGAAGTGTTAATTTCTCTACAAAATGTTCCTCTGATATGCTGTTTAACCCCTTAACCCTGCATTTCATTGCTGTGTGCTCAGCTCATTTTTACCGTTTTCGCTCACTATGTTTAAATGCGATTTGAAGCCGCATTTTATTAAATGACCCAGACATATTAGATATCGTTCTTTCCGGCAGACTCTGCAGAGTCATAATATTTCATTTTTATATTTATACGTCATGTCCTGCCTGTATATTATGACAAAAAATGCAATAAAAAATTGAATTTGTAATCATCTGCAGTGTGTAAAGTGTTTTTTTTTCACATTTTAGCACATGAGCGTTTGCGGTTATGTTTTCTATGGGGTGCGCTTGTACAAAAATTAGAAATGGGGACTTGTTACATTTTGAGGGGGGATTACGTGATTTTTAGCAAACGCACCCCATAGAAAAAAATATTAGTGCAGTATCATTGTTCACATTATAATTGAAATGTGAACAATATTGCTGCATTAACCCTTTCGCTGCTGAGGCGTTTCATGCCTCTGTGCTGAGCTAATTTTTACCTGTTTCGCTCATCTTGTGTAAACGTGTTTTGAAGGCTTATTTTAGTATATGACCCAGACATATTATATATCGTTCTTTCCGTCAGACTCGGCAGATTCATAATATGTCATTATTATATGTATACGTCATGTCCTGTCTGTATATTATAACAAAAAATGCAATAAAATATAAATTTTCAATAATGTACAGTGTTTTTTTTCACATTTTAACATGCGAGCAATTGCGGTTATATTTTGTATGGGGTGCGCTTGTTAAAAAAATTAGAAATGGGGTCTCGTTACATTTTTTTTGGGGAAAATTATGCGATTTACAAAAATCGTTAGTGCAGCATCATTGTTCACATTATAATTGAAATGGGAACAATATTGCTGCATTAACAAACCAGAAAAAAAAAAAAATTGTTTATTTTTTTTATAATTTTTTTAAAATATTGTTTTACACACCTATTTTTATTTTTAATTTTAATTTTTTTTTAAAGCTTTCCTCATGGTCATGTTTGGTATCGTTGGAACGGCCATGCCAACAGTACCAAACATTAACCCCTAGCTGCCACGGATCGGGAGATAGGGGGTTCATTGGATCCCGCTATCTCCACCATTGGTGGCAGTTAGGGGTTAACTCCAGGACTGGCGTCATCATGCTATGCACGACGACGCCAGTCCTCAGGGGGCATTCCCGGAAGCTTGGCTGACATCCAAGATGTTGTCCAGCTCCGGTAAAGGATCACGAACCGGCGCTTTTTGGTGCCGATTCGTGATCCGGCCCCCATGGGGTTAATGCCAGGTACCGTTAGGAAGGTCAGGCTGTGCCCTTCCAAACGGTGCCTGGATTAACCCTCTGCACCCCGGCGATCGGGAGGGAGAGAGATCCGAAGGACCTCCCCTCTCCCTTTCAGGAGCCTCCTCCGCACACGCGGGGAGGCGCCTGAATTAGATGTCATCGCGCTGCCGCGATGACATCTAATTGTGCCGGCGGCGGTTCCGGGTGCTGGGCTGACATCGAGGATGTCAGCCCGCACCGGGGTTCACAGCGATCGGCCGGAATTCGGCCGATCGCTGGCCCCAAAGGGAGGACACACTCAGCGCATCCTCCGCATGGAACCCTACCTGCGGGTGGATGCACTGAGTGCATCCTCCGCAGCAAAAGGGTTAATAAAAACCACACACAAAAAAATAAGTTTTTTATTTTTTTACTTTATACCTGGTCATGTTGGGTATCATGCTCAGGCCTTTCGATTGACGCCCTCCATGGCCCCCTAGCTGCCACGGTTCTGGAGATATCGGGGTTCAAATGAACCCCCTAGCTCCACCAGGGGATTCCGGGCAGCTAGGGGTTCCCCGGCTATCTGACGTCCTCACGCTATGCGTGAGGATGTCAGGCAGTCAGGGGGAGCCGAGGGTGGAGCCGCCATCCAAGATGGCAGCCCCCACCAGAACTAGGCCGCACTTCGGCACCGCAAGGCATCTCTATACACAGCCCCATCAGCATCTCTATACACAGCCTCACAGCATCTCTATACACAACCTCACAGCATCTCTATACAGAACCCCATCAGCATCTCTATACACAGCCTCACAGCATCTCTATACACAACATCTCTATACACAACCCCATCAGCATCTCTAAACACAGCCTCACAGCATCTCTATACACAGCCTCACAGCATCTCTATACACAACCTCACAGCATCTTTATACACAACCCCATCAGAATCTCTATACACAACCTCACAGCATCTCTATACACAGCCCCATCAGCATCTCTATACACAACATCTCTATACACAACCCCATCAGCATCTCTAAACACAGCCTCACAGCATATCTATACACAACCTCACAGCATCTCTATACACAGCCTCACAGCATCTCTATACACAACCCCATCAGCATCTCTATACACAGCCTCTCAGCATCTCTATACACAACCTCACAGCATCTCTATACACAGCATCTCAATACACATCCCTACAGCATCCCTATTTTGGTGAATTCCGGAGAAGTCGTTTGAAGGTCCTATGGGCACCTAACATAAAGTCCCTGCCCGCCTTATCCCCAAGAGCCGGTCGTAGGCTCCCCAGAATGTGAGTTAAATACTGACACTAATTACTCTCATCTTGGGTGCTATCATACTGCGCAATTTTTGTTCCCTTTTTTTGTTTCCTCCCTACAGTGCACACTTCATCTGCATTTTTGAGAAGATCCACTCCGAAAGAGAACGAATACTGTTTATGGACATATTGTGTGTCTACCCCACTATCTTTTTTGGACTCAGGTCTTTTAGAGCGCTGTGTTGTTTCTCTTTTTGTATAATTGTCATTCGGGTATTTAGAGAAACCCCCACACACAACATTCAGCGAGTGGGATAGATACCTTTCCGGTGGGCGCTTCACCCCCTCCTTTCTTTTTCCATCTCTATACACAACCTCACAGCATCTCTATACACAGTATCTCTATACACAACCCCATCAGCATCTCTATACACAGCCTCACAGCATCTCTATACACAACCTCACAGCATCTCTGTGAACCCTCAAATGAACCGGCTATCCCACACGTCGTCAGCAGTGAAGGGGTTAAAAATTTCCTTTTTTTTTAAACTTTTTGGCCTTGTTTCCTGTCCCCCAGGGCACTACCCGGACCCGGACATTGTTTTTAAATATTTCTATACATCCTAGAAATCCTCAACTTCACGGGCAGGTTATGGGGACCTCCTAGGCACGATATTTGAAGGAATTTTTCGTTTTTATTTTTAACCGTTATTTCATGGAAAACTCACTGTCCCTTTAAAAACTTTATTTTTTACTTTTTGTCCTTGTTTCCTGCCCCCCATGGGCACTACCCGGACCCCCATACACCTTGTATGGCAAATATCTAGCATATATGCCCTCTTGGAGGGCATTCTAAAAACCGAATTCTTAGTCCCATTGACTTGTATTGAGTTCGAGTTCGAGTTCGAATTCATTCAGCTCATCCCTAATCCCTGTATCAAAAATTAATACAGAAAAAAGAACATACAGTAGAGTAACTCTGTAATTTTCAATTTGGCTCATTCACACAATACTCTGTGCTGTGCAGCCCAGAGACATGCGAAACGATCTGACGAGCATCTGGAACTGTTCATCTCTGACACTGCACGATTCATGGCTGGTATAAAAAGATTGGAGACACAACAGGAAACTGCTCCGAGAACACAAGACTATATTCAAGGCTGAATTAAACATTGTGTTTTGGAAGAGCTTTGTTGCCTAAGATATAGTAGTCAGTTCACTGATATACAGGGTTATTCAGAGAGCGTGAAAAGCAGGAGAATGGCTGGAGAATGACTGGAGAAGTGAAAATTCGAGGTCAAAATAGCCAAACCAGAAACATTCTCCAATTTATCTCACTTTCCAAATCCGCTATTTTGACCGAGAATTTTCACTTCTCCAGTCATTCTCCTGGTTTTCACCTCTTTCTCAATAACCCTGAATGTGATTTGTTGAAAGTGCTTCCCAGCAGTATGAAGAAATATTCGAAGCAGCACAGGACTTCGGCAAACTTCTCATGAAAATGCAGAATTTATAGGTGTCTTGGGAAATACAAAGTAAAATAAAGATTTAAAGAGGTTATTCGATATTCAGAGAACACCGAACTGCGCCGAAATGTAGGTGAAATGCCCAGACTTTTGGTGGTTTCGTTTTAAACAGGCAAATGTCATAGGTTTCAATGTTGGAAAAAAATACTGTTTTTATTATATTTTTATATTTCAACAATTTATTCTTTTCATTTGCAGCGAAAAGTCTTATTTATTTATTTTTCAGCATTTTTAGGCATGTTTCTGTATTTTTAAGTGAAACGTTTGTTTCCCATTATTTTTAAATAATGAATTTTTTATTATTTTTTAACAGGCCTTTTTATTATTTTTTTTTAATTTTCATGCATTTTTGTTATTTTAAACATCTTTTTTTAAGTATCAGAGTTCTGGTTTTCTTTATTTTTTATTGCAACTAAAACACCACCCGCCGTTACTGTTTAAAAGTCTACAGTAACACATTTTTTGCTATACACATGTTTTTTCCCTTTGTGTGTATTGGAACAAAACAAAAAAAGGGAGGGAAAAAAAAGCAAATTGGACATAATGTCACACAAAACTCCAAAAATGGGCTGGACAAAATTCTTGGCACCCTTTCAAAATTGTGGATAAATAAGATTGTTTCAAGAATGTGATGCTCCTGTAAACTCACCTGGGGCAAGTAACAGGTGTGGGGAATATAAAAAACACACCTGAAAGCAGATAAAAAGGAGAGAAGTTCACTTACAGGGTAATTCAAAGAGATTCGAAAAGTCACCGCACGATCGGTGACTTTTCGTTCTCTTCAATTCGGTGCAAATCAGCTTTCCCATTTCGGCGACCCTGTGGTGTATTCAGCAAGCAACAAAGGGCTGTCGAAGTGCAGGGAAAAGCTGCAGAAAACCCACCGAAAACTCGGCAAAAACCTGGCGAAAACCCAGCGAATGCACGCCGAAAACCCACAAAAACATCTGGATTAACCCACCGAAAACCACGGAAAAACCCGAGCAGGAGCCGATCACACGCAGCGAAGCTTACAGAAAAAGCCGACACCGTAGACGAAGGCAGTGAATAAATTAGCAAAACAGTTTGCTTGAATGTTTGAAAAGTGAAACGCTGTTTGCAAAGAAACCACTGAGCAAAATGTCTGAAATTTACATATGAGGGCCAATGAATGATAATAAAAAGGGCTGTTACAGAAAAAATAATTAAACTTAAAAAAAGAAGGTCGGATTTTTTTTAAATAAAAAAAATCCAGAAAAATGCTTAAAATATCCTAAAAAATCTATAAATAAAGAGACTCTATACTGCAGAATTTTATAAGGAACGGTTTATTAGATATTGAATTAAAACGGGAATATTTTTAACATTGAAGTCTATGGGATTCGCCTTAATAAACCTGCCGAATTAAACCACCGAATGGCAGGGCATTTCGGGAACCTTTCACTGCTGGTTTGTGTTCTCTGAATAACCGAAGTAGTGCTTTTTTATGGGGATTTCACTGCCCTCGAACAGGCACCGTATGTTCAGGCAATTCGCCAGGATTTGGCGAATTGCCTGCTCTCTGGATAGCCAGCAATTCGGATCTCTTTGAATTACCCTGTTAGTCTTTGCATTGTGTGTGTGTGTGCCACACTAAGCATGGATAACAGAAAGAGGAGAAGAGAACTGTCTGAGGACTTGAGAACCAAAATTGTGGAAAAATATCAACAATCTCAAGGTTACAAGTCCATCTCCAGAGATCTAGATTTGCCTTTGTCCACAGTGCGCAACATTATCAAGAAGTTTGCAAGTGCAACCCATGGCACTGTAGGTAATCTCTCTGGGTGTGGACGGAAGAGAAAAATTGATGAAAGGTTGCAACGCAGGATAGTCCGGATGGTGGATAAGCAGCCCCAAACAAGTTCCAAAGAAATTCAAGCTGTCCTGCAGGCTCAGGGAGCATCAGTGTCAGCGCAAACTATCCATTTACATTTAAATGAAATGAAACGCTATGGCAGGAGACCCAGGAGGACCCCACTGCTGACACAGAGACATAAATAAGCAAGACTACAGTTTGCCAAAATGTACTTGAGTAAGCCAAAATCCTTCTGGGAAAACGTCTTGTGGTCAGATGAGACCAAGATAGAGCTTTTTGCTAAAGCACATCATTCTACTGTTTACCGAAAACGGAATGAGGCCTACAAAGAAAAGAACACAGTACCTACAGTGAAATATGGTGGAGGTTCAATGATGTTTTGGGGTTGTTTTGCTGCCTCTGGCACTGGGTGCCTTGAATGTGTGCAAGGCATCATGAAATCTGAGGATTACCAAAAGATTTTGGGTCGCACTGTAGAAAGCTGGGTTTGCGTCTGAGATCTTGGGTCTTCCAGCAGGACAATGACCCCAAACATACATCAAAAAGCACCCAGAAATGGATGGCAACAAAGCGCTGGAGAGTTCTGAAGTGGCCAGCAATGAGTCCAGATCTAAATCCCATTGAACACCTGTGGAGAGATATTAAAATCGCTGTTGGGAAAAGGCGCCCTTCCAATAAGAGAGACCTGGAGCAGTTTGCAAAGGAAGAGTGGTCCAAAATTCCGGGTGAGTGGTGTAAGAAGCTTATTGATGGTTATATAAGCACCAAGGGACGTCCTATTGAGGCTCCACTACTTCAAACCCAGGGAAGATATCCTACGAGCTCTGCGTAATTCAAATGCTTCGGGTCCGGAGTATGCTCACCTGACAGTATTCCCAGATCTGTCGCAGGCCACTCTTCAACAGCGACGACTTTTCCGCCCTGCCACGGTGGCGCTAAGGGAGGCTGGGGTGGGGTATCGATGGGGGTACCCCACGAAGTTGTTGGTCACCCGCGATGGAAAGATCACGGTGCGCTGCTCAGTGGCCGAAGCCCGATTTGGTCTGGAATCCTGGGGATTATCTCTCGCGGATATTACGGAAAAACGCCCAACCCGGCCCAAATGACTGGAAAAAGAATGGAGCAAGCGTTGAAGGTTCCACCAGGGACCATGTTCGCAGGACATACGTCGGTCACATTGAAATGTTCGAAGAGTTCCGCTTTCCGTAACTATTGTTTATTGAGTAATCCGCTAATATACGTTGATGGTTTATATTATATTGCTGCCTTGCTGCGCTGTTGCACAATGAGCTAGGCTTATAGGTTTGGTTGATCCTAGCCACGGATGTTACCCCTCTATTCTCCCTCCTCTACGGAGGAGAGTAGGGCTCTGCTTCGGATGAGAGCCCTACAGGAGAGGCGTTTACTTTTTGTATATAGTTTTGCCACGGCTGTGGCGGTTACCCCCTTTTTTGCATACTGTGTCCCTTTTTTTCCCCCCCAGGGCAGAGGCTCTCTACTATTACGAACGAGCTCGATAGGCTACACACCTGACCGATGTTGGACAGGGCTCACTAGGTTTCCCCTATCAATGACGCTTACTTACGATCCTCCCTGAAGGTACTGACATTTAACGTTAAAGGTTTGAATCTACCTGTAAAGAGACGTTCACTTTATAGGGACCTCCGCTCCCTAGATGCTGATGTAGTGTGTCTGCAGGAGACACACTTCCGCCGACTGGACCATCCCTCGTTAAACATCCCAGGGTTTGGCATACAATACCACTCTACCTATCGGTCCAAATCCAGGGGGGTGTCCATGTTAGTAAATAATAGAGTGGCCTTACAGGCCCACCGAATAATCAAAGACACTAGAGGTAGATATGTTATTCTTGTTTGCACAGTTAACTCGACCACGTACACGATAGTCTCTGTATACGCTCCTAACACATCCCAACCCCAATTCATAGCACATGTATTACGTAAAGTGTCAGAGATACAGACGGGTATTCTAGTTTTGTGCGGAGATTTGAATATCTGCCTAGATCCGTCCCGGGATCGTTCGGCGTCCAACGACACTACGAAGTCGGCTACTTCCCCGAAAAAATTTCAGTTGCTCTTACAGCAATATAACTTATATGACGTATGGCGTTTGCTTGATCCCACTGAAAGGGATTATACCTTTCGCTCCCATGTTCATAATAGCTACACTCGCATAGACCACTTTCTACTGCCAGGCTCTGCCATATCTCAAGTGGAGGATTGTTCCATACTGACATTAACTTGGTCTGATCATTCCCCAGTCCTACTGACACTAGGCGACGCATATCGTTATCGCACTCGACCCCCTTGGAGACTACGGGATAACCTGTTAATGCACGAACCAGTGAAACAAGCCATCCAATTAGCACTAACACAATATTTTAATAAGAACGTGACTCCTGACATTTGCCCTCTTACGGTCTGGCAGGCGCATAAAGCGGTCATCCGAGGGATATGTATTGACTGGGCGACTAGATTAAGGAAGATGTATGTGTCCAGACGCTTGGAGATACTCACTACTTTGCAGGAATTAGATGTAAAAAATAAATTGTCCCCTTCCACCGACACGGCTGAGGCGTTGGAGGACGCATGTAGATCACTCAGGAAACTGGAGGCTGAAGCATATTTCCGCTCCTTGTCCCGGTTGAAAACTTCCTATTATGCCCTTCAAAATAAACCGGGTAAGCTCTTAGCCCGACAATTGAGACCCCAAAACACGTCCCAAAAAGTAGCAACCCTTAAAAGTGAACAGGGCCTGATATATAACCCCTCAGTGATCACCGACAACTTTGCTAAGTACTATGAATCCCTATATAACCTGGTAGCTACGGATCAGGCTCATCCGCCGGCTGTATCTGCGGTAGATGACCCTTGATACTGTACATCTCCGTCCCTCTCGAGTCAACAGAGGGCCATGCTCTCTTCCCCAATCAAGCAAGAAGATATATCTGATGCTATCAAAAATCTACCTAAAAATAAATCCCCCGGTCCGGACGGACTCACTGGACACTACTACTCTACCTTCTCCTCACTTCTAGTGCCGCATCTACATGCTGGATATGAGATAGCATGGGAGAAGGGCTCTTTCCCGGTGGATATGCTACGAGCACACATAGTCACCCTTCCTAAGCCAGGAAAGACCCCTGATCACTGCTCACATTTTAGACCGATTTCACTCCTGAACATCGACGTTAAATTATATAGCAAAATTTTGGCCAATAGATTGCAGAGGATTTTACCCGCATTGGTGGGCCTGGATCAAGTGGGGTTTGTCTCCAGGCGTCAGGGCCCTGACAGCACTAAGAAATTGGCTAACCTATTGGAGGTCATGAGGCGGTCCGAATCGCCGAGTGTGATCTTGTCGCTGGACGCCGAAAAAGCCTTCGACAGGGTCAGCTGGGTGTTTTTAGACCAGGTCCTAAATAAATTTGGATTTCCATCTACATTTACAACCGCGATTCAGGCCTTGTATGATGCTCCTTCGGCTCGGGTGGTCACCTCGGGGTTTTTATCGGAGGAATTTGTGATAATGGGACCCGGCAAGGGTGCCCATTATCCCCTCTACTGTACGCACTCATATTAGAACCCCTGGCGCAAACCATAAGACAGAATGACTATATACGCGGGGTCGAGGTAGGCCCTACAGCTTACAAATTAAATTTATATGCGGATGACATACTCCTTACACTGACGGACCCATCAGAGTCAATCCCCGCATTACAACAGGAATTAGATCTTTATAGTCAGGTCTCTTATCATAAGGTTAATCTTTCTAAGATGCAAGCGTTGCCTATTAATATCCCAGCCAAATCACTGTCTGACCTAAGATCCCGATACACCTTCGCCTGGAAGGCAGATTACATAATATATCTAGGGCTGCATATCGCTTGGGATGCAGAAAGTTTGTTCAAATGTAATTACATCAGGTTATTGTCTGAAGTAAAATCATTGGTATTCCAATGGCGTAACCGAGAACTCTCTTGGCTGGGTAGGATGGCGCCGGTTAAAATGACGATCTTGCCGAAAATCTTATATGTATTCCGCTCCCTGCCACTAAATATTCCCAGGACACACTGCAGACAATCCTCATGACATACATCTGGAGACGCAAACGACCTAGAGTCCCCAGAACCCTGCTTTACTACAGGAGCCGGGATGGAGGCCTGAATGTCCCTGTCTTCGAAAATACTATTGGGCTTCATGTTTGGCTTCCTGGCGGAAATGATGCATGCCATCTATGGCCCAGTGGTTCACTATCGAATCCGCATACACTTCTGGACACATGTTGTCGTATCTCTTGTGGTTAAACCGAAAGAGAAGGGGGGGGGCGTGGCAGGATGTTGCAGCGTGCGGTCGCATGTGAGGAGAGCTCCTGTGACCAGCGCTAAACTTTTAACTCCTGCGGCTAAATTACAGCAACCCCGGGGCTGAAACTTCACCCACAGCTGGGTGACATCTCCTAGCCTCCAGATGGTGCCCCCTAAGGCGCAACGAGCGTTGGAACCGGCAAAATCGGCAAAAAAAGACCGGGTTCCTGATGCCCAAGATGGCGGATCTCCTTCCTCTGTTTCCTCCTTCACCATGGAAGCGGCCGTAGCAGGCCCACCCTGCATGTCTGACAGCTTACCACCTTCAGAAAGCAGACTCCATGCCATGCTGCAAGAACTTAGAGCTACTATTCAAACGGATCTTAAAGAGGCGCTGCAGGAGCTGAGGCGCGATGTACAAGATCTGGGTGAGAGGACAGACTCATTGGAGGCTAAGACAGACGACCTATGTTTGGCCCATAACGATTTAGTGGACTGTCATATAGCTTTGCAGACTGCACATGACGCCATGGCGACGAAATTGGCCGATCTGGAGGATCGCTCGCGGCGTAACAATGTAAGGATCCGGGGTATTCCAGAGGCAGTAAATCCTGCTGACCTTCAGCCCTATATTTTGGAACTTTTCCAGATCCTAGTCCCAACGTACTCGTCCCAGGATTTCCTGATGGATCGGGCACACAGATTACCACGCGCTAAGAACCTGCCGCCCTCAGCTTCTAGAGATGTTCTAGTCCGGGTGCATTTCTTCCATGTTAAAGAAGCGTTAATGAGAGCATCACGGAAATCTATGCCTCTGCCTTCTCCGTATGCTGAAATTTCTTTTTACGCTGACCTGTCAACGGCTACCATGTCTAAAAGAAGGGAATTTTCATCTTTCACGAAAATTTTACGTGATCACAACATGGCGTATCGCTGGGGATTCCCCACAAAGATCTTGTTATGGCGGGAGGGAGTCTTGCACGTTATCCCTGATCCCCTCACTGGCATGCGTCTGTTGACGGACTGGAAAGTTGTGTCGGAGTTTACTCCCCCCAGGGAGGAATCATCTTCGCCGCTGAAGGTTTCTCCGGAGTGGCATCGGATTCGACCGAAATGAGGCTCTGGCCCTGTAGGATCCAACACTGGGGCGTGCTCCTACCACTTTGCCATGCTGCTTCCCGTCTTCTTGGGCGTCAGAACTCTTCCACGGATGCTGGACTGACCCATTTTTTTTTTTTTTTTTTGATCTACCTCAACTGGGCGCTCATGGGGGCCTGTTCTGGTCTCTTAATCGGCAATGCCCCGAGGCCTTCCAATGGCCTGTGAATTGGCGCGGTCCTTCTCAGGTAGAGTTGGGACTGTTGTTTCCCCTACTGGAGTTTTCTTGACAGTTTGTTTTCTACTTATACCAATCTGCTGTGTTGATTGACTCCATTCAGCTGCGCTCATGGAGTGCAGTTTTTTTTCTCTGAAGTTGGTCGTTTTTTTTTTATTTTTTATTTTTTTCCTGCCTTTTATTTTTCTCCTTCTTTTTGTTTCTTTTTGGTTCGACCTGTGTATGTAATGTATGTATTGTTTGTTTGTTCGGCATGCACTATGTTACACGGTTACAGGTGCTATTATGTGCAGGGGAATCCCTCCATCCTCCTGAGGAGGTTGTCTTCACTGTCCGCTGTGAGTTCTAGAGGGCTGGGCGTAACCACAAATGAGTAAACCCCAATTCCAGATTTATTCCTTAAATGTTAGGGGTTTGAACACTCCGTACAAACGCCATGCTTTATTTCGTGACCTGCATAAATCTCAACCGGCTATTGTTTGTTTGCAAGAGACCCATTTCTGTAAGAGGCGTCCTCCATTTTTGAAATCGCGTATGTACACTGAGGCCTACCATTCCACTGCTCCGACAAAGTCCAAAGGCGTCTCGATTATGTTTCATAGAGATTGGACCTTTGTGTGTTCGGCTCAGTATGTTGATCCGTTGGGCCGCCTTGTGATTCTTGTGGGTACGCTGAACGAGTTACCGGTCACTATAGCTAATTTATACCTCCCTAATGATAACCCGGTTTCTTATCTGCGGAAAGCTTTTTGTAGAGTGAAAAAAATGTCTAGTGGTACGATGTTCCTATGTGGGGATTTTAATTGCACTCCTGACCCCGAAGTTGACACTCAGACGAGCCAACCCCGCCCCACTCCCGCTCCCCCCGCCCTCTAGTAAACAACTACGGGAATTCATGCAATCATTTGACCTATATGATACGTGGAGGATATGTCACCCCAACACACGTGACTACACCTACTTTTCTCATGTCCACTCCTCATATAGTAGAATTGACTTGTGTTTGATACATAGTTCAGCCTTGTCTCGTCTCCTGGAGGCGACCATTGGCATCATTACGTGGTCTGACCATGCTCCGCTCACGCTCACTTTTGAGGCTGCTTTTCCACCGAGGGGGATGGGGAATTGGAGACTTAATGACTCACTCATTGTAGACAGAGAGGACGTGCAAACAACGTTACAACTCCTCCAGGAGTATTTTATGACAAATGTAACTGGGGACGTTGCAACAGCGTCGGTTTGGCTGGCCCACAAAGCAGTGTTGCGAGGACATTTTATACAGAAAGGAGCGCAGCGTAAAAGACGCCTAAATGCTCAGATGACTGCTCTTACACGACGCATCACTGACCTAGAAACCCAGAATAAAGCCTCGCCCACCCCTCACATTACCGCTCAATTGACTGCGCAGCGCCGCGAGTTGGAGCACCTGATGCTCCAAGTCACGGCACGCTCAATTAGACGGCTTAACTATGCTCATTATACCCAAGGGAATAAATCGGGGAAACTGCTGGCGTCCAAACTGAAAGGGAAAAGAATGCAAACCAACATACCGTACCTATTGGATGCTAATAATGTCAAAATTTATAATCCGGCCCTCATTACTGATGAATTTGCACGTTATTATGCCTCCCTGTACAACCTAGGATTGGATCACACCGTACCGTCCCCTACCCAGGCTGACATAGATCTCTTTCTCCAAGCGGCGCATCTTCCCTCCCTCTCTCCCTCTCAAGCTACAGATTTGCTTACCGCGTTTACAGAGGAGGAGGTGCTTAAGGCTATTAAGGCACTTCCAAAAAATAAAGCTCCTGGCCCCGACGGTTTTACGAATCTGTATTATCAGGTATTTGCATCCTCACTAGTTCCGACTCTTACCCTGTTTTTTAATGACATTAAGAACACTGGCATTATCCCTCCGGAGATGTTGCAAGCAACGGTAGTAACCCTGCCCAAGCCTGGTAAAGCCCCGACACACTTGTGCCAACTTCCGCCCTATATCCCTGTTGAACGTAGATGCCAAATTGTATGCTAAACTACTAGCTAATAGGCTGGGCCCCCTACTTCCATCATTGATTGCAACTGAACAAACCGGCTTTGTCCCAGGCCGCCAGACGTGTGACAATACCCGACGATTTTATGATATAATTGATTTGGCCCATAGGACTAATACCTCCGGACTCCTGCTGGCATTGGACGCCGAAAAGGCGTTCGATCGCCTACACTGGGGGTATATGCGGCTGGTGTTACTAAAGTTTGGTCTGCCAGCACAATTTGTATACAGTATTATGGCCCTCTACTCCGCCCCATCGGCGAAAGTTTTGGCATCGGGATTTCTATCCTCTTATTTCCACATAACCAATGGCACCCGACAGGGCTGTCCGTTATCCCCGCTAATATTTATTCTGGCTCTAGAACCCCTAGCGCTGCAGATTAAAATCTCCCAGACGATCAAAGGTATGCCGACCCCGCATGGGGAGCACAAACTGGCACTTTTCGCAGATGACATACTGCTCTTTTTGACCACCCCGGAGACATCGCTCCCTCCCCTGTTTTGCCTCCTCGACAGATTTGGCGCGTTATCTTACTATAAAAATAATGTGAGTAAAACACAAGCTCTCCCCATAAATATTGCAGCTTCATCCCTTAGCTCCTTGCGTAGCACGTACCCTTTTGATTGGCGCTCCACCTCTTTAAAATACCTGGGAATCTCCCTTACTAAATCACGAGGCACCATCCTAAAGGAAAATTTCATGCCACTTTTGAACTCCATCGAGAAGCAGCTCTCTACATGGAGCACAAACGAATCCTCCTGGCTGGGACGTATGGCGGCCATAAAGATGAGTATCTTACCCCAAATTTTATATTATTTCAGAAACATTCCAGTTTTTATACCGGCGCATTTATTGCTCCGGCTGCAAAAACTGCTGCATGCGCACATTTGGAAAGGGAAGCCCCCTCGAGTATCGGCCTCTACAGTCATCGCGCCGCGACGTACGGAGGGTTGGGTTTTTTGGATTTACAATCGTATTATAAAGCAGCCTTACTAGCCCAATTGTTGTCGTCGATGCATCTCAAAGAAACACCTCTATGGTTACAGTTGGAGAACGCCATGATTTTCCCATACAAACTTCACGACCTGTTGTGGCTTCCACTCCTTCCTAGAAATAGCACCATGGGTTTACTACCCGCCTCAATGCTTTCCCTCACGTCCTGACGTCAATGGGGTCGCCCGTTGGTACGGCCTTATGACTTATTATATCTCGCCCCGCTCAGAGTTCTGTGCCGCTATATTCCAGACTTAAATTTAGATTCTTGTTTTTTGCGCGGCTTGACGCATGTGTGGCAGCTCTTTACACCCCACTCCCTGAAACCCTTTCCAGACTTGGTACAGGAGTTTGCCATCCCATTGAGTGACTGTTTTTCTTACCTACGTGTGAAGCACGCTCTACACCAGAAGGGCCTGACCTCTTTTACACCTACGACCCTTTCAGCTTTTCACAAACTGTGTATGGGGAAGAAATGTCAAAAGAAACCGCTATCTCTCTGTTACGATAGCCTCTTAACCCCGAACCCACCTAAAAAATTACCCTATATGGTTAAATGGGAAAAAGATTTAGCTTTCACGCTCTCCGTAGATGACTGGTCATATGCCATGGACACAATATACAAATATTCTAGAAGCACCAATCTACGTGAGGCCCATATTAAATTACTGTGTAGATGGTATCTAACACCAACCCGTTTGGCCCATATCTCGGGGAATACCGGCTTCTGTTGGAGATGCCTTACCGGCCTCGGTTCCCTACTTCATACCTTTGGTTATGCCCCGCGTTGGGGGGTTATTGGGTTAAAATCAGTAGACTAATTTCTCACTGCACTTTACTTAGACTCCCACTATGCCCGAAAATGTATCTCCTACATATCATACCCATTACTATTCAGATCCGTCATAGGAGGTTTATCTCTATGGTACTGGGGACAGCAAAAACGGTCATTGCAAGACATTGGCGTTCCTCATTCTGCCCATCTATGAAAGAAGTTATGATGACCTTGAAAGTGTTTGTAAATATGAAGAAATGTTCCACAGCGCGAATAACTCAATGTGCCAGTTTGATGATACATGGGAGGGGTGGAGGGTGTTTGTCGAGTCAGGAACCTTGATATAAGATATTTCACTGTGTACGACTGTAGTGCTGCCGTGTTTAGTGTTTTATGTTAGTTTAGGATTATATCTGTTTGTGGAAAATGGAGACCGCACTAATGACCTTATATCAGATAATACTGAGGCTTCATTTGCATTGCCTATTGTCAATGATAGGAATCTATGTTTTTGATCTCCGAAGTTTCATCATTTCTGCAATGTTGTATCATTATATGTGTGAACTCCAATAAAAAACTTTTACATTAAAAAAAAAAAAACGAAAGAGAGACCCCGCATAAATATGCCCACTGCCCTCCAATCTCTTTTTTGCGGATATGGGATCAGTGGTAAACCTTTTCTCACCCACCACACCAAATACCAATGGCCCGCCCCTCTCCTCATTAAGATATCTGCCTCATTTTAGGATATCCCTTGGACCAGTAGAGGGTTTACTCACTTACATCAGCTGTTTGCGCCGGCTGCCATCCTGTCCTTTCAAGACCTGCAGGTCAAATATAAAATACTGCCTTCTATGTTTTTGTCGTATATGCAGTTGTGTTCATTTCTTAAATCGCGGGAGGTTATAGCTGGACTCAGAGACACTTTGCCACTTCTCTCAGAAGCTGAGGTTTTTTGGTTGAATCAGCACTCTACCTCCAACCCAATCTCGCTCTTTTACCGTATTATTTCCACCCCACAGAGGGCAACGAGATGGGCATTTCAAACAGCCTGGGAACGAGACCTTGCTAAGGTCTTCACTCCTACACAATGGGCAATGGCACACACATTTGCAGACAGAGCTTCAAAATGCGCTACATTGATAGAGACTCAGAGAAAACTGATGTACCGCTGGTACCCAACGCCCCACAGAATGAGCAAGTTTGCCCCGAATACCTCAGATCTCTGTTGGCGCTGCTCCTCAGCACCCGGCACGATGGGTCACATTTGGTGACCAAAGCCCGGTTTAAATGGAGACAGGCAGGGAGGTGGTTGCAAGAGGCGCGGCTTGAGTGGGGGGCGTGGCCTGGTGAAGGTCTTTAAAAACCCTCAGTGTATTCTCAGCAGTTGCCAGATCGTGGTTATCCATACCTGAGCTCCTTGTACCTGACTGCTATATTGAATTAACCCGTTATTGACCTCTGCTTGTTTCTGACTATTCTGCCTTCTGTTGCCCTAGACCATTTTCTTGTACTACGCTACTGCTCTGATATCGACCAGGCTATTCCATTTGACCATTCTGAACTCTGTATTCCTGATTCTGGCTCGGCTGACTACTCCCCGTGTTGTTAACCCTATCTGTCTAGCTAGTTTACCTGGCCAATTCTAAGGACCAGACAGACGCTACTGCTATGTACGATTTCAATGTCCTAATCGTCCTGAGATGCATGATAAGCCGGAAAACTACCGCACCTAAGGCAGCTGAGGAGACAGGCCTTGGGTGTGACGTGCATGTCTCCTGTCAAAGACACTAAACTTATGTTACCAGTATCCTTGGCTTGGGAGACCAAGACCACACAGACTACCGCTTTTTTGGATTCTGGGGCTGCTGGCAACTTTATCGATGTTAACTACGCTTCTTCCATTTCTCTACCTCTGGTTGTAAGAGAGACACCCTTAGCCGTCGAAGCCATAGACGGCAGACCGTTATCCTGCCCTAGGATTATTCACGATACGGTTACAGTGGTTCTTACCACTGGTCTCTTGCATAAAGAAGAAATCATATTTCAAGTTATCCATTCACCTTCCAATCCTGTTGTACTTGGTTTCCCTTGGTTGGTGAAACACAATCCTGTTATTGATTGGGCTAAGGGAGAGATACTGTCTTGGAGTCCTGCTTGTTTTGGGACTTGTTTAATACCCATTCAGCATGTCGGTGCCCTGAACACACCCACAGCTCCTCCATTGTCTACAGAGGTTCCTGACCAATACGCCGACCTCAGGGCTGTATTTGATAAAAGAGAGGCAGAGAAACTGCCTCCACATAGACCATATGATTGTGCCATTGATATTCATCCTGGTACCATGCCTCCTCGAGGCAAAGTATATCCTCTTTCCATAAAGGAGAACCAAATTATGGAAGAGTACATAAAGGAGAATTTGGAGAGAGGTTTTATCCGACGTTCCTCTTCTCCAGCAGGGGCTGGGTTCTTTTTTGTGTCTAAAAAAGAGGGAGATTTGCGCCCGTGTATCGATTATAGGGGGCTTAACAAGATCACCATTAAGAACGTGTACCCTATCCCTCTCATATCAGAACTGTTCGACAGGTTAAGGGGGTCAGCAGTATACACAAAACTTGATTTAAGAGGAGCTTACAACATGATAGGTATAAAAGAGGGGCATGAGTGGAAAACAGCATTTAACACCAGGAGTGGGCATTATGAATACTTGGTCATGCCTTTCGGTCTTTGTAATGCTCCAGCGGTATTCCAGGATTTTATTAATGATGTGCTCAGAGATTTCTTACAAACCTTTGTTATAGAATACCTAGACGATATATTGATTTACTCTCCCGATCTGAAAACCCACCATGCACATGTCAGACAGGTATTAGCAAAATTACTGGACAATGGTCTTTATTGCAAACTAGAGAAGTGTTTATTCGACATAACTACTGTGAAATTCCTTAGGTATATTATCACTCCAGAAGGTTTTGAGATGGATCCTTCTAAACTCACGGCCATCTCAGAATGGCCTCTCCCTCAAGGTCTCAAGGCCATACAGAGGTTTCTGGGGTTTTCCAACTATTATAGGAGATTTATCAAGAATTATTCCGCTGTAGCCTCCCCTATCATTAATATGACACGTAAAGGTCTGAAGAACCAGATCTGGTCTTCTCAATCCAAACAAGCATTCGAAGCCCTCAAGCAAGCTTTCACTTCCGCTCCCGTGTTACGGCATCCTGATCCCAGGATTCCGTTTGTTCTTGAGGTTGATGCTTCCGAGATAGGCATTGGGGCTGTCCTGTCTCAAAGAGAGTCTCCAGGAAACCCTCTACATCCTTGTGGGTTCTTTTCAAGAAAATTATCACCAGCAGAACGCAATTATGATATCGGTAACAGAGAATTGCTTGCTATTGTGTCTGCCCTCTCAGAGTGGAGACATTTGTTGGAAGGTACTCTTGACCCTTTATTGATAATTACTGATCATAAGAACCTTACGTACATCGGGGATGCCAAACGTTTGAACGCGAGACAGGCCAGGTGGTCATTGCTACTGTCTCGGTTTAATTTTGTATTGACTTACAGACCAGGTGACCGCAATGTAAAGGCTGATGCCTTATCTCGTCAATATGACCCGTATGAATCTAATACACAAGACCACAATCCTATAGTTCCTCCTGAACGTATTGTGGCTTCCACAGTCTTGTCTGTCTCCTCGCCTTTCCTGGAACGCCTCCAGGCAGTTCAAGTAGGGGCTCCACCTGACAAGCCTCCAGATATGTTGTTTGTACCTGAAAAGGAAAGACAAGAATTACTCATAATGTTTCATGATTCTAAACCAGCAGGTCATCCTGGTATTACTAAGACTCTTACCAGTATCTCCAGACAGTTCTGGTGGCCCACCATGCGACAGGACGTACGTCTGTTTGTTTTGGCTTGTCAAGTCTGTGCCAGAAGCAAAACCAGTAAATCCTTGCCTGTCGGTCTATTGCAGCCTTTACCCATGCCTAAGAGGCCTTGGTCTCATCTATCTATGGATTTTATTGTGGACTTGCCGAAGTCCAAGGGTCATACTGTGGTTCTGACAGTTGTAGACCGCTTCTCCAAAATGGCTCATTTTGTCCCTCTACCTAAGCTTCCTACAGCCAAAGAACTGGCGGTTGTCTTTGCTAGATTGATTGTACGAATACATGGGGTTCCGTCTGAAATAGTCTCTGACAGAGGAGCCCAGTTCGTCTCTCGTTACTGGAGGGTTTTCTGTGCAGAGATGGGGGTGCGATTGGCCTTCTCTTCAGCATATCATCCACAAACCAATGGGGCAGCAGAGAGGGCAAATCAGGGTCTCGAGCAGTACATACGTTGCTTTACCACACAACAACAAGACAATTGGTCGGAGTTGTTGCCCTGGGCTGAGTATGCACGTAATAACGCCGTTAACGAGACCACTGGCCACTCTCCTTTTTCTGCCATCTATGGTTTTTTCCCTCCGGCTCTACCGCTTCAGTTTACTGAACAGGCCATCCCGGCTCTCGATGACCATCTCGCTCAACTGCAAGAGATTTGGAGACAGATTCGAGAAAATATGGAGCGCAATGTTGCTGTCCAGAAACGCAAGGCTGACAGGCATAGGTTACAAGCTCCCTCCTATAACGTGGGGGATAGAGTTTGGTTGTCCACTAGGAACGTGAAGTTGCGGGTGCCTTCTATGAAAATGGCACCTCGGTTTATAGGTCCATATAAGATCATTCGCCGCATTAATCCTGTGGCTTATGCTCTTGCCCTTCCTAAACATCTTCGCATGCACAACGTCTTCCACACCTCCCTACTGAAGCCATTGTTGTGTAACAGGTACACGCGGGTCGTTCCTCCTCCTCCACCTATTCAGGTTGATGGTGAATCTGAGTATGAGGTTAGGAGGGTTTTGGATTCTAGGCTGTGCAGGGGCACTCTGCAGTACTTGGTCGATTGGGTGGGTTATGGTCCAGAGGACCGGTCCTGGATTCCAGCTTCCGACATGTCTGCCTCTAGGTTGGTCGTCCTGCCGCTCGTCCTGTTGGTCGTCCGGTGGCCTCCCGTGGAGAAGGGGGTACTGTAACGTTGGGAGCTTCCAGCCCTACCTGTGTGCTTGAGGGCAGCATGTCTGATGCTGCTCACTGACCAAAGCCCGGTTTAAATGGAGACAGGCAGGGAGGTGGTTGCAAGAGGCGCGGCTTGAGTGGGGGGCGTGGCCTGGTGAAGGTCTTTAAAAACCCTCAGTGTATTCTCAGCAGTTGCCAGATCGTGGTTATCCATACCTGAGCTCCTTGTACCTGACTGCTATATTGAATTAACCCGTTATTGACCTCTGCTTGTTTCTGACTATTCTGCATTCTGTTGCCCTAGACCATTTTCTTGTACTACGCTACTGCTATATCGACCAGGCTATTCCATTTGACCATTCTGAACTCTGTATTCCTGATTCTGGCTCGGCTGACTACTCCCCGTGTTGTTAACCCTATCTGTCTAGCTAGTTTACCTGGCCAATTCTAAGGACCAGACAGTTAGATCTTTCATGGCTACTCTGTTGGTAGCTTCTGGGTTCTGTGGAGTGTGGGGCGTTAAGTACTGCGTGGTGGGATCTGGGAACCGTGACAACTGCCCTCTGGTTGCCCCGCTTTGGAAAAACATTTCTACATTAGCCTCAGAAGCACTGGGTCACCCGATCGCAAATTCACCGGAGATCTTACTACTGGGAATGATACACCTTCCACGCCAGCACTTGAAAATGCTTTTTATTATCGTTTCCACAACAATGCTACTTCTGGCCAGAAACTGGAGGACTACTACAGTTCCGACACAACGACAACTTATTGTTCTATTGGACCAGTATCGAACATTTGATACCAAGGCAACTGCAGACTGTGGCCAACGCCCTCCCAAAAAAGATCCCTGGGCGATTTGGGACATTCACAAGTTGTATAAAGGCATGGGGCCTATAATGGGAATCGTTGTACAGGGAGAAAATGGGCCCTTCCACACTTCGTACGATGCCTTTGAGACCCTCCTCTTCTACTTTATATGCCTCATCCATCCGACGCCAACAGGATGATTTTGTTCATATGTGAAATTGCCCTTCCTTATTTCCCCCTCCCTTTTTACCCCTTCCCATGGATTTTATTTGCTTTTCTTTTGCACCTTCTTTTTTTTTTTTTTTTTTTTTTTCTTCTTCTTTGGTTTTGTTTTTCATTACAACGGAAATTGAGAGTTTCATTAACACGCCATAAGAAGAATGTTTGTTGTTGTCTAACCCTCTCAATAAAAATTATTGTAAACAAACAAAAAAAAAAATGCCAGTTCTTATTCCAATAACCTGAGACTATCGTCAACAAATGTTTTAAAGTATGAAAACATCCAATAAGAAAATAAATATGAAAATGTAATTAAATATAATTTGTAAAAAGTGTGTGGGAAAAGATGTTTTATTCAAGTGCAATTACCAGCGCATCAAGAAACTAAACCATCATGTTCTATTTCTCATAATGTCCTATAAGTGCATCTGAAGAGATATTTATACAACATGAGGTTATGAAACTACAGTGAATTCAGATATGAATAATAATATCATCATTTGTGACACTGGGGAATCCCCTTTATATCATGTTTACATTCCAATGTATTGATCTAGGTTTGTGAATGTAAAAGTCTTTTTAACGATGGAAAATAAGAGACTTCGTAGTTAGGCAGAATTAACCACTGATTTACCAAGCGCAGATTGTTGAAAAATAGCATGACAGTTATTTGAAACGTGAGATGCTTTGTTAAAAGTAGCATAGAAAAAATGTAGTATAAAAAAGTTTTTGTGTTTATAATGTTGCTCCGAGATAGTGGAAAGATTTAAATGAAGTAAAATTACCAATTTTCAAAATGACTGCAATAGTTAAAGATGCATTAGAGAGTGTAAGTTCCCACAGGAATAGGGCCCTCACTTCCTCCTGTGCTGGTTTGTCAAATGTACGGCCTCAATGTATTGGAACATAAAGGTCTATTCAAAGAAAGGTGAAACTCAGGAGAATGCCTGGAGAAGTGAAAATTCGAGGTCAAAATAGCCAAACCAGAAAAATTATCCCATTTATCTCACTTTCCAAATCGGTTATTTGGTCTACATTGTTCTATTCTCCTGCCAATTCTCCTGGTTTTCACCTTTCTCTGAATAACCCTAACTGTCTAATATGTACCCATCGTTCAGCGCTGCAGAATATGTTCTATAAATCAAGAATAATAAAAATACTTAGACTGCGGATATTAAAACTACTAAAAATGTTTAAAGAAAGATGCTATTGCAACAGTAGTGCATAGTGAATGGAAATTATGAATTATGTAAATATTTAGGAAGCTAATTATTTTAAATATTAAGGTAGTAGCCTCCACATCTAAACATTAAATAAGATATTAATTTCCTTACTAACACTTATATAAGTTAGTAATTAAAGTCAAAATAACATCTTATTTCTCCCTCCCTCTCTCTCCCCTACAATCCATTCTGAATGCATCTGCCAGGCTCATCCAACTCACCCGACGCTCTGTCTCTGTCGCTCCTCTCTGCGAGTCCCTTCACTGGCTACACATCCACTGCAGAATTAAATTCAAAATCCTTACCCTGACCTGCAAACCTCTCACTAACCCAGCTCCCCACTACCTGTCCTCACTAATCACCAAATACACCCTAGCCCGCTCCCTAAGGTCAAACAGTGACCTGCGTCTAGCTTCTCCCCGCATCACCTCTTCTCATGATAGACTGCAGGATTTCTCACGTGCAGCCCCATCCTCTGGAACGCTCTCCCTCGTACAGTCAGACTTTCCCCTAGTTTCCCTTCCTTCAAACACTCCCTTAAGACATTCCTATTTAGGGAAGCCTACCACCCGACTCACGGAAGCAACCAGTCCATCACTTCCACCTTGCAGTCCATCACTCTTACCTTGCAGTCCATCACTCCCACCTTGCAGTCCATCACTCCCACCTTGTAGTCCCTCACTCCCACCTTGCAGTCCATCACTCCCACCTTGCAGTCCATCACTCTCACCTTGCAGTCCCCTCCTCCTGTTTCCACCCCCAACCCTTCTAGATTGTAAATTCTCATGGGAATAGGGCCCTCGTTTCCTCCTGTACAGTAATCCCCCGGTCATTCGCAACTCAGTGGTTCGTGGATTTTTTCCACTTACCACATGGTAGTAGCATCCCAGTGTGTTATCTATGGTTCCTTATCGAATACTGTTCCAAGGAGCCCTCGGCAAAGAATGGAACTCCACCTCCCCAGGCTCCAACACATCAGCGCCTCCCAAACACACGCCTTTGTGCAGCCCCCTGATGTGTTGGAGCCTGGTGAGGTGGAGTTCCGATCTTTGCCGAGGGCTCCTTGGAACAGTATTTCATAAGGAACCATATATGACACAACACCCCGGCAGAGAAGCTGCTCCTGTGTGTCTCCGGGTGCACGATTGTGGCCAGGGCATTCCCTTCTCTCGGCATCATTACGGGAGAGGAGATGCCGAGGCTCCTGGATCCCCGGACCACGCTTGTGGGGGTGCACAGGAGTCTCGGCATCTCCTCTCTCTGAATGATGCCGAGAGAGGAGAATGCCCTGGACACGATCTTGAGTCTGGAGATGCACAGGAGCAGCCATTCTGCCAGGAGGACGGCAGCTCCCGGGTCCTAACGCCGCATGGCTGTGCTTTTTTTTAACACAGCCGCAATTCGCGTTTTTTCAAAATTTGCGGGGGTTGTTGGAATGTAACCCCCGCGAATTTCGAGGGATTACTGTACTGGTTTATCAAAATGTTGACCAGTCTCAATGTTTTGTAACCCTGTCTATATTGTGCCCGTTGTTCAGCGCTGTGGAATATGCTATATAAATAAAGAATAATAATAATATTTCTATGTTATGTGTGAATATTGTTAATATTGTTATTGTCTGTGTTTTTATGTTTCTGTTATTATTTCTAATATCATTACTGTGTGTGTCACTGCAGCCTTTTCCAACCCCCCTCCCCATATAGAATATGTTTCTCATCTGCAAAAGATTTGAGTGGTCTTTGTTTGCCAAACACTCCCGCTTTATCAGACTGTGTTTGTGCTATATCTCTACTATTTACTCTATTCATGCCACCTTGTGATTGTCATATGCTCTATTGTTTCAGGTCTGGAAATTAAAACGGGGTATGGCTAGGCACCCGCTAACTTGAGGATGGGGGGCACCAAGGAGTTATTTCCATTGGTCTCCAGGTCCCTCCTTGTACTGTATATATTTGGCTGATATGTTTCATTAAAGTCTGTGGGCCCTATTCCATAGAGGACATTAACATGGAGACAGTTTGCAGATTTTCCCTTACCGACTCCATGTTAAAGTCCTAGTCCAGGGAAAGTGCTATCTTAGCACCTCGCCCCAGAATGCAGTGCTAACCTCCCTGATACTTGAAGTAGCGCCTCCGCGACACTCCATGGAGGCTTGCGCTTCCATGCTGCGTACTCTGCACGAGCTCGCTCTCACGAGATTGTGCAGCGCCACGGAGTGATCACGGAGGGAGACTAGGAGTTATATGTTCCCAGTCTCACTCGGCACTCAGGGACAAGAAGCAGTGGATCAGGCCACCCTTTTCCGCGGGGGATGAGAGGTGAGTATGAGGGGTGGTTTTAGAGCGTGTTAAAGGATTTTGCATTTGCAGAATCATTTAGCACCAGCTTTTAGATGTTGCTAAAATTTTGGCTGCCGAGTCCCGATGGTAGTCCCGAAAGTGCACCTGCACTTACTACTAACTAACGTGTCAAGATGCAAAAAATAGATTGTGTTTCCTATACTTAACAGGGGGAGCGCAAAGTACAGTAAGCTTGTGCAAGATGCGAGGAGCAAACTGTACTTGAGTTGTCGTCGGATTATAGAGCCAACTGTGGAATATCGATGCCAGACGTTAAATTTACTTCTCCTAGTGCTAACGATTACATATCGAGATGCTACATTAGCACCAACTATGGAATGGTGCCCTGTGTGTCGGTTTCACCCTACTAGGAGCTATTGACTGGGTTGGTTTGGGCCAGAATCAGTACTCCTTCAGGATACTAATAGCGAGGGAAGCCTTTCTGCAACTTTTCAGGGGCATTTCAAGTTCTTCCAGTTATAGACGCAATAAAATCAAAGCAATAAAAATAGAACTGTTTGTTCTGTTAAACCTTTTTGTGGACTAAATATATAATGAAAGTGCTCAGATGTAGAGTGCACTTACGGTGCTGTCCCAGAGTAAAACAGTTTTCTTATTTCTCATATTTGAGACACAAATAGCCATCTGAAAGCATTATTGCTATCATAGTTAGCTTTTAAAATATGTTTTTGTCTGTTTGTTGACGTCCGAGCCAATAACAATGAACTCCTGTGGCAAGTCATTCTTTAACTGGCATTTGAGTTTGGAAATTCCAACTGAACAAACAAATAGACCACAAGGTGTTTCCATAGGCACTGGCCGCGGAATTAATAATATTTTATTATTTGACATGAGTTAACATCATGAAACAGTGTATACATCTGAAACTCTCAGTTCGTTTTGGACTATAGGTTTACCTAATATAGAGGTGCTGATTATAACATTTATAGAATCTGTAAAAAGATGTGGATGGAAAAGTGCACCCTGACCACTTTAGTTTTTTTATAGTGGTCAGGCTGCGTTGATTGTCCCCCCTCCTCCACCCTCCCCCACCCTCCCGACTTGTCCGATATTCTTGTGTGAAACGGCTGTTTCCGCCTTTCACATATGCACCACAATTTGAACATCCCACCAGTCAGTATGTTCTGCATGCTGACATCATCCTGTCTCCGAACACTCGCAGTAGCAAGAGCCTGCGGGTTTCTGCTTAGCGTCCCGATTTTAGCATGATATTACGGGGCAGGCATTAATTCAGCAGCCTGCCCTGTAACACGACGCTAAACTTCAGGATGCTTGAGGCATCGCTAAGGGCTGCCCCGAGCATCCCCTCCATGGAGTCCATAGGACCCCATTGAGGCTTCTGCTGCCGGTCACATGACCTGAAGGATTTTGCCTCTTGCGAGATGCAGCAGATTGGGGGACTTTTTTCCCCCAGTCTTCCTCTGCTCCCGGTAGCAAGAAGAAGTGGACCAAGTCGCCTATCTCACCGCGAGATGAGAGGTGAGTATGTGATTTTTGGTGGTTTTTTTTGCTGGTGCTGACTGACTCTGCAGAAGCGGTATCAGTTAGCACCAGCTTCTAGCTGTGGGTAACTTTTCAGGTAACCACAGCAGGGCGTACTTAGATTCAGGATTTTGTAATCCTAACGCTAATTAACTCTTTGCGCTCCCCATGTTAAGCATAGGGAGCGCAAAGTACCGTAACCTCGCACTGAAAAGCGCAAGATCTGAATCGCTATTGGGCAGGGGTCAAGTCCTGGGAAAAAAAGTGAGGGAACTCACCCAAGAATTCCACAACCCCCATTACCCGAAGAGAAAACAAAAAAGTATATATATATATACAGTCATGACCGAAATTGTTGGCACCCCAGACATTTTTCCAGAAAATCAAGTATTTCTCACAGAAAAGTATTGCAGTAAGACATGTTTTGCTATACACATGTTTATTCCCTTTGTGTGTATTGGAACAAAACAAAAAAAAAAGGAGGAAAAAAAGCAAATTGGACATAATGTCATACAAAACTCCAAAAATGGGCTGGACAAAATTATTGGCACCCTTAACTTAATATTTGGTTGCACACCCTTTGGAAAAAATAACTGAAATCAGTCGATTCCTATAACCATCAATAAGCTTCTTACACCTCTCACCTGGAATTTTGGACCACTCTTTCTTTGCAAACTGCTCTCTTATTGGAAGGGTGCCTTTTCCCAACAGCAATTTTAAGATCTCTACAGTATGACCCAAAATCCTTTGGTAATCCTCAGATTTCATGATGCCTTGCACACATTCAAGGCACCCAGTGTCGGAGGCAGCAAAACAACCCCATAACATCATTGAACCTCCACCATATTTCACTGTAGGTACTGTGTTCTTTTCTTTGTAGGCCTCATTCCATTTTCGGTAAACAGTAGAATGATGTGCTTTGCCAAAAAGCTCTATCTTGGTCTCATCTGTCCACAAGATGTTTTCCCAGAAGGATTTTGGCTTACTCAAGTACATTTTACCAAACTATCGTCCTGCTTTTTTAGGTCTCTGTGTCAGCAGTGGGGTCCTACTGGGTCTCCTGCCATAGCGTTTCATTTCATTTACATGTCGACGGATAGTTCGCGCTGACACTGATGCTCCCTGAGCCTGCAGGACAGCTTGAATTTCTTTGGAACTTGTTTGGGGGCGCTTATCCACCATCCGGACTATCCTGCGTTGCAACCTTTCATCAATTTTTCTCTTCCGTCCACCCACAGAGAGATTAGCTACAGTGCCATGGGTTGCAAACTTCTTGATAATGTTGCGCACTGTGGACAAAGGAAAATCTAGATCTCTGGAGATGGACTTGTAACCTTGAGATTGTTGATATTTTTCCACAATTTTGGTTCTCAAGTCCTCAGACAGTTCTCTTCACCTCTTTCTGTTGTCCATGCTTAGTGTGGCACACACAGACACACAATGCAAAGACTAAGTGAACTTCTCTCCTTTTTATCTGCTTTCAGGTGTGATTTTTATATTGCCCACACCTGTTACTTGCCCCAGATGAGTTTACAGGAGCATCACATGCTTGAAACAATCTTATTTATCCACAATTTTGAAAGGGTGCCAATAATTTTGTCCAGACCATTTTTGGAGTTTTGTGTGACATTATGTCCAATTTGCTTTTTTTCCTCCCTTTTTTGTTTTGTTCCAATACACACAAAGGGAACAAACATGTGTATAGCAAAACATGTGTTACTGCATTACTTTTCTGTGAGAAATACTTGATTTTCTGGAAAAATGTCTGGGGTGCCAACAATTTCGGCCATGACTGTATATATACCCCCCTTCGAGAATCATGTATAACCAGGCACAGACCCCCCAGAATTGAACATAGCCAGGCGCAGATCCCTAGAATTGAACATAGCCAGGCGCAGATCCCTAGAATTGAACATAGCCCAGCACAGACCCCCCAGAAATGAATATAGCCAGACAGACCCCCAGGATTAATTACAATCAGGCACATACACCCAGAATTAATTATAGCCAGGCAGGGACCCCCAGCATTAATTATAACCAGGCAGGGACCCCCAGGATTAATTATAACCAGACAGGGACCCCCAGGATTAATTATAACCAGCCACATGCCCTCCAGAATTAATTATACAGCCAGACACATACCCCCCAGAATTAACTATGACCAGCCACATGCCCCCAGAATTAATTATAACCAGCCACATGCCCCCAGAATTAATTATAGCCAGGCAGGGACCCCCAGGATTAATTATAACCAGACAGGGACCCCCAGGATTAATTATAACCAGCCACATGCCCCCAGAATTAATTATAGCCAGGCAGGGACCCCCAGAATTAAATATAGCGAGCCACATTTCCCCAGAATTAATAATAGCCAGGTAGGGACCCCAAAGGAATTAATTATAGCCAGCCACATGCCCCCAGAATTAATTATAGCCAGACTGGGACCCCCAGAATTAATTATAACCAGACAGGGACCCCCAAAATTAATTATAACAAGCCACATGCCCCCCAGAATTAATTATAGAAAGTCACATGCCCCCAAAAATTTATTATAGCCAGACAGGGACCCCCAGAATTAATTATAACATGCCACATGCCCCCCAGAATTAATTATAGCCAGACTGGGACCCCCAGAATTAATTATAGCCAGGCAGGGACCCCCAGAATTAATTATAGCCAGGCAGGGACCCCCGGAATTATACTTACCTAGCCTGCAGACCTCAGGACCGCGTGTTCCTTGGAGCAGCTCAGAGGGTCTCCTGCACGCGGCCGCCTCCTCAGCCTTCTGAAGGCTGTGAGATGCTCTCGCGAGATCTCAGCTGCAGGCCACGCCACAGCCTTCAGACTGGACTGAGGAGGCGGCCGCGCGAGGTGGGAGGGTGGCACACGCAGCGCTCGTCGAACGCGGCCAGCCGAGTGACTGCTAGCGGAATGCGTTCCGCTAGCAGTCCCGGCTGCCCACAGCAGGAACCTGCGTTCCCGTGAGTTCCTGCAGGACCCGACCCCTGCTATTGGGTTTTTTAACCCGATTGCATTCGGATTGTAATATGGGCGGCCCGCACTAGCACCACTTAACCTAACATTAACACTCACACAGATGAGCACTAATGTTAACGTGAACTATTTAATATGGCCCAAGGCCTTCCATCCAATCAGCTGGCACAGATCACCTTCCTGGGCTTAGCTGCACTGGGACCATAAATAAATTGCTGGCCAGTTGTATGCACTGATGTGAGCCAATCGGCAGTACTGCCTATATATGATGCTGGCAATCATATGCCAGCAGCCTTCGGGAGTCACCTCAGCTGTGAACCTTTTTGGTTAACAGAAGAATATGGGATTTAAGGGCATTTCTGCTGCTATATGCTACCTTTATATTGTGAAATATTTAGATTTTTATACTAGGTCCTTTGTCTATTTATCTTTATCGCTGTTTATGTACACTTTCTAGTGCAAATAACACAAAAAACGTCATCTGCTTGAAAATCAGGGAACATCAGCCCACACATGCTTCTTCATAAACTGAAAAGTCAGAACGAAAGTAAAATGATAACGTAGGCTTCCACACACAACAATATCAATACTTCAGAGATTAGTAGTATCTTCTTGGATAACCTTTATGTACAAATTAATCGTATACAGTGGCCGTGGAGGCTTATCCAAATGGCCAGTCATTATCACAAATATCACTATAATAATAATAATAGTGGCAGTGATAACCAGTGTTAACACTTTTTACTTTGAGCAAAGGATTAACTTAAAAACAATTATGCACTAAGGAATGGTACTTTCAAAGGGCTGGAACCAAGGAGATGGTGAACAGGATGCAGTTACTGTGAATGTGGGTGTGCAAACAGTCCCCAAAAACTTGAACAAAGAAAAATACATGGTATAAACAACAATATCGCACTCTAAGCACAAATGTTCATGCTGATACAGTGTAATATACAACAGTGGCGTCTCTAGGGTTGGTGTCACCCGGTGCGGTAACTCACGGTGTCAACCCCCGAGTTTTACAAAAAAAAAATTTTTAACTACACCTACTCATAAATCAAAACTCCCATATGACACTGAATGCTCATACACAGCGCACATTACTGTGAGATTTATTGCTGTGGAGTTCTGTGATATGCTCATACACACATTACTGAGGTTTATTGATGTGGAGCTCTGTAATATGGTCACACACGAATTTTGGCGAATTGCCAGCAAATACGGTGCCTGTTCAGCGGCAGTGAAATCCCCATAGAGAAGCAAAGGTTAATCTATTCAGAGACACAGAACAGCAGAGAAATGTCAGTGAAATGCCCTGCTGTTCGGTGTTTTCATTCGGCAGATTTATTCAAGCGAATCCCATAGGTTTCAATGTTAAAAATATTCCCTTTTTAATCTAATAAACCGTTTATTATTTTAATCTGCAGCAAAAAGGTATTTATTGATTTTTTTTATTATTTATTTTTAGTATCTTTAAGGCATTTTTCAGAATTTTTTCAGCAAATTCTTTTTTAAAAATAGCAGATCTTTTTTCTGTAACAGACCGTTTTATTATCATTCATAGGATCTTATATGTTAATTCCAGACATTTTCATTAAGTAGTTTTTTTGAAAACAGCGTTTCAAATTTGACACTGTCAATCGTAATTTTTTTTTTTTTTTTTACACGTCCGGCGGCTTGGCGGCTTTTCAAAGCAGTTGGTCAGCGCTGTGTCCGGCGGCTCGTGGGCTGTGTTTGGTGGCTGTCCAGCGTGTTTGCAGCAGCTATCTGGTGGGTTGGCATCGACGGGTTTGCGGTGGCATTCGTCAACCGATTCCCTGCACTTCCGGGACCCTGCAGTGAATAGTGAATTCACCGCAGGGTGGGGAGATTTGATTCCCGAACTGTGGGGAACAACAGAACACAGAAATGTCAGTGTCATTTTTGTGCTCTGTGAATAAACCCTTTAGTAGTGTTTTTTTTTCTGCCCCCTGGAAAGTGCCAGCCTTGGTCTTGCCTACCCAGAACATACTTGAAAATTAGCTAAATTTCAATGTATCCTTCCTGGTAAAATACTTTGTGTAAACAAAAATATATATATATATTTTTTTAAGGGTGTCAGCCTAGGGGGTGGTGTCACACGGTTCAGACCGCACCTCCCACCCACCCTCTGGACGCCACTGATATACAGTAAATCAAGTGAAACCACGCTAAGTGGAATCACAGATGTATTATATCCATGCGGGGCAGATGAGAGAAAAGACACTTTGTGGAATCAGAAGTGATGTATATCTTTACAATGCCTATGAACAAAGGTGATATATAGCCATGTAATTTGTAAATTACAGCGCTCTACACATAAAATGGATGAAAATAGTCACGCATGGTAACTACAGATCATGGATAATATGTGGTTTATTGCCGATTCTAAAAAAAATTAAAAATACTAGTGTAGTTTCACATTCACATGTTCCAGAGCCAAAAGCAGTCAAACGCCTGTCGTCACTTATGGGGTGGCACAATCTCTTTACCTCCAGTACATATTTGTAGCACCTCACACAATATCAGCGCGACAAGAAGGCCTTCTCATAGAGCAGCTTGACTCCAATAAGTAACATATAATAGTAATCATCCTACTCACCATAGTTCGAGTCCTTTTGTGTTTTTGTGAACAATACTCCATAAGCCATGGAGTATTGGAAATAAATACTTCAGATTTTTTTTTTTAATTAAACAGAATAATGCTAATAAAAAAGCTAATAAAATGCGTTCTCACATTCAGATTGCCTAATTAACAGATCTAAGCTGATTAAAGGCTGGTGGTGTCGTAAATCTACACAACATTTGTAACGTAACATGGTAAAATGATATAGATCGAAAAAGCCAGGAATTTAAGCGAAATGCATCTTGGGGTCCTATTTCTTTGTTAATGGTAAAACTGGAGGCGGTAAGCAGGAAAATCTGCACTTGCGGATTTTCCATCTCCATTTTACTGTCGTATTTTGGGGTAGATGCTATTTTAGCACCTTGCCCCTGAATGCAGCACAAATTTCTAGCAGCGGCGCTCCACTCCAACGCGAGTATCGGCTCGTGGAATCCATAGGACTCAATGGAGTCTTGCGTGCCCCAGTCGCGAGCACCTTTCACACAGGTGGCGTCCTTTTTTATGCTGGTTATTGTTTGTGTTTAAAATTAGATTTACTACTATATCTGGAAATTTTGCCTCATGTTCAATAAGAAAACAAGCGGGAAAGGACACGAGGTCAAGTGTGAGTAAAGAAGAAATCATTTTTAGAAGACAGAAAGAAAGACCACTAAAGAAACAACAACAAAATAAGGAAGTCAGGGCATGGAGTACCACACCTGAGGGAGCCACGCCCACTTCACCACATAAGAATTTTTTTTTTTGAGAAAGGGCTTTACCAGGAAGGATACATTGAGATTTCTCTTGTTTTCAAGTATGTCCTTGGTGGCAAGTATGAACCGTTAGGTGTCTTGCCCAAGGACACTTACTGGAGAGGTGCTCTTGCTGGGATTTGAACCTGTGTATCCATAGTTATAGAGCAGTGATGTTACCTCTACTCCACCCAGCCAGTCAATGCAATGTATTGCAGTACATTTATTTACATATTATTGCAATTTGTAGATATGAGAATGTGTCTGCTATTACTGCTGTATTAAGGGATTCACAAGCCTAGGATATAAGGTTATGTCCAACGCCCCGTCTCAATGATCTGTCTTGCCCTATCCCTATCTGGGTCAGCAGAAAATTTAGGGGAGTCTACAGCTCACTATACAATCATACATCCCACTCTACCCATCCTGCTGTTTCCCCACACAGCCGCCATGCATCGCATTATTTGTCATACCCTCACCTCTGCGTGTCACCCCACCCCACTCCTCTTAGATTGCTAGCTCGCGTGACCAGGCTACTCATTTCCTATTGTTCTCTATAAGTCAAACTCATGTTTTATTGGTCCTGCCCATTGTACAATACTGTCATTGTAATTTTAATTGTGCCATAACAACTTATCTGCCCCTTGTCCTGTATTTTGGTCATAGGCCTGGAGGGCAGCTCCAGTAACCCCATGCTAATTTGGTGCTGCTGTCTGAGTTTCCAATGTGTGGTCAGCAATAAGGTAATGCTAAGGGAGAGAAAGAATATATTTTTACACCAAACCTTTCTATTGGAAACATGAACGATACAGTGGTAATATGATGAACAGTAAGCTATGCATTTCAGGCATGTATGGTGTGACAATGAGTATATAAAAAGAGGCAAAAGCAAGACGTTAAACAAGTTCTACGGAGAAGTAAAAGGCCTGATCAAATAAACACAGATGTGTGCTTCCATGTGACATCCAAAGCTGAGATTGCTTATGATTAAATTGTACCAGAGGGTGGAGGCCAGTTGCTCGATCCCCCTCTGAGAATAAAGGTTCTGGATGTAAAAGAAAGAAAAGATGTAATTTCTGATTTGTGTTTTCCTACAGTTCCAAAGTACAAAATGCAACGATGTTGATGATCGCATACACTCACAAGCTAATGTGAATTTTCTGTGACATACAGTCATGTCCGAAATTGTTGGCACCCCAGACATTTTTCCAGAAAATCAAGTATTTCATACAGAAAAGTATTGCAGTAACACATGTTTTGCTATACACATGTTTATTTCCTTTGTGTGTATTGGAACAAAACAAAAAAAGGGAGGAAAAAAGCAAATTGGACATAATGTCACACAAAACTCCAAGAATGGGCTGGACAAAATTCTTGGCACCCTTTCAAAATTGTGGATAAATAAGATTGTTTCAAGCATGTGATGCTCCTGTAAACTCACTTGGGGCAAGTAACAGGTGTGGGCAATATAAAAAACACACCTGAAAGCCGATAAAAAGGAGTGGCATGAGCACTTCCCTTTTCCTACTGCTAATACCTCTCCCTACACAACCAAGCATTCTGCTAGCATTTCCTGCTGCTCTATTATATTGACTACTTACCTTTAGATCCTCTGAAATAATAACCCCTAAATCCCTTTCCTCAGATGTTGTGGTTAGGACTGTATCAAATATTCTATATTCAGCCCTTGGGTTTTTACGTCCCAGGTGCATTATCTTGCACTTATCCACGTTAAAACTCAATTGCCACAGCTCCGACCATTTTTTGAGTTTACCTAAATCATTTGTCATTTGGCTGATCCCTCCAGGAACGTCAACCCTGTTGCAAATCTTTGTGTCATCAGCAAAAAGACATACTTTTCCATTAATACCTTCTGCAATATCACTAATAAAAATATTAAATAGAATGGGTCCAAGTACTGACCCCTGAGGTACCCCACTGGTAACAAGACCTTGCGCCGAATAAACTCCATTTACCACAACCCTCTGTTGCCTGTCACTCAGCCACTGCCTAATCCATTCAACAATATTGGAATCCAAGCTCAAAGATTGCAATTTATTGATAAGCCTTCTATGCGGAACAGTATCAAAAGCCTTACTGAAATCTAAATAAGCAATGTCTACTGCACCACCTGTGTCTATTATTTTTGTTACCCAATCAAAAAAATCAATAAGATTGGTTTGGCATGATCTCCCTGAGGTAAACCCATGTTGTTTCTGATCCTGTAATCTATGTGTTTTTAGATGTTCAACAATCCTTTCCTTTAACATGGTTTCCATTAATTTCCCCACTACTGACGTAAGACTAACTGGCCTATAGTTCCCAGATTCCTCCCTACTACCCTTCATTTGCTAATTTCCAATCTTCTGGGATGACTCCCGTTAACAGATTTATTTAACCAATCCTTGCTAACGGTTTTGCTATTACATCACTGAGCTCTTTTAATAGTTTAGGGTGGATCCCATCAGGCCCCATTGACTTATTTGTCTTTACTTTAGACAGCTGCTGTAGAACCTCCTCCTCTGTAAACTGATATGTAAATGTCTCTTTAGTGTTCTCTCCTAACTGAGGTCCCTTTCCTTCCTTTTCTTCTGCAAAGACTGAACAAAAATATTCATTGAGGCAGTCAGCGAGACTTTTATCCTCTTCTACATACCTTCCTTCCTTTGTTTTTAACCCTTTCGCTGCTGAGGCTTTCACACCTCTGTGCTGAGGTCATTTTTACCGGTTTTGCTCATCATGTTTAAACGTGTTTTGAAGGCTTATTTTAGTATATTACACAGACATATTATATATCGTTCTTTCCGTCAGACTCGGTAGATTCATAATATGTCATTATTATATGTATACGTTATGTCATGTCTGTATATTATAACAAAAAATGCAATAAAATATGTATTTTCAATAATTTACAACGTGTAAAGTGTTTTTTTCACATTTTAACATGCGAGCAATTGCGGTTATATTTTGTATGGGGTGCGCTTGTTAAAAAAATTAGAGATGGGGTCTCGTTACATTTTTTTTTGGGGAAAATTACGCGATTTTTAACAAACGCACCGCATACAAACATCGTTAGTGCAGCATCATTGTTCACATTATAATTGAAATGGGAACAATATTGCTGCATTAACGAACCAAAAAAAAGAAAAAAAAATGTTTATTTTTTTTTTATAATTTTTTTTTTAAATATATTTTTATTTTTAATTTTAATTTTTATTTTTTTTAAAAACCTTTTTTCACATTCGAGTTTGGTATCGTTGGAACGGCCATGCTCTGGCCGATCCAACCATACCAAACGTTAATCCCTAGCTGACACGGATCGGGAGATAGGGAGTTCATTGGAACTCGCTATCTCCACCGTTGGTGGCAGTTAGGGGTTAACTCTAGGACTGGCGTCATCGTGCTATGCAAGATGACGCCAGTCCTCAGGGGGAGTTCCTGGAGGCTTGGCCGACATCCAAGATGTCGGCCAGCTCCGGGAAAGGATCGCAAACCGGCGCTTTTCAGCGCCGATTCGTGATCCAGCTCCCCAGGGGTTAATGCCAGGCACCATTTGGAAGGGCAGGCTGTGCCCTTCCAAATGGTGCCTGGGTTAACCCCCGCAACGCCGCCGATCGGGAGGGAGAGAGGTCCGAAGGACCTCCCCCCCTCCCTTTCAGGCGCCTCCTCCGCACATGCGGGGGGCGCCTGAATTAGGTGTCATCGCGCTGCCGCGATGACAACTAATTTCAGCGGCTGCGGTTCCGGATGCTGGACTGACATCGAGGATGTCAGCCCGCACCGGGGGGGCCAGCGATCGGCCAGCGAACGGCCAGCGAACCCGCTCAGCGCGTCCTCCGCATACCAGCAGTAATATGTTTATGTATCTAAAAAATGTTTTGTCCCCCTTTTTTACTGACTGAGCTATTTTCTCTTCTGCGTGTGCTTTGGAAGCTCTTATAAATTGCTTTGCCTCTTTCTGCCTAATCTTATAGGTTTGCCTATCTTCTTCACTCTGAGTTGTTTTATAATTATTGAATGCTGTCTTTTTGTTCTTCACTATTTTGGCCACTTCTGCAGAGTACCACAGTGGTTTCTTCCATTTTTTGTTTTTGCTAACAAGTCGAATGCAATTGCCTGTGGCCTTCAATACTGCTTCCTTTAAATAATCCCATTTCTCCTGGACTCCCTTTAAACTCCTCCAGTCTGATAATGACTCCTTCACACAAAGTCTCATTTTAGAAAAATCTGTTTTTTTAAAGTCTAAAACTTTTGTTTTTGTGTGGTGCGGCTCCATCCCTGTTCTTATATTAAACCATACTGACTGGTGATCACTAGATCCCAAATTTTCACCTACAACAACGTCCGATACCAAACCTCCATTTGTGAGTATTAAATCCAATATGGCCTCTTTACGGGTCGGCTCCTCAACTACTTGTGTTAGAGATAATCCCATTAGGGAGTTTAGAATATTTGTACTCCTGGTGCACCCAGCTGTTTTGGTTTTCCAGTTCACATCAGGAAGATTAAAGTCCCCCATGATAATAACTTCCCCCTTCATTGCCATTTTGGCTAATTACTCAAGCAGCAGATTATCTAGCTCTTCTACTTGTCCAGGGGGTCTATAGATCACACCTACACGAGCTACTGTATGATTGCCAAATGTTAGCGTAACCCAAACTGACTCTATGTTCACCTCGCTCACTTTTATTTGGTTCGTTTTTATGTTGTTTTTCACATACAGGGCCACTCCTCCTCCTTTCCTACCTTCTCTGTCTTTTCTATATAAAGAGTACCCCGGTATTGTTATGTCCCAGTTATTTTTCTCACTGAACCATGTCTCAGTAACCGCAACTAAATCTACTTTTTCAGCTGCCATCATTGCCTCCAGTTCATTGATTTTATTGACTAAACTGCGAGCATTTATAGACACGACTCTGAGCTTGTCATTTTTTTCCCCGCATGTTGCTTGCACCCTCCGATTTAGTTTTGGGGGACAATCAGGCAGATTGTTTTTTACCCTTTTGTCCCCCCCTCCTAGTTTAAATATTTCTTTGCAAAACCTTTGAACTTCTCACTGAGAACATATGTTCCCCTATGAGTAAGATGCAAACCATCTTTTTTATACAGTTCCTTTCTGCTCCAATTAGAGCTATCATGGGACACAAAGCCAAATCCTTGCTCTCGACACCATTCCCGAAGCTACAAATTAAATTCCCTATTGCGCATCTGCCTATCCTGAATGTTATGCACAGGCAAAACTTCAGAGAATGACACAGTGGACGCAATCTGCTGTATTTCACCTCCAAGAACACAAAAATCTTCCTTAATCTCAGAAACCTCATTGCTAGCCAAGTCATTTGTCCCTAGATGGACTAGAACATCCACTTCCCCTAGCTGCTTTGCTTGTTTGACAATATTGAGAATACGTCTCTTGTCTCTACGAGCAGTAGCCCCAGGAAGACATCTCACCAAACCACTACTCTCCAGCTCAACACCTCTTATGATAGAATCACCCAGCAACAATTGCCTTCTATCATGTCCCACCTTTTCCTTATTGTTCTTGGTTGCAGTCCTGCATACCTTAGGCATAGGGGATGGTGGTTCCTCAACTATGGTGTCTGAGCCTACTTCCGTCTCACCACTACACTCTGAAAGTGCCACAAAAGAATTAAGAAGAGCCACAGACTGTGGGATATGCCTTCTATCCACAACTCTAAGTCTACCAGATTCTACAGTAGTCCATCTGCCACTCCTAGGAGGCCTCTGTGGCAGTGGCTTTGTAACAGTCATAGCCATAGCCTGAGTTTGTGTAACAGATAATTTACAATTCTCAGACTTCAAACAGGCAATTTCCTGCTGCAATAAAGAGAGCTGCCTACATATCAGGCACACTCCAAACCTCCAAAAATTGGATCTAAAAACAAATGCATGACAGCTCTTACACTGGACCAAGCCTGCCATTATAAAAGAATGTATTTAAACCAACAAATCTTACCTTTTTGTAGGTTTTCTACCTCCTGTCTAACCTCAGACTACCTCCAGAGTATCTCCAGGATATCTTTAAGTGCTCACTTTGAAGGCTTCCCAAGCTCAATTAGACCAAGCTAATATTCCACAAGCTTTATATAGTCACCTAAGAACACCTCCCCCAGCAAGGCGTGGACAAGTTTAACAAACTTTGCAAATAGCACACAATTGATTCCAATTGTATGCTAATCAGTAAAAGGAATGAGTCACCAGCCTAACCTAATTTACACACCAGACCAAACTTAAAACCTTAAGATGAAAAGAAAAGATCTGTTTGAAGCAAAAATCAAAATCACTCACCAGAAGATCTCCTCTAAGTGCTCACTTTGAAGACTTCACTTTGAAGGCTTCCCAAGCTCAATTAGACCAAGCTAATATTCCACAAGCTTTATATAGTCACCTAAGAACACCTCCCCCAGCAAGGCGTGGACAAGTTTAACAAACTTTGCAAATAGCACACAATTGATTCCAATTGTATGCTAATCAGTAAAAGGAATGAGTCACCAGCCTAACCTAATTTACACACCAGACCAAACTTAAAACCTTAAGATGAAAAGAAAAGATCTGTTTGAAGCAAAAATCAAAATCACTCACCAGAAGATCTCCTCTAAGTGCTCACTTTGAAGACTTCACTTTGAAGGCTTCCCAAGCTCAATTAGACCAAGCTAATATTCCACAAGCTTTATATAGTCACCTAAGAACACCTCCCCCCGCAAAGGCGTGGATAAGTTTAACAAACTTTGCAAATAGCACACAATTGATTGCAATTGTATGCTAATCAGTAAGAGGAATGAGTCACCAGCCTAACCTAATTTACACACCAGACCTAATTTAAAACCTTAAAATGAAAAGAAAAGATCTGTTTGAAACAAAAATCAAAATCACTCACCAGAAGATCTCCTCTAAGTGCTCACTTTGAAGACTTCACTTAGAAAAAATTGCGCTGTGCGAGCGCAATTGCGCAGAGAATGTAATAGGGCCCTCAGTGTGTACTGTGTTAACTTCACTTATGTTCAGTAAACGTAAAAAACTGAAAATGACATGCACTAGAATTAAAATTTGCTTTTTTTAAAATAAGAAAACTTCCAAAACCAGTATCTAGGATCTTGGTCTCATTTTCTGCTGGTATATTAGGTTGTATTAGCTTTTGGAGAGAACATGCACTACAGTTGACGACTTTATCAATGTTACATTTTATTCAGTCTTTATTTTTCAGTAATAATTTAATTTAAAGTGCACCAAGTCTTTAACACTTTTATTAGTTCATTATTGTTATTTATCAGGGAAAAAAAATGTTACACAATTATTATAATTGCATTGATCTCATTTTTCTATTAGCCTTCACCGTATTATTTGATTCTTAACTTTTTAAATAATTAATCCCATATTATATTTTTTTTTAATTAAGATGAAGTAGTCACTTATTTATTTTCCTATTGTGAAACATAATCCATTTTGTGTTATATATACAGGTCTATTCACTAAAAAGGTGAGAATTGGCAGAAGAAGTGAAAATTCTAGGTCAAAATAGCCAAACCAGAAACTTTTTCCCATTTATCTCAGTTTCCAAATCGCCTATTTGGTCTAAATTGTTCTCTTCTCCTGTCAATTCTTCTGGTATTCACCTTTCTCTAAATAACCCTGATAGTAATCTGTGTTATTATGCATGCGTCTTATGAGATAAATGAATCATTGTATTTCTGTAACAACTGTAACCACTCAATGTTCTTGAACCCAGGACATACTTGAAAACGAGAGAAATCTCAATGTATCCTTCCTGGTAAAATCCTTTATAAATAAATAAAATAAATAAATAAATCATAATCAATTTAATATCATGTACTTTTATTTGCATTAGGTGTTCTATATACTAAGGTACTATGAATATTATGGGTTTTTTTCATATTAGGATGCAGATTGCTGAGAGGAGATCTAATGAACCATTTTATAATGGACAACTCATGTTTGGTCTTGTGTAACTTTTCGGGTCACAATGACAATGCAAAGCTCCTTCATTAAGAGGGACACCAGAGGCTGTTAGAGGTATAAGGAGAATTTGTTTTTTATTATTTTATTGCTGATACATGGTTTTTAGTCTTGTTGCAATGACGTATTCATGCTTTATTTTTTGTTTGTTTTTCCTCGAAGATATTTAAAGTTCTATTTGAGCATATTTTAGATTTAAGAATAAAACAGGGTTTTGTAACATGAGATTGCATCCCAGACCCAGACCCAAGAAATTAAATTTCCTGGCTAGCATAATATTAGGTGATGCTGGGTTCATTCTACAGGTACCTGCATTCCCTTCCATTAGACAGCATTCAAAATTAGGGATGTGCGTTTCGGGTTTCGGAATTTTGGAATTTTCACGAAATGTCCCGATTCGTGTTTTCGGATGCGGCCGAATTTCCGAAAATTCTTAGATCCGAAAATGGCAGATCCGAAAAGTTTTCCGAGCCGAAACGAAATATTTTCGGAATTTTCGAATGGACTTGAAATGTGTCAAATCGAAATTTATTGCTTTGAAACGAGGAGAACAGACGTTCCGAAAAAACGAAAATTTCCGAAATTACGAAAAGTCAATACAAAAAACGAGCAAAGTGACACGAAAATACGAAAGACGGTCGAAATTCCGAAAACGTACAATTCCGAAAAACGAAAATTTCCGAAATTAGGAAAAGTCGATACAAAAAACTAGCAAAGTGACACGAAAATACAAAGAATGGTCGATATTCCGAAAAAAAATGTACACGAAAAACGAATCGAGCCGAACCGAATCGAAACAGAAATCGGTCGAAGCGAGCCGAATCGAAAAGTTTAAAAATCGGAAAAATGGAACCGAATCGAACCGAAAAAAAAATCGGTACACAAGCCTATTCAAAATGCAAATTTTCAAATGTTATGATGGATTAATGTGGCAAACAGGTATTTTCTGATTGATTTACATGGTGTGTAGGATATATTCGTAGGGTTGCCAAATTCTCCATATTTCTAATCAAATCTAATACATTAACTAAATGGTGCAATGTGCAAATGTGTGTGTGTGTGTGTGTAATGCATTACTCTGATAAATGTTTATCGGTGTGTTATTGTGTTATCCCAGAATTAGTTACTGTATCACATCTCTCCCAGATTAAAGGAACACTCCAACAAAAAAATCACCCCCCGTTTTTTTTTCCTAACCTATCCCTATTCCCTTAATAAAACTCTCTTTTTTTTTTTTTTTCTTGTAACTGCAATACTTACCTTAAAATCCTCTTCTTTCCAGCGGCGTTTTTTTTTTTTTTTATACTCACCTCCCTCCTCTTCCGCTCCCGTCCTTCTTCTTGCTGCGTCTTGGCTTCTGGTTTACGTGAGAAGCGCGCATGCGCGCCTCTCACATAAGCCAGCCAATCGGCAGGCTTCCTCCCGGCTCCCTCTGAGGATTAGTGTTGCGCGCAAGAGGATGCGCGCAACACTAACCCTCAGAGGGAGCCGCCAGCTTCTGCGGGGAGTAGGAGATGTCATCGCGCTGAAAGCGCGATGACGTCTCCTACTCGGCAAAAGTCGGCAGAAGCGGGAAATATGATTCCCGCTCTGCTGACTGACAGCTGGGAGGGCGGAGTAAAGTCCTCCGCCTCTCTCAGCTGTTTTCAGCCTTTTCTGCAGATCGGCTGAGCGGAGGGAGGGGGGACAGAGGGCAGGATACTCCGGGCATCATGACCACCTAAAATAGCTTAGGTGGTCATGTTGCCTAGAGTATCCCTTTAAGATCATTTTGTCCCATAGTATCTATTTTTTACAATACCCTCTAAAACTCTTGCATTTTAGAGAACCCAGTTTTCTAAAGCACCAGTTGACTCAACAAGTGGCATGCAGTATTTTAGAATATTCTTGTGCATTATATGTAAAAAAAAAAAAAAAAGCGGAAACTCTGAGTTTTCGTGGCTGTAGGTAAAATAATATTTACATCAGTTACAAAAGTGTGAATTATACAGTCTCCACCCGATACCAAATAATTATCATTAAATTGTGGTTTGTAAACTACAGGGCACATTTCATACTTGAAAATGAGAGAAATCTCAATGTATCCTTCCTGGTAAAATACTTTATAATTGAATGTATCTCAGTAAGCCAACCCTCTATAATATGTAGATGTGAGGCATTTATTGGAACTTCTAATATACCTTTAAAACAAAAAAATTCCACGATTATTACAACGCCATCAAATTTTAATGTGGAGAGGCACTGTTACAATTTAAAAATAATATTATTCAGCCTGAGGGATAATGAAGCTATGGTCACCGAGACGTACGGTCTCCACACATCTAAAAATGACCACTGGAAGCTTTGGGATGTTGTAGGGATAGAATAGACCCTTCGGGCTTGATGGTGGCTATCAGGTGGGCGGGAGTACAGTCTATCTCTGGGGTAGCCAAGACCCATTTTATGCCTCCGGGATGCTTGATTGACAGATTTGGTTGCTGTAACTGTTTTTTCCCCTCCTTTTATGTCATGTGTTGTTTCCCCCTTTTCCTTTTTGTACCCCATTTATATGTTTCGAACAATAAAAAACTTTAAATTTCAAAAAGAATATTAGTATTATATAAAATATTTAGCATTCCCATATTCATTAAAAACATAATTTGTTAATGAGAATGAATCAAGTCCATGTATAGAACCTTAACAGTCTTAGACATCATTTCTATCATGACTTTATGGAAAAATCTGTAAATATGTCAAAATCTTGTGCTCAGATAGAGAGGTCCTAATATAGGCCTGTTTTGGAACAATGTGGTGTTGAAGATTGTGATATTACTGTGCAATGTCAGACGGCGCAAACTACAAAATAAATTCAAAGAAAATAGAATCACAGATGGTATAAACTACTCCCACACGATGAGGCCCAAAGGTTGAAACAAACATTGGTGGTTGCTGTAACTCTCATGCATAGGAGACCTACATGACATTTCAGCTCTGGATTGCCCATTAGGATGGAATTAAGCTGATAAGAGTATAGCATAGTCTCCTCTTTAATAGCAGAAGTGAGCTGAAACTTTATGTGACTGGAGTGGGGTCCCAACAATGGGCGAGTCACAGAATTATTAAAAGCTGCTATCTGTTGCCAGTGTTTTCAATCACACTTTGTTTTGATTAATATAGAATTAGGACACTCTTATGTAGAACAAATCCACCCACCTACCAACAGTGCTAAACTAGACCATCATTGCGATAATGCATGGAAAAATATAAACACACAAGTAACCCACCACATAATATAAAGTAACACAACAAAGAGTGACTGAGAAAAACAAAATAAATGTAGCGACAATCCAGCTAACTGAGTAACATCTTTCTAAGGGAGGGCTAGCTTCCCTTACACAAGGCTCAATCAGCCCGGTTGGATAACTGCAGGGTGGACCCACTGTGCTCGCCATGGCCATACACAGGGACATGCTAGTCACTGTGACCATCCAATGCAAACTGAATGGTCACAAGGACTTGAGGATCCTTCCCCCCTCCGGCTGCTCCATGAGTGTCCTAAAGAGCTAATTCAGCCCTTTGAGTGTGGGAAAAAACTAACAATCAGTGCTCTTGGTCTGCGCACTGTGTGAGCTCCTGTATCTTGTGACCAAAATTGTGCTGTGGGGAACCCCCTCCCGCACGAAACAGCTACATGCAGGGAAACTAGAAGTTAAAGAAAAAGAAAAACTTCCAGTGTGACCCAAACTCCTTTGTTTGTGAGACAGATGTAATTTGCACGTCTTACCCAGAGTTCTGTGCTGCATATGGGGAATGTAGCAGAGGAGCTCTGTGATGCAGTTGTTTGAATTGCTGTGATGTGCAAATGGCTTCTGCAATAATAAACTTTATTAATTATAGTGTGGTGGCTTTTTATCTCACTTTTTTGCCCTCTACCACAACCCAAATAAATACTATATATATATATATATATATAGTGACTACAAGGGTTGTGGTGAAGGACTAAAAGTGAGATAAAAAGCCTCCACACTATAAGTGTGTTTATTATTGCAGAAGCCACCTGCACATCACAGCAATTCGATGAATTGCATCCCAGAGCTCTTGTGCCACATTCCCCATATGCAGCAAGGAACTCTGCGTAGGATAAGCAAATGACCTCTACATAAAAATACATATTGTCATGCCCAGTGGAAGGGAAACCCCCTGGAAGTGGCAACAGGCTGGCAGGAGAGTCATATTCCGTGCATGCGCGGCTCTGGGAAGTGCTCGTCAGAGACATCTACGTGCGCACTTTGGCCAGAGCCAAAGATGCTTCGACTGGGTCTGGAGACACTTCTGAAGCATCTCCGATCCCTTCCGGCTCCTGGCACATGCGCTCTGCGGTGACCGACGCCGTTGCGACTGTTTAAATCACAACGGGTGACACTTTCGGGTGACCTGTCGTGGTTTCACTTTATTTACCTCATCAGCGCCTTATTGTTACTCTGATCTGATATTCTGTGTACCAACCTCAGCTTGTTCTCCTGACTACTTTTTGTCACCCTGTTTATTCCTTTGTACCGACCCCAACTAAGTTCCATTGACTACGTTTGCGAATTAACCCTTTGTTGTTCTGCTTTCTCTTGTGTCCCGATCTCGACGACTCACACAGATTACGTTTGTGCTTTAACCCTTATTGTTACCGCATATTGTATACATTCTGTGTATCTGCCTGGCTTTTGTGTTACTCAGCCGTAGATTAAACCTTGTACCTCTATGCATTTTTTTTTCTTTTTCTAGTATTGATTTGTCCACTTTTAGGAATGGCCTGTCAGACTAGGTTTTTTGTTGTCATTAGACTGTGACACATATATACAAGTGTATAATTATATTAACAATGTATTTAATAATAAAGGGGTTATTCCCAAAGGGTCATTGTTGCAAATACTTTTGCTGGTTTTAGCAACACCGGCAAACATGGGCACTTAAATTAAAGAAATACCCTACAAAAAATAAGGGTCTATCTCCCATACCCCAATTTAACGTAATCTAGTGTTAAATCCCCTAAAATTAAATAAATAACCTCCATTAACCCTCAGTAAATAAGGGATGAACACCCTCCAACCTAATTTTAGTGTAAAATCCCACCAAAATTAAAGCAAATTAAAGCTCCAGGGTAGATTATACTTATAGTCTGTCGGTCAGCGATGCCATGCAACTTCTTCCAGACCCAAGTGTTCATTTTGAATGAGCCCCATAAGCTTAGGGGTATTTATCTCCTTCAAGCCACCATGAGTGCAATGCCGTTCTGGCAGCGAGCAGCCTGATCGACTCAGGGTGGCCTAGCACGCCCCATGGTTCTATAGTTACTCCTACCACCCGCCTCCCTTCCCTGTGGTTGATCAATGACATTGGCTGCATGAGGTCAACTCCCTGTAGTATTTGCCAGAGAACCGTGGCGCCTGCTATGCTTCCCTGCTACGCGGCATTCAAGCCCCTCCGTCGACCCCCAGCGGCAAGTTAACTAGGAATGCTGTATAATAGCTTTCACTATAAAAAGCATTGTATCAGCCAATCAGAGAGCTCCATAGAAGGAACCTCTCTTATTGGCTGAAATAATTTAGCCCTGTCAATAACCAATTTGGTGAAAGAGATTATATTTATTATTTATTATATATTAGAATTTCTGCTTTCAGTACTAAGACTTTCAGTTCCTTTTTAAGGACAGCACATATTTATTTTAAATGACAACATACTACAATTGAAAGTGATACAGACAGTGATGATAGTAGGAAACGAGCCTCTAAAAAACACACTATCAGGGTTATTCAGAGAGCATGAAAAGCAGGAGAATGACTGGAGAATGTCTGGAGAATGAAAAATTCTAGGTCAAAATAGCCAAACCAGAAAAATTCTCCCTTTCATCTTACTTTCCAAATCGGCTATTTTGACCTAGAATTTTTCTTTCTCCAGTCATTCTCCAGTCATTTTCCTGCTTTTCACGCTCTCTGAATAACGATGTTAATTTAGGTTTTAGTGCACCATATATACTTTCAAATGCGTAAAAAGAAACTCCAATGTTTTCCTTTATTTTATTAACTGTTTACTTACTGAACAGCATGCAGAACGTGACTAGTAGTCTCAGATAAGAGTGGAAAGGTATTACAAAAGGGAAACATCCCAACAGCTGCGAGCGAGATAACCCATGTGGTGACCTTACACATTAGTCCACAATGTTAAACATTGTTACAGGATACTGGCACCATTTAAACCACCTCGGATACTACCCTCCATGGAGTTCTATGGACTACAGGAGGGAATATCAACGGACGCACAGCACCGAAACAAAGGAAACCAGTAAACACCTTCCACAACTTCAGGCTTATGCCTTTCAATTTATGCTTCCAATTCCATGCGTACATTGTATAGGACATGCAGTTGTAGAAAGAGCAGTTGAATGATCAGCGATTCCCAGTCTGAGTGTAAAAAAATATTCCAGGTCCCTACAGTTGGGGGTTAAGTGATTTTGCACCTTCAAAAATTGTAACTATGCATTTAAAACTCACTCATCACCTCCACTGTGGATTGAAAGACATGAAGAACAGATAGTTGTCGGATGTCAGTACACTGTAAAATTAGATTTCGGATATTATGCTACCCTCCATGGAGTCCTATGGACTACAGGAGGGAATATCAATGGAAGCACAGCACTACTAGTGGTAGGGCTTTGCAGGTTGGAATAATTGGGAACCAAAAAAATGATAAGGTTTCAATGCCTCACGATATCGACATCAGAAAGAAAAGAGGAAGAACAAGTAAACATTAAAAAATGGGATTAAACCCTCATCTTGCATAGAAAGTGAAAGGAACTGGTATAGATATCAAAATCAACGAACTCTCCCCAGAATAGACGGTTACTCAATATACAATGTATTCTATATAGAAACAATCAATTTTATTAGTCAGAATACAGTATCAAAAAACTGTGTGTAAATACATTTAAAAGGGGCTTGAAACATGTATAATACATAAAGAAATGAGTCCATACAACACCAGAAATGACAGGGCTAGCCTGGAAATAGCGGAGCCTTAGGGTATATATACAGTCAGATCCAGAAATATTGGGACATCAACACAATTCTAACATCTTTGGCTCTATACACGGCCACAATGGAGTTGGAATGAAACAAACACAATGTGCTTTAACTGCAGACTGTCAGCTTTAATTTGAGGGTATGTACATCCAACTCAGGTGAACAGTGTAGGACTTACAGCAATTTGCACATGTGCCTCCCACTTGGTAAGGGACCAAAAGTAATGGGACAGAATAATAATCATAAATCAAACTTTCCCTTCTTAATACTTGGTTGCAAATCTTTTGCAGTCAATCACAGCCTGAAGTCTGGAACGCATAGACATCACTAGACGCTGGGTTTCATCCCTGGTGATGCTCTGCCAGGCCTCTACTGCAACTGTCTTCAGTTCCTGCTTGTTCTTGGGGCATTTTCCATTCAGTTTTGGCTTCAGTAAGTGAAATGCATGCTCAATGGGATTCAGGTCAGGTGATTGACTTGGCCATTGCATAACATTCCACTTCTATCCCTTCAAAAACTCTTTGGTTGCTTTTGCAGTATGCTTTGGGTCATTGTCCATCTGCACTGCGAAGCGCCGTCCAATGAGTTCTGCAGCATTTGGCTGAATGTGAGCAGATAATATTGCCCGAAACACTTCAAAATTCATCCTGCTGCTTTTGTCAGCAGTCACATCATCAATAAATACAAGAGAACCAGTTCCATTGGCAGCCATACATGCCCACGCCATGACACTACCACCGCCATGCTTCACTGATGAGGTGGTATGCTTAGGATCATGAGCAGTTCCTTTCCTTCTCCATACTCTTCTCTTCCCATCACTCTGGTACAAATTGATCTTGGTCTCATCTGTCCATAGGATCTTGTTCCAGAACTGTGAAGGCTTTGTTAGGTGTTGTTTGGCAAACTCTAATCTGGCCTTCCTGTTTTTTGACCACATCTTGTGGTGAACCCTCTGTATTCACTCTGGTGAAGTCTTCTCTTGATTGTTGACTTTGACACACATACACCTACCTCCTGGAGAGAGTTTTTGATCTGGCCAACTGTTGTGAAGGGTGTTTTCTTCACCAGGGAAAGAATTCTTCGGTCATCCACCACAGTTGTTTTCCGTGGTCTCCCGGGTCTTTTGGTGTTGCTCAGCTCACGGTGCGTTCCTTCTTTTTGAGAATGTTCCAAACAGTTGTTTTGGCCACGCCTAATGTTCTTGCTATCTCTCTGATTGGTTTGTTTTGTTTCTTCAGCCTAATGATGGCTTGCTTCACTGATAGTGACAGCTCTTTGAATCTCATCTTGAGAATTGACAGCAACAGATTCCAAATGCAAATAGCACACTTGAAATGAACTCTGGGCCTTTTATTTGCACATTGTAATTGGGGTAATGAGGGAATATCACACACCTGGCCATGGAACAGCTGAGAAGCCAATTGTCCCATTACTTTTGGTCCCTTAACAAGTGGGAGGCACATCTGCAAACTGCTGTAAGTCCTACACCGTTCACCTGAGTTGGATGTACATACCCTCAAATTAAAGCTGACAGTCTGCAGTTAAAGCACATTGTGTTTGTTTCATTTCAACTCCATTGTGGTGGTGTATAGAGTCAAAGATGTTAGAATTGTCTCGATGTCCCGATATTTCTGGACCTGACTGTACATATACAGCCCTATAAGACTAGTACCACTACCAACCCCCTAGAGGACTGGACGGTCAGTATAAAGGGCAGGTGTACCCTTTATCTAGATATAACCCATAGGTGTATGAATATTATAAACATAATCACATATAGGCAGCAAAAAGGTCATAGAAATGCTTTTGAGAAGGGATGAACAAGAGCCCATATGGAGCAAAACGATACCATATAAGAATGGAGACACACTCTCACTTGTCAACACCCTTCAGGCAAAGGTTTTGAAAAGCATAGTGTAATATTGATATTAACCCTTGAGAAACCCTGAAATTTCTTGTAGTGTCTACTCATTTATATAGGCTCCTGTGACAAATGTATAACCCGAATATAGAAAAAGATAATGCAATTATATGGATCAATATAGGAGTAATGGGAGACACAGATCTAAACAATTAGGCCAACTCAGGTAGAAGTATAAATTTGTGAAATGCATTGCTATTAGCCCTTGCAACGCCCTAGATCTTGTAAGATTTCTTTTCTCTCCCTAATTCGACCCTTAATATGTTGCATAATCCAAGATGTCACCAAAACCAGGAGAACTTGCCCAGAGTGAAAATAATCATCAGTGTTATTGGACATATGATGCTCCTAATTCCATGGCAGACCCAATACTGTTAAAAACAATAATGCATCCTTAAGACATGCTCGACACGTGTTTCGCTGTTGTAACCCACGGCTTCCTCAAGAGCTAGAGCAGTATCTTGTTCTATAGCTCGGCTTATAAGGCTCTGCTATTTCCAGGCTAGCCCTGTCATTTCAGGTGTTGTATAGACTCATTTCTTTATGTATTATACATGTTTCTAACCACTTTTAAATATATATACACACAGGGCCACATTACAATCATGACACTAAAATCCTAGCGCAAAGTGAAAATCTTTACGCTAAGCGCTAAAATTTAGCGTGCACAAATCACCGTTGGAATTACAATCTTTGTGCATGCACTCATCCACCGATCAATAGCGCATGTGCCCGTAACGCTAACAGGATGCGCCCAAATGCACGCATAGTACCGCCTCGTGCAATTCTTTGCGCGCACTTTTTTTTTTTTTAAACGATTCAGCCAAAATGAAAATGTTTTCTATTGATATATACTGCAGGTTCCACCCAAGGTGCACAGATCGCTACGTGGGTGCAATCAACAGCCCCCAGGACATTGGGGAAGCCTGCAAGTGCATAAAAGCCCTGTTTCACTCTTTGGAATCCCTCATGGGTGGTAGGGAATCCTATAAAGTGGTGCCAGTTGCGCTTCATTGCTAGGAAGAAGCGATGGAGCACGATGAAGAAGGTGCACTGGCTGACACTGCCTAATTCAGCTAGAGACTGCAGGAAGGTGCCAGTGGCAAGGAGCCTCAGGCAACACAGCAACTTTGCCATCCCTGGGACAGATATCCATGTCATTGACCTGGACTTCAGATGGGACCGCAGCTGTAGGTAGAGCCTGTTTATCTGTGCCTGGGTCAACCGATAGCGGAGTCGCCACTCAGCATCAGTCAGATGTTCCAATGTTAATCGTGTCCTTTGGAAAAGAGGTGCCCATGGAACAGCATGCTCCCTCTTCAACTTCTGCTGCCATCAGAGACGAGTTCTACGTCTGTGACGCAAAATGAGCACATATGCTGCAGCAATAATACATGCACACACAACATCATCCATTGTATTGGTTTGGTATGAGTTGAATAGGCAACTGTGCTTTGGTGCATTCCTTTTTATGGGCCTGTATATTTGGGTTTGGCCAGGTTGTTCAGATTTGCCACTAACACCAGCTTTCAGGAGTCCCTAAGGTCAGTGGCGGAAGTACCAGGGTCGCAGCGGTCGCAGTTGCGACCGGGCCCTGGCATTCTGCCACTGGAGGGGGGCCCAGCGCTGCCGCCAGATTCCGGCAAAAAGCACCGGAATCTGGGAGCAGCGCCGCTGGCTGTTCCCCTCCCTGTGAGCGGCCCGCTGGCTTGCAGCTTGGCCGCTCGCGTGGGATGGGAACTAGCTGACCAGCGCACGAGATCTCGCGAGAACTCGGCTGCGCTGGTCAGGTGGTTTCCGGTGAGCGGCCAGGCTGCATGCTTTCAGCGGCCGCTCACCACATAGAGGAACAACGGCGGCAGCAGAGGAGCCTGAGGTGAGCGGGGGGCCCTATATACCCATAAGAGCTGGGGCAGAATATATCCATGAACTGGGGCAGAATATATCCATGAGCTGGGGGCAAAATATATCCATGAGGGCAGAATATATCCATGAGCTGGGGGCAGAATATATCCATGAGCTGGGGGCCGAATATATCCATGAGCTGGGGCAGAATATATCCATGAGCTGGGGCAGAATATATCCATGAGCTGGGGGCAGAATATATCCATGAGCTGGGTCAGAATATATCCATGAGCTGGGGCAGAATATATCCATGAGCTGGGGCAGAATATATCCATGAGCTGGGGCAGAATATATCCATGAGCTGGGGCAGAATATATCCATGAGCTGGGGGCAGAATATATCCATGAGCTGGGGCAGAATATATCCATGAGCTGGGGGCAGAATATATCCATGAGCTGGGGGCAGAATATATCCATGAGCTGGGGGCAGAATATATTCATGAGCTGGGGCAGTATATCCATGTGCTGGGGCAGTATATCCATGTGCTGGGGCAGTATATCCATGAGCTGGGGCAGTATATCAATGAGCTGGGGCAGTATATCCATGTGCTGGGGCAGAATATCCATGTGCTGGGGCAGAATATCCATGTGCTGGGGCGGAATATCCATGTGCTGGGGCTGTATATCCATGAGCTGGGGCAGTATATCCATGTGCTGGGGCAGTATATTCATGTGCTGGGGCAGTACATCCATGTGTTGGGGCAGTATATCCATGAGCTGGGGGCAAAAATATCCATGTGTGAGCTGGGGCAATATATCCATGTGTGGCCTGGGGGCAATATATATCCATGTGTGGCCTGGGGGCAATATATGTCCATGTGAGCTGGGGGGCAATATATATGTCCATGTGAGCTGGGGCAATATATATATCCATGTGAGCTGGGGGCAATATACAGTATATATCCATGTCAGCTGGGGGCAATACTATCTTTTTTATATTGCAGGAAAAAAAAAGGTAAAAATATAGATCTTTTTTGGGGGGGTTGGGGGGGCCCTTCATGGATTCTTGCACCGGGGCCCTCAGGTTTCTAGTGACGCCACTGCCTAAGGTTATCCGAATAACGTCCATGCCGTAATTACCGCCAACAGATTGTAATACTTTACTTATCCGAGCGCACATTTGTGTGGGTGCTCACAATGTTAAGTATGGGATGCGCAAAGTACAGTAAGCTCGTGCAAGGTTCGCGCAGGTTCACACGCGGTACATGATTCCGCGCAGTTGTAGTGCAGAGTATGTAATTCGGAAGTCGGCGCAAATGGTTTTAGCCCACGCGTTAAAAATTACTTATGCCAGCGCTAACGTTAGCGTCAAGATTGTAATGTGGCCCAGAGTTTTTTGATACTGTATTCTGACTAATAAAATTGATTGTATCTATATAGAATAGATGGTATCTTGAGTAACCGTCTATTCTGGGGAGAGCTCATTGATTTTGATCTCTATACCAGTTCCTTTCACTTTCTGGAATAATTAGACCGTTAGCTAAATGTAATTAATGATTGACCTAGTGTTGGGCACTTGCAAAGATAGGATATCAACTTGTTGCCAGCGATTCTAACATCAGTCAAAAGCGGAATAGAGCCCATTAAATACTTATTGAGCACACATCAAAGCATGTCAAGTATACAAATTATCTTGTTTAACACAATTACACCAAAAAACGTAACACAGTTTTGTACTGAAAACATTAAACGCTATTTACGCAGTAAAGTTCATCATTTTTAATGCAGGACTAATGTTCTATATTGTTTAAGGTAGAAGAAGCTGCAACCAGCAGCCAGGGAGAGGACGGAACTGAGGGAGAACTCGGGGCTTACTCACTATTGTACAGGGATAAGATTAGATTTTTTGATAAACCCTAAGAGATATGTGCAGTTTCGGTACTTAAAACATTATATATATATATATACAGTCAGGTCCAGAAATATTGGGACATCAGCACAATTCTAACATCTTTGGCTCTATACACCACCACAATGGAGTTGGAATGAAACAAACACAATGTGCTTTAACTGCAGACTGTGAGCTTTAATTTGAGGGTATGTACATCCAACTCAGGTGCCTGCTGGGGAGCTCCAGGGTGAGTAAATCCTGTAAATGCAGATGCGGTCAAGTTAGAGAGGACCTGTCAACGATAGGGTACATTGGCGACTGTGACAGGCTTATGCAAACTATGATCATACTTTGTTAACTAAATCCCCATCATTTTACCTCAGACTTTTCGAATTTTTTAAAAGGTTGAGTGCCTTGTATGAAAAGGGCTGACACGCCTTGGACAAGAACCCCTTCCCGCCCCAGGTGTCCCACCTACAGAACTATTTAACTGTGAATTGCAGGGAGCTCCAGAAAGGATTCAGTCCTTGGTAAGTGAGTTGATCTCATAAGAGCAGTCATTAGGTGAGAAGGATAGGACCTGTCAAAAGGTGGAATACATTGGCATTTGTTGACAGGCTTAAGCAATTTATTGCCATATATTATGAACTAAATTTCCAGCATTTTTCAACATAATTTAGCGTTAAAAACCTATGAAAAGTCTTGAATGAGTAAAGAACTGTTGTAATCCTGAAAGCAGTAAGAGTTGCTGCAAGCTTTGAAGGGTTAAAATTTGATAGAATCTTATCGGCTGATTCTGTTTCTTTCGGAATCCAATATTTTTTATTCCTAAATAATCCAAACCGAACTGAGACAAAGTATTCCGCTGTGAGAAATGTACACGTACCGGTGTATGTGTAGTGTGCACTATGTGTAGTGCATGCAGAGTGTTGTGTATGTGTAACTGTGTAATGTGTTCTGTGCATGCAGTGTGCACTCAGACAACACAATTCTTCCTCACTAAGCCAGCATCACACTCTGTTAACACACTCAGCCACACACGCACTCCTACCTCACTCACCCAACCACAAATCCACTCCTAGTTTACTCCAGCCACACACTCTCATCAATCTTTATAACACACATGCTCACGCCTGTGCTACTCAGTCGCCCCCCCATTTTCATCACATCCAATCACTTTCACTCCCATGAAAAAAAAGGGGCCCCGCATTTTACCTTGCATCTGGCCCCGCTAAACACTAGAGCCGGCCCTGCTAAGCCCCCAGCCATATGTCAGTTATCATGTTATTACATGGGACACAATAGAACAGTACTGCCGTTTAGCATCAGACTGTGGGGAAAAACCCAAAGAGAAAATGCATAACAAGAAAAAAATGTTCAAGCATAAAAAACTTACAGCAAAGTCAGCTGTGAATTCTTCCCCTCCCCGTCTCGTCCCATATGAAATTAAGTGTTAATCCTTGGACAACTGCACAGGAAACACGGAGAGATGTCTGGCTGTTCACTTATTGTGTTGGGTAATATCAGCATTTCGTGAGTTTCTTAGTTATCAAACACTTTCCATATTACACAACCAAGTAAAACGGAAATAATTAAAGATTATTCCAGACTTAAACACGCTATTCCAAGAAGATGCTTCCCCCGGCAGCTCCCTCATCCTATAACCTCAGATCCAGGACCAGCACCTTACTGGCAATACCACAATACAAAAAGAAATATGGAATAACCTCCCAGACGCCGTCAAATCTTCCCCCAGTCTAAAGTCCCTTAAGAGCTCCTTACTAACATACCTCAATACAGAATGCACCTGTAAACATGTAACATAATGACTTTATTTCCTACATATTTATTTTTCTGTATATTTGGTCTTGTGTTAATATCTTGCATTTTACTATTTTGTATTTCTGTAACCACTCAATGTTCTTGAACCCAGGACATACTTGAAAACGAGAGAAATCTCAATGTATCCTTCCTGGTAAAATCCTTTTATAAATAAATAAAATATATAAATAAAGATATAAATTTGACTAATAGTATTCTAAAATAAATGAATAAACTCAATCTACGTAGTATTCTGCATATGAATTAGGCTCGGGTCAGACGAACGCATTTTTCACATCTACCGTCAAAAAGTGCGTTGATGTGTCCGAACCGCATTTTTTCACGGAAGACGCGATGGCGGTCATACGATGCGCAATTTCGGCCGTATTTTTTGACGGAGCTATAAAAAACAAATGAACGTGATGTAGGCCAGACATGTGCAGTGTCTGACGTCTCCTAATCACGCACACACGCCGCTAGAACGTTCCACGTTCTCAAAAAAATGCGTTCATTTGCCGCTTGCGCTGCGCGGCCGAACTTTCGTGCGGCCGTACTTCGTATATTGTCCATCATTGGACGTCATTTGCTGCTACTACGGCCGTAATAAAGTGCGGGTCAACGCACATTTGCACTACGTTCGTCTGACCCCAGCCTTAGAGGGGCTGACATGAGTCCTAACCACTGCCTCTTTCCGATTAATGAGACTTTTCCACATTATTGAGCAATTTACGAAAGAAGGTAGTTTAGCGCTATAGGAGTGGGTGGGAATATATACAGTTGTGTTCAAAATTATTCAACCCCCAATGCTGTAAAGGGTTTTAGGGAATTTAGTGTACATTTGTAATTATATTCAGAATGAAATCCTACAAGGACTTTTTAAAGAACCATATGCAACTAAAATGACATCAATTGGTTTTGTAATACAGTAGTAAATGTTTGTTTTGTGAATTCTTCATTGACACAATTATTCAACCCCTTAAAGACTACCACTCTGAAGAACAGAGGTTCATTCAAGTGTTTTCAATCAGGTATTGAAAACACCTGTGGATGTCACGGAGCAGCAATAAAGCATAATAAGCACCAATTAGGCAGCTTTAAAATGACTGTGATACTCAGCTCCTTCTAGACATTTACTGGTGTGGTTACAAACATGGTGAAGTCAAGAGAATGGTCCAGGAAGACAAGAGAAGAGGTGATTACTCTTCACAGGAAGGGCAATGGCTATAAGAAGATTGCAAAGATGTTAAACATACCAAGAGAGACCATAGGAAGCATCATTCGCAAATTCAAGGCAAAGGGCACTGTTGAAACGCTACCTGGTCGTGGCAGAAAGAAGATGCTGATTTCGACTGCTGTGCGCTACCTGAAGCGTAGAGTGGAGAAAAGTCCCCGTGTGACTGCTGAGGAACCGAGAAAAGATTGTACCTTCCTACATATTTATTTTTCTGTATATTTGGTCTTGTGTTAATATCTTGCATTTTACTATTTTGTATTTCTGTAACCACTCAATGTTCTTGAACCCAGGACATACTTGAAAACGAGAGAAATCTCAATGTATCCTTCCTGGTAAAATCCTTTTATAAATAAATAAAATAAATAAATAAAGATATAAATTTGACTAATAGTATTCTAAAATAAATGAATAAACTCAATCTACGTAGTATTCTGCATATGAATTAGGCTCGGGTCAGACGAACGCATTTTTCACATCTACCGTCAAAAAGTGCGTTGATGTGTCCGAACGCATTTTTTCACGGAAGACGCGATGGCGGTCATACGATGCGCAATTTCGGCCGTATTTTTTGACGGAGCTATAAAAAACAAATGGACGTGATGTAGGCCGGACATGTGCAGTGTCTGACGTCTCCTAATCACGCATACACGCTGCTAGAACGTTCCACGTTCTCAAAAAATGCGTTCATTTGCCGTTTGCGTTGCGCGGCCGAACTTTTGTGCGGCCGTACTTCGTATATTGTCCATCATTGGACGTCATTTGCTGCTACTACGGCCATAATAAAGTGCGGCTCAACGCACATTTGCACTACGTTCGTCTGACCCCAGCCTTAGAGGGGCTGACATGAGTCCTAACCACTGCCTCTTTCCGATTAATGAGACTTTTCCACATTATTGAGCAATTTACGAAGGAGGTAGTTTAGCGCTATAGGAGTGGGTGGGAATATATATATATATATATATATAAAGGTACCTCGGTTCACGAACTTAATTGGTTCCACGACTCTGGTAGCGAACCGAATTGGTCCTGAACCGAATCACATTTTCCCATAGGGTTCAATGTAAATCAGGTTAATCCGTTCTGAACCAAATGGGGGAACCTTTTCTTTGGTGCCATTCCGGACATTCTTTTTTTAACAGTCACCATCAATGCCGACATAGGAATTGTAGCCAGCCTTACAATTTGTAAACTGATTTATGTTTCCCCCCACAACTCTTAATTAAAAAAAAAAACAAGTTATATGGTTAGAATCTTCAGGCATGATGGACATGGATCACATATTAAAAAAATAAGAGTTCTTTTTTACCCTAATTGATAAACACACAAAAAAAACACTTGAATTATTATATAAATCTTCTGATTCTGGTACAAAAATTGAGAAAGCTTTTTTTTCTCCTACAAAATGAAAAGTCGAAGGTTTTTGTTAACTTTGTTTCTTTAAAAAGAAATGAGTGATTTTTATTTTCCGTTCTACTGACAAGCCTCCGATCTAATCCATCTGTTCTGCAGAGAGATGCGAAGTTAGGTCTTACCTGTGTTGTGTGAGTTGCTAAGTAGACAATGAAAGTCAGCATCAGCATCCACTGCACTACAGCAGAGATAATTAGCATCCTACTCCGTCGATGGCTTGCGTTATGCCTCTCCTGGCACTGGCACGCTGTTACTGTGTTATCTCCCATTTCATGCTCAGCTCTGCCTAACAATCAGCTCAGGAGACACACAGGACACCTTGATGCCTATTGATCAAGCACACACACCTGCCTACTTGTCCCTGTGACCAACAGGCTCTCTTGTGACAGTGCAATGTCATTAGTATAGACAAAACTTTCTTTTAAGCGCTAGAAGGTGGGGAACTTCTCTCTGACTAATCTAAATTTCCCTTTTATCTCACAATTCTCTTTTTTTCTCTCTCTCTCTCACTCCACGGCCTTGTGGTTTTAAAATGTCATTTTTTCACCTCGCACACTGTAAATCTAATGTGCGTTGGCATAAAGCGCTGTTGAGGCATGCCAATATCAAAAAATACCAACGTGTGCATAGAACGTGTATTATGTATTAAAAATATGCAGTAGACTGCTTGATCTGTGAGATAATGTCATACGATGGCGCCATCTGCAGGTAATATGTATGCGATAACAAAATATAATATTTGACATATGTTGGCATATGTTAATGAACTTTGCCACAAAACAAAAGTTTGATAAAAATATAAATTATACCGTGGAACACGGACAAGTAAGAAAAATAATAATGTCTTCTATACATTTATATTGTCATAAATAATGGTTAAGTTATAGCCATGTGTTCCTATCAATGGAAACTTAATTCATCATCATATGACTTTGAGTAATCGTAATCATTTATATATATATATACATATATAGCTGCGATTTGAAAACCATTTTATAAAACGATATTGTGATGATTTGAAAACCATTATAGAAAAAAAAAATCAGGATCTAATTTTGTTCACAATATCATCATGAATGTGGTAAGATCGCATATCGATGCCTCAAGGCACCACTACAGTTCTATCCTTTAGAATGGAATACGTCACAAAATAATAGACTGTGGCACCAGGAAATATTACAAAGATATTTTATTAGAATTCTAAAAATCCCCAGAAAGTGAGTTTGACGCGTTATGTCCCATATACTGGTGAACGTCAGGAACCTTATCTCTCTGGCTTGGCGGGTATAAGATCATGAAGTAAACCGCTGCCAACCTGTGATGATTTGAAAGTAGATTTCATCTCTATTCCAGATTTGGTTCATACAGAATTCAGTTTGGAAATTTAAGGGGTTATTCAATAAGAACCGAAATCGACCCCCAAATTGCACCGAACGGTTAATTTCTCCATACGCTGGAATTTAGGGGCAGTTCTTCTATTCACTAAACTGTCAATTTGCCAAATACTGGTGTATTGACAGCGAAATACGATTTAGTTCGCCACAGATCGGCGCCCGTCGGTGATCTTCAGGAGCAGCGAAATTGTCACATAGAGAAGAAATGTTTAATCTATTCAGAGAACGTTGAACTTCACCAAAATATCAGCAAAATGCCCTGATTTTTGGTGATTCAGTTCAACAGATTAAACATGCGAATCCCATAAGATTCAATGCTTAAGAATATTATAATTTTATTATTTTTTATTAAACTGTTTATTCTTTTCATTATCAGCAAACCGTCTTTTTATTTATTTATTTTTTTGGAACAAATTTTTCTATTTTTTTCTAATTTTTAAGTGACATTTTTGATTCCCAATTTTTAAAAAAAAGCGTTATTTTTTTCCGTAACAGACCTTTATTTATTTAGACACATTTTAATGCATTTTTTGCTTTTTTTGCTTTAAACACCTATTAAAAGAATAGCAGAGTTCCGTTTCTTTTTTCTTTTTCTGCAGGTTGGCGGTGTTCGGCAGTCAGTTCAGTGGTCTTCGTCAGTCTGTTTGACGGTATTTGGTGGCTCCATGTTGGGCGCACTCTGGGGACCCTGCGGTGAATAGTGAATTCACTGCAGGATCGGCAAAGTGGAATCACTGAAGTGCGCCGAACCAGAAAACACCGAAATTTCACTGAAGTTACGGTGTGTCCTGAATAATCCCTTTTAGTGTTAATCTGTCAAAATTTGGTGTCTATGGAATAAACATGAAAGTTGTCCTTAATTATAAATAGAAGATGATTGCTTTGTTCTGTATCGCTATTTGAAGGGGAGCAGTAACATGCCATTATTCTTATTTATCCTCTTTAAATAGACACTCTTTAAATAGACAGAGAGTGAGAGCGATAACTCCAAATTTAACACACCTGCTCCCCATTCACACCTGAGACCTTAAAACATTAACAAGTCACATGACACAGGGGAGGGAAAATGGCTAATTGGGCCCAATTTGGAGTGATTTAGGAGTGTACTCACTTTCGTTGCCAGCGTATCAGATGTTGTTGTAGGTGAAAATTTGGGATCTAGTGATCACCAGTCAGTGTGGTTTAATATAAGAACAGGAATGGAGCCGCACGACAAAAACAAAAGTTTTAGACTTTAAAAAAACTGATTTTTCTAAAATGAGATTTTGTGTGAATGAGTCATTATCAGACTGGAGGAGTTTAAAGGGAGTCCAGGAGAAATGGGATTATTTAAAGGAAGCATTATTGAAGGCCACAGGCAATTGCATTCGACTTGTTAGCAAAAACAAAAGAGGGAAGAAACCACTGTGGTACTCTGCAGTAGTGGCCAAAATAGTGAAGAACGAAAAGATAGCATTCAATAATTATAAAAAAACTCAGAGTGAAGAAGATAGGCAAACCTATAAGATTAGGCAGAAAGAGGCAAAGCAATTTATAAGAGCTTCCAAAGCACACGCAGAAGAGAAAATAGCTCAGTCAGTAAAAAAGGGGGACAAAACATTTTTTAGATACATAAACGAGAAAAGAAAAGTAAAACAAGGATTATTTAGATTAAAAACAAACGAAGGAAGGTATGTAGAAGAGGATAAAAGTCTCGCTGACTGCCTCATTGAATATTTTTGTTCAGTCTTTGCAGAAGAAAAGGAAGGAAAGGGACCTCAGTTAGGAGGAAACACTAACGAGACAATTACATATCAGTTTACAGAGGAGGAGGTTCTACAGCAGCTGTCTAAAGTAAAGACAAATAAGTCAATGGGGCCTGATGGGATCCACCCTAAATTATTAAAAGAGCTCAGTGATGTAATAGCAAAACCGTTAACAGATTTATTTAACCAATCCTTGTTAACGGGAGTCGTCCCAGAAGACTGGAAATTAGCAAATGTTGTGCCCATTTACAAGAAGGGTAGTAGGGAGGAATAGGGGAACTATAGGCCAGTTAGTCTTACGTCAGTAGAGGGGAAATTAATGGAAACCATGTTAAAGGAAAGGATTGTTGAACATCTAAAAACACATAGATTACAGGATCAGAAACAACATGGGTTTACCTCAGGGAGATCATGCCAAACTAATCTTATTGATTTTTTTGATTGGGTAACAAAAATAATAGACATAGGTGGTGCAGTAGACATTGCTTATTTAGATTTCAGTAAGGCTTTTGATACTGTTCCGCATAGAAGGCTTATCAATAAATTGCAATCTTTGAGCTTGGATTCCAATATTGTTGAATGGATTAGGCAGTGGCTGAGTGACAGGCAACAGAGGGTTGTGATAAATGAAGTTTATTCGGCGCAAGGTCTTGTTACCATTGGGGTACCTCAGGGGTCAGTACTTGGACCCATTCTCTTTAATATTTTTATTAGTGATATTGCGGAAGGTATTAATGGAAAAGTATGTCTTTTTGCGATAACACAAAGATTTGCAACAGGGTTGACGTTCCTGGAGGGATCAGCCAAATGACAAATGATTTAGGTAAACTAAAAAAATGGTCGGAGCTGTGGCAATTGAGTTTTAATGTGGATAAGTGCAAGATAATGCACCTGGGACGTAAAAACCCAAGGGTTGAATATAGAATATTTGATACAGTCCTAACCTCAACATCTGAGGAAAGGGATTTAGGGGTTATTATTGCAGAGGATCTAAGGGTAAGTAGTCAATGTAATAGAGCAGCAGGAATTGCTAGCAGAATGCTTGGTTGTGTAGGGAGAGGTATTAGCAGTAGGAAAAGGGAAGTGCTCATGCCACCGTACAGAGCACTGGTGAGACCTCACTTGGAGTACTGTGTGCAGTACTGGAGACCATATCTCCAGAAGGATATAGACATCTTAGAGAGAGTTCAGAGAAGGGCTACTAAAATGGTGTACGGCTTGAAGGAGAAAAGTTACCAGGAAAGGCTTAATGATCTTAACATGTACAGCTTGGAAAAAAGACGAGACAGAGGAGATATGATAGAAACATTTAAATACGTAAAGGGAATCCACAGGGTAGAGGAAGGGAGTATATTTTAAAGGAAACAAAGTAGCAAAACAAGAGGACATAGTCTTAGATTTGAGGGGCAAAGGTTTAAAAGTAACATCAGGAAGCATTATTTTACTGAGAGGGTGGTGGATACATGGAACAGCCTTCCAGTTGAAGTGGTAGAGGCTAGGCTTGTGCACCGATTTTTTTTTCGGTTCGATTCGGTTTGATTTTTCGGATTTTTAAACTTTTCGATTCGGCCCGTTTCGACCGATTTCGGTTTCGATTCGATTCGGTTCGGCCCGTTTTTCGGGTACATTTTTTTTCGGAATTTCGACCATTTTTCGGATTTTCGGGTCACTGTGCTCGGTTTTTGTATCGACTTTTCGTAATTTCGGAAATTTTCGTTTTTCGGAATTGCACATTTTTCGGAATATCGACCATTTTTCGTATTTTTCGTGTCATTTTGCCCGTTTTTGTATCGACTTTTAGTTTTTTCGAAAAATTTTCGTTTTTCAGAAATTTTCGTTTTTACAAAATTTTCGTTTTTCAGAAATTTTCGTTTTTACAAAATTTTCGTTTTTCAGAAAATTTTAGTTTTTCGTAAAATTTTCGTTTTTCGGAAAATCTGTTCTCCTTGTTTGACACATTTCAAGTCCATTCGAAAAATCCGAAAATTTTCGTTTCGGCTCGGAAAACATTTCGGATCTGAAATTTTCGGATCTAAAATATTTCGGAAATTCGGCCGCATCCGAAAACACGAATCGGGAAATTTCGTGAAAATTACGAAATTCCGAAACCCGAAACGCACATCCCGAGTAGAGGCCAAAACAGTAATTGAATTTAAGCAGGCATGGGATAGGCATAAGGCTATCCTAAACAAAAGATAAATCCTGGTAAAGTATCCATGTAATTGGGCAGACTAGATGGGCCGAAAGGTTATTATCTGCCGACATTTTTCTATGTTTCTATGTTTCTAATGGCTGTGTGTTGAGTTATTTTGAGTGGACAGCAAATTTACACTGTAATACAAGCTGTACACTCACTACTTTACATTGAAGCAAAGTGTCATTTCTACAGTGTTGTCACATGAAAAGATATAATAAAATATTTACAAAAATGTGAGGGGTGTACTCACTTCTGTGACATACTGTATATCCCATCCTGACCACTTCGCTCTGCTATTGATCTGATGCTCTCAGTTCCTCCTATCTGCACCTCCAACTCACGCTTTCAGGACTTCTCTCGAGCTGCCCCTGTATGGAACTCCCTCCCCCACAACATTGGACCCTCCCCCTCTCTTCAGTCCTTAAAGAAGTCTCTGAAAACGCATTACTTTAAAGAAGCCTCGGCTCACTCCATGATCCCCCCCACTGCACATTTCTTGCTCCTCTTCCCATTCAGCCCTCCTGCAACCTGCTACTTCACTTACCCTATTCACCCTCACCTAATGTGTCACCCCTCTCCTCTTAGATTGTAAACTCTCCAGCAGAGTCCTCTGTCCTTCTTCCGTGTGTGTGTGTACCGTGTATGTATATCCGTTATTCTGTTTCTCCCATTGTACAGCGCTATGGAATTTGTTGGCCCTTTTTTAAAATACTTGTAACTGAAACTTTCGCGAGACAAGCTGCAGCTTACAGCAAGCCAGCAGAATATCACATCCAAAACAGTGCAGAGGGAGCCTGGTGCTGGATTTTGATTTTAAAGCTAATCTAAAGGGTTTGAAAATGTGGAGGCCTGGGGAGGGGGTCGGCATGGGTCTATGTTTATCCCCCCCCCTCCAGTTTTAACCTTCAATAATCCCCTTGAAGGTGATATGTTTATGGTCTCTTTATTCAGAATTAAACACCTCCGTCAGGTACGTATTGTACCACAGAAAACTTTGGGGTAAAGCAGTACGTGTTTGACGATGACGATGTTACAAATACCATCTTTCTTTACCCAAACTGACAATAAACAATGACAATGTTGGCACACTGTTGTATATAGTGTATTTATGGTATGTGGCAAAATATGGTATATTGTAGTGGTACTGTGGAAGGACGCAGTATTTTAGACATTTTTTGGTTGTGCTGTAATATTGGGTCGTAGCTATAAAGTATGCCTCATATAAATACAGTTATAATGTCAAATATAATAAAAGATTATTCTATATAGTTTTGTTTTAAATTCACTTAACACTGCAACTATCACTTTTTATTAAGGGGGAGTCCCTCTGACACGATACATCTGAAAATATTCTCATTTAAGATCATTTCTCTTTTTTTTCTCTGCTGAGTCAATTGCTTACATAGATTTATATCATCAACTCAGAAATTTCCCTCATGTAAAACAAAGGTTTTAAACTACAAAGGTAAAATTGGAGAAAATAATTTGGAGCATGCCAGGTACAGTTCTAAAGGACAAATAGCTATCAACCTGGCTATGTTTTAAAATTTACAGACCTGTCTCTACCCATATGAGCTCCTCCAAGTTGAAACAAATCATTGCTAGCACCATCAGTTGACAGAAATGCTTATTCACTTGAAGCAATATGGGTTCAAACAAATAGGTCTACTTAAATATGTTGAAACGCATAAAGATTCTTCCGGATAAAGGTGAAAAACTGTTAAGGAGATGTCAGAATTAATTATTATCCTTTATTTATATAGCGCCACATATTCCGCAGCTCTTTACAAGTTCAGTGTACAAGGTATTGATACATTAGAATACCAAACACGGATGATATGGCTCGATTCAGGGGGACCCTGTTCCCAAGGGAACATACAATCTATGGGATGCACAAGTGTTTTGTGAGGTAGGCGCATACATATCGTTAGGTGTCTTGCCCAAGGACACTTGCTGGTGGCGTCTTCTGAGTGGAATCAAGTCGTCTTTCCATGATTGTAGCGATGATCAGCGACGTGGTGGTTAGGTTGAACCCGCTTCTCGTAAAGTTGAGACTTCTCCAGTTGTCCCGGAGGGATGTGCCAAACGGGACCGTGACTTGCTACTCCACGGTCGAAGGGTAGAGATGTTACCATTGGACTCCGCAGCCGATATTGGGTGGTAGGCAGGTGTGTACCGTTAGGTGTCTTGCCCAAGGACACTTACTGGAGGTGCTCTGGCTGGGATTTGAACCTGTGACTCCATGGTTATAGAGCAGTGATGTTACCTCTACTCCATCCAGCCAGAAGAATAAAATCTGATTTACACATGTGAGTCATAAGATTATTTTCCATCTACTTTTTCTGTTTCGATATTTTCTTAAGTATTTAAATTATTTAGGTAGTGTTAAACTTGCCATGTACTCTGGTTTAGGGTGAACTTGGAAGACAGAGAAGAGCTGTGAAGAACATCTGAGAAGAATGTCTTCAGTCGTCTATTGTTTTTGTGTATCAGCGTCTGGAACATAGAAACAAATAATTTGAATACTTCTTTGAAAACTACATTAGTGGTTCTTCTATCAGGTGCTAGGATCACCAGAGAGTTATATGTGCTCACTCTGGAACAGGCAACGTAAAACTGCCCATGTGAGAAGTAGACTTCTCCCCGCTATCTTCAAAGTCTGTCCCTATGACTTGTTGATAGTCATCACGAAACAAACCTTTCGGGTGAACTGAAGTCTTCTGAATTGAAACAGATATTCTAAAGGTATAAGAGGTATTCATGGTATGAACACTGATTCCCCCAGCCAGAACTGGTTAGCATCACAGCCTCAATCACATTTTGGTGGAATGCTTTTACATGCAATTTGGTGCCATTACAGAGCTTAGGTGGGTTGAGGTTCTGCAATAATATCACAGTTTCTCCCATGCTGGAGCAGTGAGGAAATGTGTGAGGCCTGGATGGGAGAGGGAAGCAGACATACTGGAGCAGTGAGGGAATGTTCAAGGCCTGGCTGTGAGAGGGAAGCAGACATGCTGGAGCAGTGTGAGTGTGCGAGGCCTGGCTGTGAGAGGAGAGCAGACATACTGGAGCAGTGAGGGAATGTTTGAGGCCTGGCTGTGAGAGGGAAGCAGACATGCTGGAGCAGTGTGGGAGTGTGCGAGACCTGGCTGTGAGAGGAAAGCAGACATGCTGGAGCAGTGTGGGAGTGTGAATGGTCTGGCTGTGAGAGGAGGTGCATAGAGACTCCATTCTGTGAGAAGTCCCTCACATCCCTCTGATCTACTAATCCAGTGTATCAACTGGAGTTTTGGAAAATGGTAGAACACATGTTTTTTCATTTTTCAAGAAGATTGAAAACATAAATTTTCATGACTCTAACATGTTCGGTTTTTGAAAATAGGTATACCGATAAGAGTATTCACCCTTTTTAATCCCCACTTAAATGCAATTTTGAAAATGATAAAATACGTGTTTTTTTTTTAAATTTTCAAGAAGAATCTAAATACCAATTTTCACGCGTGTAACCTCTTCGGTTTTTGAGATTATAGGTATCCTGTTTAAAATATTTAACCCCCTTTTTCACCCCCCTTACTTGGATTTTTGGAAAATGTTAAAATACATGTTTTTTTTTCACAAAGATTATACATACCAATTTTAACACCTGTAACATTTGGTATTTGAAATATTGGTATACCGATAGAAGTATTCACCCACTTTTCACCCCTTAACTGAAGTTTTGGTAAATGGTAAAAAATGTGTTTTTTAATTTTTCACAAAGAGTGTAAATACCAATTTTCACGCCTGTAACAGCTTCGGTTTTTGAGCTATAGGTATCCGGTTTAAAATATTCACCACCATTTTTCATCCCCCTAAGGGGCAGAATTTCCAAAAATCCTACCTTAGCGGGTGCTTACTTTAAAAAAACAATGTACCTTCAAAATTTCACGTTCCTAGGTTAACAGAGTTTGACAATGGTCGGTCATGACTTTGCCTTTTATATAGATTTCTATAAACCTGGCCACAACTTGCCTGCCTGTCACTCATTCCATATAGCTTAGTAACTAGGGATGAGCTGTTCGGTTCGGACGATTCGGAGTTCGGACCATACTTAGCCTGTTCGGTCTGCTCGCAAACTCTGAACATTTCCGGGTGTTCGGCGCATGTTCGACCACAATGCATCACAATGGACCACAATGCATTTTCCCACTGGCCTGAAGCTCGTAATTGGCTACAGCCTTGCACCTGACCACAGGTCTGGTGCAAGACAGGTTCAACAGTATGCCAATCACGGCTCAGAGTCCTGATTGGGTAAATTTTGCCCAATCATGGGCTCACAGAGCTAAGTCCCGCAGCACAGTATATAAGGTTTCCACGCACGACTTCACCACGCATTTGAGAGGAGATTTCATAGGAGATTGTTGTTGTGTGTTCTTACTGCCGGTCTGCCACGCTACTGGGGGGGTCTGGGGGGGTCTCATTTCTACAAAACATTTGGGAATTGAGGTGATCTGTGTCTTGTCACTGGTGCCAACAAGTATTTTGGGGGTCTCACAAATTTCCACAAAACATTTGGGAATTGAGGTGATCTGTGTCTTGTCACTGCCAGCAAGTATTTTGGGGGTCTCACAAATTTCTTTAAAACATTTGGGAATTGAGGTGATCTGTGTCTTGTCACTGGTGCCAGCAAGTATTTTGGGGGTCTCACAAATTTCCACAAAACATTTGGGAAATGAGGTGATCTGTGTCTTGTCACTGGTGCCAGCAAGTATTTTGGGAGTCTCACAAATTTCCACAAAACATTTGGGAATTGAGGTGATCTGTGTCTTGTCACTGCCAGCAAGTATTTTGGGGGTCTCACAAATTTCTACAAAACATTTGGGATTTGAGGTGATCTGTGTCTTGTCACTGCCAGCAAGTATTTTGGGGGTCTCACAAATTTCCACAAAACATTTGGGAATTGAGGTGATCTGTGTCTTGTCACAAAGCCAGTGCCACGCAGTATTTTGGGGGTCACTAATTTTAACAAAATATCTGGGAATTGATGTGATCTGTCTCTTGTCACTGCCAGCAAGTATTTTGGGGGTCACTAATTTCTACAAAATATTTGGGAATTGATATAATCCGTGTGTTCTCACTGGCTACCACCCATCAGGGGGTCTCACTGATTTATAGGAGGTTTCTGAGATTTGTAATCTGTGGCTTCTCACTGCCACCCATCAGGGGGTCCAACATACTTCTATCAGATTTATGCAAATTGTAATTTGTGTCTTCTCACTGCCACCCATCAGGGGGTCTCACTGACTTATAGGAGGGAATTGCAATCTGTGTCTTGTCACTGGCTGCCAGCTATCAGGGTATCTCACTGAGTTATACCAGAGTTCTGTAAATCTTTAATCTTTATACCAGAGTTGAATCAGAGTTCTGTATATATTTAATCTATATATCACTCACCATGTCTGAAAGAACAAAAAGGACAGGCAGATGTTCCCAGACACAGATAAGAGGGCAAGCAGCCTCTGTGTCGGGAGGCTGTGCCTCTGGTCGTGGTGGACATGGTGCATCCTCTGCAGGGGCACGCTTGTCCTTTCTAACTGGTGCTGGCCGTCTTAAGCAGCAGCAACATACAGAGGATTTGGTGGATTGGCTAACCAGGCCATCCTCATCCTCCGAGTCCTCTGCCAGCCAGGCTTGTAGTGCTTTACAGTCCACCTCAGCTGCCTAAACATCTAATGCAGCCTCCATGTCCACAGCTACTCCTGCCGTAGCCTCGCTATCACACACGGAGGAGTCAGCTGAATTGTTTGACTACAATGACAGTGACATGCTGCTTGAGGATGCGCAGCAAGTACAGTGCTCTGATTCAATCTCTGAGGTTGAGGAAGGGAGTATAATCAACCTAGAGGAAGGGGGTGCTAGTGATGACACACAAATAACTGGCACTCATGTTGCCCCAGCAGCTGCAGCATACTGCCAAGTTGGCTCCAGTGACGAGGAGATAGTGGATCATGATGACAGTGATGATGAGGTCACTGACTCCACCTGGGTGCCTGAGCGAACAGAGGAATCAAGTGAGGAAGAGGGGGAGGAGGAGGCACAGCAAACACGAGGCACAACATCCTCTTTGACCAACTGTAGCACTAGCCAGTCCAAGGCATCACATGTCAGAGCTGCTCCGGTGCAGAGCACTGTTGTCTCAAAGCACACACGCAGGAACTCTGCTGTCTGGGAGTTCTTTAAGAAATGTGCAGCAGACCCCACCGTTGCTATTTGTAATCTATGTCAGATGAGGCTTAAGCGTGGGAAAGACACCGGACACTTGGGTACCATGTGCTTGAGGCAACACATGACCGCCTGCCACACATCCCGTTGGCGCAAAACTTTGTGTAGGTCCTCCTCCTCCTCATCTGTCTCTACCCCCACTGTATGTCCTTCCATGTCATTGCCTAAAACCTCCACTGACAGGGATGATGCTACATTAATGGATGTACCAGCTCCTTCCTCACAATGTGACATCATCCCATCAGCTGAAGATTTACGCAGTCAGATTATGTTGCCGCAGCTGCTGCAGCGTAAGAAAAAATATAGTCCCAACCATCCTCAAGCACAGCGTCTAAATGCCAGCTTAGCAAAATTACTCGCATTGCAGCTGCTGCCTTTCTAGCTGGTGGCCTCTGCTCCCTTCTGTGAATTTGCTGAATGTGCTGTACCACAATGGCAGGTTCCAAAACGCCATTACTTTTCACGCAAGGCCATTCCAGCACTATACCAGCACGTGGAAGACAATGTTATCCAGTCATTGGGAAAGGCAGTCAGCAACAAGGTGCATGTGACTTTAGACACGTGGTCCAGCAAGCATGGACAGGGTTGTTACATTTCCTTCACGGCACACTGGGTATCTCTGAATGCAGCTGGGAGGGATCCAAGAAAGGGCTCTGTGCTGGAGCTTGTTCATCCACCACACCTCCAGAAAGCTGCTTGTATGAGGTCTGTCTGCTCCACCACCTCTTCCTCCTCCTTCTCTGTCTCTGGCGAAGTGGCGGTTAAACCAACGCGTGGCAGGGGCTACGCAATGGCTCAAGCACAAAGATGCCATACTGTGCTTGAGCTGGTTTGTTTAGGGGACAGGAGCAACACCGGGTCAGAAATTCTGTCAGCTCTGCAGGGGCAGGTGCAGAGATGGTTAACACCACGCCAGCTTCAGCTGGGAATGATCATCTGCGATAATGGCAGCAACCTTCTATCAGCCCTACGCAAGGGTAAATTGATGCATGTACCATGCCTAGCACACGTCCTAAATCTAGTGGTACAGCGTTTCCTAACCAAGTACCCAGGGCAGCCAGAGCTTCTCAGCCAGGCCAGAAAAGTCTGCAGCCACTTCAGACGGTCATTCCCAGCAAGCGTTCGCCTGGCAGAAATTCAAAGAGAATTCCACCTTCCCACAAACCGTCTGATCTGTGACATGCCCACCAGGTGGAACTCGACATTAGCAATGCTGCAGCGTCTGCACATGCAGCAGAGGGCCATCAACGAGTACCTGTGTGAGTATGGCACAAGCACAGGTTCAGGTCAACTTGTTTTTCCCCCCCCCCCCGCAGTGGCTGATGATCAAGGATGCATGCACTGTACTGTCACCATTTGAGGAGGCAACGAGGATGGTGAGCAGGGACATTGCATGCATCAGTGACACAATTCCTTTAGTGTTCCTGCAGGAGCACACTCTGCGAGGAATTATAGATGTGGCTCTACAGGCAGAGCAGCGGGAGGAAGAGGAGGCCTTCCCTATCTCTCAAGGCCCCAGTCTTTCCGCAGACAGCATTCCAGCGGGTCCTACTCAGATCAGACAGGAGGAGGATGAGGAGGAGGAGGAGGAATATTTAAGTAGTGGGTTCATTGAAGGTGGGGATTCCTCAAGGGAGGGTTTTGTGTGCCCAGAAACACAAGGGCTAGTGCGTGGCTGGGAGGAGGAAGTGCACGAAACGGTCATCCTCATTGACCAGGAAGACTCGGAAGCTAATGCCACCTCCAACCTACGAAGCATGGGCTCCCTTATGATGCAAAGCCTGCTAAAGGACCCCAGGATTCGTGCTATCAAGGAGAGGGATCATTACTGGTTGGCAACCCTTCTTGATCCACGATACAAGGGTAAAGTTGCAGAGCTCATCCTGGCCGCAGAGAGGGAGCACAGGATGAAAAAACTTGAGGACGCTCTAAAGCGACACTTGTGTAACACCTTTCCAGGCACTGGTAGGTTACAAAGTGATGACACACGTGCTTCTGAGGCTGCGGATGATCAGAGGAATAGTGGTGAAGGCCAGGGCCACTTGACTGATGCATTTTTTTATTTTTTTAGTCCACGACACCCAGTGACGTCAAATGTAGGCACCCATTGCCAGCATCTTCACCATATGGTGCAGGACTACCTAGGGGCAAGGGCAGACCTGGATACCATTCCAGCAGATGATCCACTGGCTTACTGGGTGTTGAGATTGGATCACTGGCCAGAACTTAGCCAATATGCTATGCAGCTATTAGGTTGCCCTTCATCCAGCGTGCTTTCTGAAAGGACGTTCAGTGCCGCTGGAGGTTTTGTCACAGACAAAAGGGTGCATCTGTCCACCGACTCTGTAGTCCGGCTGACATTTATAAAAATGAATCAGTCCTGGATCAGCAGTTATCAATCCCCTGATGCTGACATAACGGAAGAGATCTGGGATGTCTTCTGCATGCACAAAACCACCAGCACTGAACTCTTCCACAATACCACAAAAGGGTTACGGTGTGAATGCACTTGCTGCCATGAAAGGCACAATATTTGGCTGCACTGACGCCTGTGCCAGATTTATATCATTTTAATTTTTTGAACAGCAGGGTCCAACCCTGCACTCTTCCACAATACCACAAAAGGGTTACGGTGTGAATGCACTTGCTGCCATGAAAGGCAAAATATTTGGCTGCACTGACGCCTGTGCCAGATTTATATCATTTAAATTTTTTGAACAGCAGGGTCCAACCCTGCACTCTTCCACAATACTACAGAGGGGTTACTGTATGATAATAGTACTTGCTGGCAGTCTGGCACCAAAAGCACAATATCTGGGTGCACTGACTCCTTTTCCAGATTCATATCTTTTTAATATAGGACCACATGGTCCACCCCTGCATTCTTCCACAATACTACAGAGGGGATACTGTATGATAGTACTTGCAGGCCTGGCATCAAAAGCACAATATTTGGGTGCACTGCCACTGACGCCTGTATCAGATTCATATCCATTCCTCAGACGGGTTACTGTGTGATGGCACTGTTGCCGACGGTAAAGGCCCAATTCTAAAGCACCTATTGTTACTTTCATCCAAAGCCTGCATAAGTTTCACAATAATTTAGCCAAAAAATCACTAAACTTTTTCTACGTGTCTGAAAATGTCTCCTCTTTTCATACAGACTGCCGCCCTAGGCAGTTGTTTATGGATAGATTAAAGGAAAAGCATTTACCGTCATTTGAAACGTCATTTTTTTATTTTCAAGTGTTTCTATACATCCTAGAAATCTGCCACTTCACGGGCAGGTTATGGGGACCTCCTAGGCACGATATTTGGAGGAATTTTTTGTTTTTTTATTTTTAACCCTTATTTCATGGAAAACTCTCTGTCCCTTTAAAAACGTTTTTTTTTTAAACTTTTTGTCCTTGTTTCCTGTCCCCCAGGGCACTACCCGGACCCCCATACACCTTTTATGGCAAATATCTAGCATATATGCCCTCTTGGAGGGCACTCTAAAAACCGAATTTTCAGCCCCATTGACTTGTATAGGGTTCGGATTCGGATTCGGATTCGAACATTTGGAATGTTCGGGTTTGGGTACGAACCCGAACTCGGACGTGTTCGGCTCATCACTATTAGTAACCTGGCCATTAAAAGGACCGGTTCTCAGACTAGGGTTTCTCTGTGCAGAAACTGTCCTCTGCGTGATGGGCCTCTGCATCACCATTACAATAATGTTTATAGAAATCTGTTTTTCAGCACACATGGCTGGCTGGACAGTATGAAAGAGACCTATTTGATCATATGATTAAAAGCTTTCTTTCTTTCTTGTAACATTTCTAAACACAAATGAGTGATATGCTTTTTATTGTGATAAATATTCAGTCATCATCATCACCCCCTTTCTCTCCTTTAGGAATTAATATTGATGGGGAAAATTGCTTCCAATGGGCAGTGTAAATGTTTTTTGAGATATTCATGACGTTATGTACTATTTGAACAACGTCTTTTTTCTAAAAAGGTGCCTGGATTTGGAAACTTGTCATTCGCTGGATCCAGAGAAGAACTAGCTTTCTACCCAGATAATATTTTCAACGTTACAGTCCACACTGTTGTAAAAGAAATTCAATTAAAAAGAACAAGCTATGTAAATTTGTATATTTCCTGGATTAAATTATAAACTCATGGAAAATTCACCTATACACTGTGCAATTGTTAAGATTTTTTTTCTTTTTTTTCTTCCTTTATATTGTTTTTTCTGAAAAGAAAATCAACACAGCACAAAGTACATACTCAATTAATTATTTTCTTACAATTTAAATTTACCTTAACCTAACAAAAACACTAAAACTTACACACACAACACACAAAAAACATATAAATAAAACCCATAACACTCCTTCCCCCTTCGCCCAGTTACTCCTTCTTCCCCAAGGTCACAGAAATACCAAATCACTTCCCCTCCCTTGATATATCAATTACTCAAGCTCAGTAGCCATTCCCCTCCCATAATTCCCAAACCTCATGGCCCGATCTTAAGGGATAATGAATCCTAGCTGACAATGCATCCATTTATTTAATGTGTTCGATAATGCTACATACTAGACATGTGCATTCGTTTTAGTACTAAAACGATTTAGTCCGAATTTTGGGATAACTTAGTTTTAGTATGACTCAAGAGATACGAAACTGCTCAGTACAACAAACTAAAGAAACTAAAATAAAATGCACTACATTTTAGTTTCAGTCCTTTTTGTGATATTACATTGATGCGTGAAGGAGACCAGTAATGAAGAGCGCAACATCGCAAAGCTAGAGAAAAGGTTTGTATGCGTAATCCTTCCCGACCCCTTCCCTGAAAATCTGGCAGTGATAGAGTTCCAGAATACTCACTCACAGCACAGACAGCCAGCACAGGAGAGGAAACCTTTACTTAACCCTTGCATGTCTATGAGGCAGACAAGATGATTTACTAGTTAAAGAAATAAGAGGACGGGAAAGCAAAAAGAGCCAGGCATCTAAAAGTATGGATTTCTGAATCACTTTCTCTACCAAAACCTATATCTTATTCCAAAAATATTACATCTTGGAGCAAGACCACCACATATGTAAGTAAATTCCTCTCAATCTACAAGCCTTCCAGCAATCATCGGGAATCTTTCTATTTAATTCATCATTACTGGAGTCATATACTAGCACATGAGGGTTTTCCATGCCTGTTCCTACATTGTCACATATTGTAGTTTCTGATATAGATCCCATATCTTTATCCATTTCCCCTCTGGCAAGGTTTCCCCCAGATCTGATTCCCACACACGGAGAGTATTTTCCTGAGTAGATAAAACCAAATGATAATACAGTTTTATTTTTTTTTAAAAATTGTCGGCAGATGGTTTCTTAGATTACAGAAAAAAAGGTTTTCCTGCTCTCAGATTACAAACTGATCTAACCAGATGACGATGATTTGATATCACTATAGGAGGAATTATATCTTAAAGTAGCAATATGAGACTGCGTGAGGACCACAGCTAAAAGAAAGTATAACAAAATGACAATGATATTTCCTGTTTGCAGGGGATGATCATGTTGATCTGGAATTAGCAATGTGATACTGGGGGTAGTCCCATTGGTTTGGCATATACGCTACCATAGGAATGAAACATTTTGGAAATTATCTACTTTCTCTGTATTGATGATTCAATCAAAGCCCAGTAATAGGCTGACAAAGTGTGTATCTTGACTCAATCATTGTATCTTTTGGTTACAGTAAATGATTTTACTTTTACTATGCTAACAAATCCGGTGACCTGTACAAACCCTAAAAGAATAAACCCTTGGCTTGTCATTTTTTCCCTCATTTTTCTCTTATCTTTTATTTGTACAGATATACTGCTTTAACAAGTAAAAGCATTTTATTAGGGATGTCCCAATCCGATCCTTAGGATGGGGACCTGATCTCTGCATTTTTCAGGATCTGGCTCTTCAAACCGATCCAACCCCTGAGATCGAGACATGCCGTGCAGCAAAACTTCCAGCCTCCCAGTTGGAATCCCACAGCATCAACAATGACTCAATGCATCTTCCCTGCCTGTTTGTAGTTATTGAGGAGGCAAAGAAGATGATGCAAGCATCAGAGCTGGAGTCTGGGAGCATCTGTATTCACTCCCTGCCTAATCCAAGACCCGTGAGGAGGCAGGGAAGATACCGCAGTGAATATTGGGGTAACGGGATTCGATTTTGTGAGTGAGCCGTCGACCTGGCTACTATTCATGCAGTATCGTATCAGGACTTGACCCTGAATACTGCACAACTCAGATTGAACTGCTGGCCTGAAAATGGTGATCGGGACATTCCTACATTTTTTTTCTATTTTGATAATAACGTGGAAAAGAGGTCTGCAATATTAAACAAGTTAAAGAAAACTACTTAAACATCAGCTGTTACAGTTATTAAAAATTAGATTTTTCCTTTATATTTAAGATTTTGTCACAAACACATCGAGGCTTCTCTTGACAGAAATGTGGTAATTGTTTATTACAATCTTTGAAATATAGTTCTCACCTCTTTTGGTACCTTCGCCAGCAGATGTAGCTTTTGGACAGGTGGTACTTTTACAGGAGTGAAATCTCCTGCTGTTCGTTCCAAACAGGGCTGCATTGGAACTTGATCTCATGCATCTCCGTTACTGACAGTTTGCATCCTGGATGAATGGGACATTCAGCTTCTGTGAGTCGGTCGCAAAACTAATTAGTTTGCAGACTTTGCAGGGCACCTTTAAGGTCAATGTCAGATGAGCACATTTTGTATGGAATGTGCATCCGTGCTCAACGGACGTACTTTCTGACTGACAACAAGGTAGTGGCCACACAATCCGTTATTTTTGACAGATGTAGCAGGGAAAATAAATTAAAATGCAAAACCATTTTGTCAGTCAAAAATGCTGGACGCACAAATGCAGTCCGTCTGACTTCGTCATCACACACACACAAAGCTATGCGGACGTTGCGGACGCAGCGCACTCTGTGCATCCGTTCTAGCGGATTTACGTTCTTGTCTAACCTGCGTCCATTTGCCGTGTCCATTGTGCTTCCGCATTTCTATGCGGACGTAATTCTTATGTGGTCTCTATTGATCATAATTGTATGCTACCACGGATGTACAAATGTGCGGCAACACGGACGTGAACACTGCGCTTGTCTGACCCGAGCCTAAAGTATCTGCTGGTGTTACCATAAAGGAGTGCCATCTCCTAGAAAATATAATTTAAATGTAATTTAAATTTGGTGCTTTTTCCAAAGTTGATTAGTCATGACAGGATTAAAAGATTTACTATAAACTAACATATTTCCTGTATCAGAAGATACTGAATATAGCATATGTTTTATATATTAGGGGAATCGCTGATTTTTAAAAGCTTGTTTTTAAAATTTTACAAAAGATTTGTGTTTTCCTTTGCTTTTAATAGCTGGGATTTTAACAGCTTTTTTTGGTATGCATAGTAGTGTTTTTTTTAGGTACAAGCAAACCAGTTCTGTATTGTTTGAAGGTTTCAGATGTTATTCTGAGCTACTAAAATTTAAATAGTATTGTCAAAAAAATGAACAGTTAGAGAAAGGACAATAGTTTGTACTTTCCCCTTTGATGAGTTCTCAGATTTTCCCAATGTCTGTTTTATCGTAAGGCTTGTCCAATTTTCACATGTATCAGATTATTTTTCACCTGCAAGGTTTATTGTAAGCATATTGTTCATTCAAAAAGCTATTTATGACATAACAACAGCAAAATTAAGTAATTTAAACATTAATCATAGCAGATGCCTACAATATAGTTACCGTTACAGTGAGGGAAAAAAAATTTGATCCCCTGCTGATTCTGGACGTTTGCCCACAGACAAAGAATTGATCAGTCCATAATTTTAATGGTAGGTTTATTCTAACAATGCGAGACAGAATAACAACAAAAAAATCCAGAAAAAAGTGTAGGGCTCACTCCCGGAGGAGCCGCTGAATTTAACCTCGGGTTAGTCTCTCCGCACTAGGGAATAAATATACACCAGCACGGTTGTGGATTTTATAGATTATATACTTTATTGTTCTCAATAAAGCGGAATATATAATGTAAGCACGGTATACAGAAAACAGGATTTCGTAATGCGAGAAACGCGCAGCAGTAAAAGAAAAGTTTAACCCCTTCGTTTCTGGAGTGTAAGTCCCGTGAAGGTAATGTCCCAAGAAAAGGTGTGTGTGTGTGAGCTCAGGTACCCGGGTATTATATTCGACTGGCCAGTGAATGGATTTAGCAAATCTTCAACTAGTCACATTGGGGCCCTGTAGATTCAAACAATACTGCAGCGTGCTTTGTTAAACTTCGACTGTGGCCTGGAAGGCCTCTCACCCATCCGCCAGACAATCTGTTCTGCTGCCCGATCAAGGATGTCTCTCCACTGGACTTTTCTGCAACAAGATCTACGGCCTACCGCCTGCACTCCCAGTGGATCATCGCGGTCTCCTTACTCGGGGTCCAAAATGCAACTCTGTGTCTGTGCAAAACCTCTCAGCGGTGGATTACTAGGTCTCTGGCAAGTCACTATCGATCCCCAGCGTCGGCAAGGCAGCGCCTGCTCTCCGGCCTGGTCACAATCGCTCACAGTCTCACGTGTGTCTTACTCTGTTCACCGCTCGGCTCACACTGCCCTCCTTCGTACGAGGCTGCGGATGTCCTTTCCTCTTTCCCCCACCCACTTCCTGTCTCCGCCGCAAAGCATGATGGAAAACGTAGTCCCATTGTGTCCAGTATACTTTACATTGCGCTTGTCTCCCTCTGGTGGCTAAACACGAGCAATACATCAACAGAGTTTTTAACAGCGCTACAAAAGCATTTAAAAAAAGTTAGAAATTTATATGAATTTTAATGAGTGAAATAAGAATTTGATCAACTATCAGCAAGATTTCTGGCTCCCATGTGTATTTTATTCAGGTAACGAGCTGAGATTGTGAGCACTCTATTAAAGGGAGTGCTCATAATCTCAGCTTGTTACCTGCATAAAAGACACCTGTCCACAAAAGCAATCAATAAATGAGATTCCAAACTCTCCACCATGGCCAAGACCGAAGAGCTGTTCAAGGATGTCAGGGACAAGGTTGTAGACCTACACAAGGCAGGAATGGGCTGCAAGACCATCGCCAAGCAGCTTGGTGAGAAGTGACAACAGTTGGTGCGATTATTCGCAAGTGGAAGAAACAAAAAATTACTGTCAATCTCCCTCGGTCTGGAGCTCCATGCAAGATCTCACCTCATGGAGTTTCAATGATCATGAAAACGATGAGGAATCAGCCCAGAATTACAAGGGAGGATCATGTAAATGATCTCAAGGCAGCTGGGACCATTGTCACCAAGAAAACAATTGGTAACACACTACACTACTTTGAGTTTAGCAAAAAAAAAAAATTTTTTATATATATATATAATTTGTCTGGGTTCTGCTGTAACACATGACTTTAATCTTAAAATATTCAAATAAATGTACATGTTCTAAATACTCTCTTGCCATATAAATATTTAAAAACTATGCTTCTACATCATGGCAACACACAATAACCACATCTCAAAGTATCTTTCAATGTGGTAAACTCCAGCATGTGAGGGAAATCTGTTTGTCTTAAAATATTAATAGATTTTTCAGTTAACCTTATTTGTTAAAAGGATAATGAAGCCGCAACACTGCATGGTGTTCTTGCGCCAAACGCTCCCACGATTATACTGTAAGGGGGAGTGGAGGCGGGGTGCTGCTGCCGCCGGCTTAACTCGAGTCCCTAGTAAAATGCGCTTGATTCGTAGAAGGAGCCCAACAGGAGACCGTGCACAGCTCTCATAGGCAGCAGAGGGAGGCCTTAAGGAGCAGATATTGAGCAGTGGTCCTTGACATACTGAATCATGGCAACCCAAGCGGATTTAATGGAGCTTGACATGGCAATTGAGCCAGATCGAAAAGCAGCTATGAGTCACTGCAACAGCAGTCCTACCTGGATTCTGGAATTCATTCTGGAGCAACAACCACTGCACCATCTTTAAGTGGGAAAGGGAACCCTGAGGAGGAAGATGTTGATACTACACAGGTCCTGTACGAGTGGGAGCAGGGATTCTCGCAGTCCTTCACACAAGATCAAGTGGCTGATATTGATGGCCAGTTTGCAATGACCAGGGCCCAGAGGGTCCGTGCAGCCACGTTTCCAGAAACCCTAGATGAAGGCCTGCAAATTCCATCCACACATAGAACCTATAGTTACGAGAAGCTTTTGTGGACCACAAGCCGTGTGCTGAAAGTGCTATCGGTCTGTTCCAGTAACAAGCTGGCTATTGTTGAAGCTGGTGGCATGCAAGCCCTGGGACTGCACCTCACTGATCCAAGTCAGCGTCTTGTTCAAAACTGTCTGAGGACATTAAGAAATCTTTCTGATGCAGCAACTAAACACGAAGGAATGGAAGGTCTTCTTGGAACTTCTTGGAACTCTTGTACAACGTCTTGGCTCCGATGATATTAATGTTGTAACGTGTGCTGCTGGTATACTCTCCAACCTGACTTGCAACAACTACAAGAACAAAATGTTGGTCTGCGAAGTGGGTGGCATAGAGGCTCTCGTACGCACTGTTCTACGTGCAGGAGACAGAGAAGACATTACTGAACCTGCAATATGTGGTCTCCGTCACCTAACCAGCAGACACCAGGAAGCAGAGATGGCTCAGAATGCAGTGCGACTTCATTATGGACTCCCAGTAGTTGTGAAACTGTTGCACCCTCCTTCTCATTGGCCTCTGATTAAGGCTACTGTGGGCTTGATTCGCAACCTTGCTTTATGCCCAGCAAACCATGCTCCCCTTCGAGAGCAGGGTGCCATTCCAAGGCTCGTTCAGTTACTGGTTCGTGAACATCAAGATACGCAGTGCCGCACATCCATGGGTGGCACGTTGCAGCAGTTTGTGGAAGGGGTACGCATGGAAGAGATTGTTGAAGGCTGCACAGGAGCACTTCACATCCTGGCTCGTGATGTTCACAACAGAATTGTAATCAGAGGTCTCAATACCATTCCATTATTTGTACAGTTGCTGTATTCTCCTATTGAAAACATCCAAAGAGTTGCTGCTGGGGTCCTCTGTGAACTTGCCCAGGATAAAGAGGCTGCATAAGCTATTGAGGCTGAAGGTGCAACTGCTCCCCTCACTGAACTGCTTCACTCAAGACATGGGGGTGTTGCAACCTATGCAGCTGCTGTGTTGTTCCGCATGTCTGAGGACAAGCCACAGGACTACAAGAAGCGCCTCTCTGTTGAGCTTACCAGCTCTTTGTTCAGAACAGAACAAATGCCATGGAATGAGGCTGGAGATCTTGGTCTTTACATTGGTGTCCAGGGTGAACCACTTGGTTACAGACAGGATGATCCCAGCTACAGAGCTTTTCACACTGGAGGCTTTGGTCAAGATGCAATGGGAATGGACTCAATGATGGATCACGACATGGGAGGACATCATCCAGGTGCAGACTATCCAGTTGATGGGCTTCCTGATTTGGGCAATGCACAGGATCTTATGGATGGATTGCCCCCAGACGACAGCAACCAGTTGGCCTGGTTTAACACTGACCTGTAAAAATAATAAATAAAAAAAATCCATATACTATACTTTTGTTATCGTCAGAATGAATCTGCATTGTGATTGGCCTGTAGGGGTGGGCTGGTTATCTCAGAAAGTGCCTGACACACAATAACCAAGAGGAGTTTCCTATGGGAACAATGGAAGCTAACTTTATGTTCTGTTCCTTTTTAATATTTTGGTCAGAGTAACAATACAAATGGAATTTTGGAAGTGACTCATACATCAAGAATGCACAAGAATAGTTTGAAAGCTGGAACTTATATATATTAAACAAAAAACACTAGCCTTGCTTGTTTAACCTATTTTCTTTTTTTTAAATCTGTATTGGTACTGACCTAGCTTGCTTTCTTCTAGTATTTAGATTTATTTTCCTTTCTGCGGTAATCTTTATGTCTTTGTAGTGTTCAGTTAGTGCATATTGCTAAAGCGGTTTCTAATTTCTAAGGATCAAGTGTAGAACTCTAGTTCATAATCACTCTAAATGTATCCTGAATAAAGTGGAACATTGTGTAGCTTTTTTTGTATAAAAACCATAGACAAATAGAAAATGGTCCAACTAGTTTTCTTTCAATATGCTTAAAATAAGCACGTGGATCGTTTTTTTGATCAAAGCTTTTATCTGGGATATGTCTGGGTAGGGGCCAGCAAGAACTTACTTGGAACCTGTAATGGACAGTTTACAAGTTGCCTTTTATCCCAAAGTTTATGTACTCTGAAGCCACAGATGCTTAATAAGAAATCGGATTATAAAATGGCTAAGAAGAATTAAAGTGGACTTTTAATGCAAAAAAAAAGAAAAAAGGATAATGCAGTCTGATAAAAAGAAAAAGACTTGTAAGAAAAAAAGTTGTAACTGACTTTCTAGTGAAACTCTATCCAAAGGTTTTAGGGAAGTGTACCAGTTCATAAATCGTAATACTCACTTTGCTGTCAAGAAATAGTAATAATACACCTGTAGAAAAACATTTTAAAGTATTCTATTTGACATCAGTGACCAAGGGTATGTATGTAGAAACTTCCAAAAACTGACCAGAGGTTTTACTTTCGCCTTCATTTACAGTAATCAAACTGTTTGATATGCATGTCAATATGGTCACACTTCCTATCTTCTCTATCCTGGTTTAAGTGTTTGTGGTGAGAGGTGCCTATTATAATACAATAGGTTAATTGGTGGTCTTTTGACAGCCTTACTACTCATTTTGAGCATTCAGTTTCAAAAACATTGCTATCGCGCTACTACTCCTTAAATTGTTTTCGCTATGTCCTTAAAGATTCCTGGGCCCTATTCAAAGTCAAGTGTTACAAGTGGCAGCAAGTGTTACCACTAGGTTATTGTGTATTAGTGAAACTTTGTGCACATTATATTTTATATACGATAATATAGCAAGGACGGTATATTCATTTGTCCTCAGAGTGGCTGGTATTAACTCCATTGCACCTGAACTAGAAGAAAAAGGAAAGAACAAAAAAAACAAGCTTGGTCAACCATCAAAGGCAATTTATGCAGTGCAACGACTCAATTCAGAAAACCAAAGCGATGTTATTTGGAGACGTTTGGTCATTATGTCAACAAACGCCATGAAATAAGGGAGAAAAAAATCTAAAACATAAAAGAAACTCCTCCCTGAGTACAGAATATGATATCAAAATGATTTGAAGACTGGTTAGAAGAGTTTTAAAGACGTAAGTTGATGACATAATCAGACAACCTCCAGTGTTCCTCTTCCAAAATGTCAGACTTATTGTATCAATAAATAGTGTTGGAGTCAAGTGACTGCAATCACAATCATACAGGTCAAGGAAGAGGCCTCTACGTTCAGCCTGGGTGTCTGTATTTTCCATGTTCCTTAGGCAGAATGGCACTTCGGAATACTGTAACTGAGTGACTAATGCCGACTGAGTGGGCACAAAGATTGGAAATCACAACATGTAAGAAGTTTCAAGGAGTGCGTCTAATGGGTGGAGAAAATTGGAGGTTAGGAGGAACAAATTGCATCCTCCAATACCCTGGTGCCCATTTATAATCATACATAGTCATATATTGGCCAAGGTTAGTTCTAGATCGATATAGGCTTGATGTGGCTTTCTCCAGTGTGAGGAGATCGAAAGTCACAGTAAGTAACATTGCTGTAACAAACAGGTGATAGTCACGATGCATAAACTCACGACCTAGAAACCATTATTGTGTATGTTACGTTTATGTTATTTCTACTTGTAAATTTTCACAGGCATTTCATTTTGTGATGACTTCCATGTTGGAAAGTTACATGTGCAGCACATATAAATTGTTTGGGACACGTTTGACAGCTTTATTCATTTTCTTACCCTGCATGATTCGTTCTGATTTGTAGAATATGGGAAAAAAGGACTCTTTTGCACTCAATGTACTGATCAACAATATATCAAGGGCGCACTCCAGAGATACAGCCTCCCTCTATGGCTGTTAGAGTATAATAGCAAGAAGAAGAACTGGATGCACTCCAATGAATATAATCTATATACTAAATTTTATTGAAAAAATAAAACACAAAACACAGTTTTCAAGAGCAAAAGGACCGGATATTAAGCCATAAATGCATATACGTACATTGCCATAGAGACTGTCATGAGACAACAAAAATACAAAATATTAATAATGCCACCAGGGTGTAAGATAAAGACCCACTAATAAAGTAAACAGGACATAATATGGCAATGAAAACTCGGAATCTGAGTACTATCAGTATCCTGTGCACCAATAAATGCTCATAAATACCTCAAGTAAATAAAGCCAGTAAGACAAGTATCCCAAAAGTCACTAAGGAGAGGCGCAGGACCTAAGACCAGGTACCCCCGATGTTTCGGCGTATTGCTTTTCTCAAGGGTTACAACATGAGGCACACGTAAAGAAATATTTATACTATACATAACAACCGATAACATCAGGTTCCCATACAAATTAACGTGTAATTACCCCATATGCTGGAACGAATGGCCATTCATAATGAGACAAAGAAAACCACTATAAAAATAGTGGTGATATTACACCATCAAGAATGCGAGATGGAAAGATTTGTAATCAATATTGTGATAAATCACACAATGCAAGCAGGTATTGAAACCCCAAAGTATGCAGACAGCTGATCTACCCGAACTGGTCAAGGTGATCACAGAGCATCGGTGACAGAATGATTAAAAGAAAAAACTTTATTAGGGCATAGAGCCAAAATTAAAAATACATATGTAACATGATCATGTCAAACAGACACAGACGAGTAAAAATGTTCGATTTGCTTGAAAGTCTCTAGATGTACCAATATATGTAGAATTTCAAAGGGAATTTAGGCCCTCAATCACTTTATACAACCACTGGACAAGCAATGCTTGAATCAAATTGAGATAGCAAAAGGACACATATAAATGAAAATAGGAGCTGAAACCCTTATTAATTTGCGTATATATGGATACATATGTATACATATATACAGTATTACCTATGGTAAAGTACGGAATGTTAGAGGGCAAAAATGCCACCATCCTCCCTATAAATCCGCTGTCATAGTGTTTGGTACAGAATTGGTAAATAAATCTTTGACACAGTGCTATAAGTGCACACATTAGCAAAAAAGATTGTATATTTTTACGCAAAGTATCAGGATCAAGCGATTTGGAACGCAAGGGTTAATTACCCACTGCCAACATGCATCCACTGTAATCAAATTATTGATATAATCACAAAGATTAAGATTTGGTAAATAAATCTTTGACACAGCGCTATCAGTGTATATTTTTATGCAATCTTTTTTGCTAATCAGTGCACTGATAGTGCTGTGTCAAAGATTTATTTACCAATCCTGTACCAAACACTATGACAGCGGATTTATAGGGAGGATGGTGGCATTTTTGCCCTCTAACATTCCATACTTTACCATAGGTAATACTGTATATATGTATACATATGTACGCACATTAATAAGGGTTTCTGCTCCTATTTTCGTTTATGTGTCCTTTTGCTATCTCAATTTGATTCGAGCATTGCTCGTCCAGTGGTTGTACCAATATATGTAGAATTTCAAAGGGAATTTAGGCCCTCAATCACTTTATACATCTAGAGACTTTCAAGCAAATCGAACATTTTTACTCGTCTGTGTCTGTTTGACATGATCATGTTACATATGTATTTTTAATTTTGGCTCTATGCCCTAATAAAGTTTTTTCTTTTAATCATTCTGTCACCGATGCTCTGTGATCACCTTGACCAGTTCGGGTAGATCAGCTGTCTGCATACTTTGGGGTTTCAATACCTGCTTGCATTGTGTGATTTATCACAATATTGATTACAAATCTTTCCATCTCGCATTCTTGAAGGCGGTTGGTGGTTATAGTGGTTTTCTTTGTCTCATTATGAATGGCCATTCGTTCCAGCATATGGGGTAATTACACGTTAATTTGTATGGGAACCTGATGTTATCGGTTGTTATGTATAGTATAAATATTTCTTTACGTGTGCCTCATGTTGTAACCCTTGAGAAAGGCAATACGCCGAAACGTCGGGGGTACCTGGTCTTAGGTCCTGCGCCTCTCCTTAGTGACCTTTGGGATACTTGTCTTACTGGCTTTATTTACTTGAGGTATTTATGAGCATTTATTGGTGCACAGGATACTGATAGTACTCAGATTCCGAGTTTGCATTGCCATATTATGTCCTGTTTACTTTATTAGTGGGTCTTTATCTTACACCCTGGTGGCATTATTAATATTTTGTATTTTTGTTGTCTCATGACAGTCTCTATGGCAATGTACGTATATGCATTTATGGCTTAATATCCGGTCCTTTTGCTCTTGAAAACTGTGTTTTGCGTTTTATTTTTTCAATAAAGTGTATTATATAGATTATTTTCGTTGGAGTGCATCCAGTTCTTCTTCTTGCTATCGTTCTGATTTGTAGGCATGGGATCATAGTTCGTCATTCTGTATTTTTCTTTTAGATTTTATTATTTCTTTATGTTGAATTTGTGATTACAGGTAAAATCCCATTACAACTAGCAAGACTGAGGGAAAAGAAATAGATATGGAAAACCATTAGACATCCTCATTATAACAAATACAGTCAGGGTTATTCAAAGAGATTCGAAAAGTCACCGCACGTTCGTTGACTTTTCGTTCTCTTCAATTTAGTTCCTTTTGCCGATCTTATTTCGGTGACCCTGCGGTGTATTCAGCAAACACCACAGGGTCCCCGAATTGCAGGGAAAAGCTGCCGCAAACCTGACGAAAACAAACCGTAAAACCCAGGGAATGCACGCCGAAAAGCCACAAAAACATCTGGATTAACCTGCCGAAAACCACGGAAAAACCAGAGCAGGAGCCGATCACACGCAGCGAAGCCGCCGGAAAAAGCCGAGAAAGCCGAGACCGCAGAGTGAAGTGAATAAATTAGGAAAACAGTTTGCATGAATGATTGAAAAGTGAAAACGCTGTTTACAAAGAAACTACTGAGCGAAAATGTCTGAAATTTACATATGAGGTCCAGGGAATGATAATAAAAAGGGCTGTTACAGAAAAAATAAGTAAACTTTAAAAAAAAAAATCGGACTTTTAAAAAAAAAAATAATAATCCCGAAAAATGCTTAAAATATTCAAAAAGATCTATAAATAAAGAGACTCTTTACTGCAGAATATTATAATGAACGGTTTATTAGATATTGAATTAAAACCGGAATATTTTTAACATTGAAGCCTATGGGATTCTCTTGAATAAACTTGTCGAATTAAACCACCGAATGGCAGGGCATTAGGAGAACCTTTCACTGCTGGTTTGTGTTCTCTGAATAGCCGAAGCAGTGCTTTTTTATGGGGATTTCACTGCCCTCGAACAGGCACCGTATGTGCAGGCAATTCGCCAGGATTTGGCGAATTGCCTGTTCTCTGGATAGCCGAATGGCCAAGAAAGGTAACCGAATGCTGATTTTCAGCGTTCGGTTACCTTTCTCAAGCAATTCGGATCTCTTTGAATTACCCTGAGTGATTTTAGTAGCATAGAATGTATTTTTTCCAAATTCTGTCCCAGAATGAGCTGACTGACAAGGTTCTAGTTACAAGCTACACATTCATATACTACAAAAAGTGATAATACAGTATATTCTGTATGACCCCCCCCCCCGCCTACAATGAGGCTTTAACTGATTTAAATATTCTAAGATGTTCCTGTCAGACATCTGGTGTACCTGACAAAAAAAGGAGGAATTTAGATAAAGTAAAATAATACTTGTACTCTCTAAAACCGTGGTCCCCAACCCTCATCCTCAGGACCCACTAACAGGCCAGGTTTGCCAGATATCTGACGCACAGCACAGGTGATATGATTTGCTACTCATTGAATTCAGGATTCAATCTGCATTTCCTCAAGGTAATCCTTAAAACCTGGCCTGTTAGTGGGCCCAGAGGACCAGGGATGGGGACCATGCTCTAAAACAAAACAATTTGATTTTACTAAACATTACAAATAATCAAAGTGCTTCCATCTGTACATATTAATCTTCCTTATTTATTTTATTTTACTTTTATTATCATGTTAGTTTGGCTGTACTTTTATAAATGCCATCATTTTGCAACCACTTGAAAATGTGGAAATTTTAGTAAATGGAAAATATGAAGTTGTCCTTCTGTGTCCAGCTTCCAACTGCACTCTAATATATTTTTTTTCCAAGTAGTAGTTATGCAACTGTTGAGTAAATAACTGTCAATATTTAGGCGTGTATACAATTCAAAATAAAAAAAGCACAAACCAAAGGGGTTATTCACAGAGATCCAAACTGTCGCTGACAGTTCGATTCCATGTCATTCCCCGCACTTCGGGGAATCAAATTTCCCCAACCTGCGGTGAATTCACCATTCACCACAGGCTCCCCAAAGTGCATGGAATCAGCTGCCGAATGCCGCCACCAACCCGCCGCAAACCTGCTGGCCGTTGACGCCAACGTGCAGCAAAGCCGTCGCCCTTTGTCGCCAACCCACCAGACATCTGCTGCAAACCCGCCAAACACAGCCGACGACCTGCCGAGTACAGCAGCGACCAGCCGCAGAAGAAAGCCGACAATTCTCCTGACGAGTAAAACAAAAAAAGATTGAAAGTGTCAAAATTGAAACACTTTGCAAAAAACTACTGGACGAAAATGTCTGAAATTAACATATAAGGTCCTTCGAATGACAATAAAAAGGTCTGTTACAGAAGAAAGAATAACTGCTATTATAAAAAAAAAGCAGAATAATAGATTTCCCCAAAAAATCCCGAAAAATGCCTAAAAGATCCTAAAAACATCAATAAATAAAGACACTTTTTACTTCAGATTAAAATAATAAACGGTTTATTAGATATTGAATAAAAACAGGAATATTTTTAACATTGAAGCCTATGGGTTTCGCCTGAATAAACGTGCCGAAAGAAAACACCCAACAGCAGGGCATTTCACTGACATTTCTCTGCGTTCGATGTTCTGTGAATAGATTAACCATTGCTTCTTTATGGGGACTTTCACTGTTGCCGAACAGCACCGTACTTGCAGGCATTTCGCTAAAATTTGGCAAACTGCCTGCTCTGTGAATAGCCAAAGGCCACGAAATTGCACAGTATGGGGAAATTCCCTGTTCGGTGCCATTTCAGGGCCAGATCGGCTCTTTGTGAATAACCCCTCAAGTCGTTACTTTTGTTTTCAGGAATAATTAGTATATAGAAAGCATTTTAAATGTCACAGTTGTTTTACATGTGTGTTTTGGCATCTTTAGAGTTATTTGACATCAAGGTTTCAAAAAACATTATGCAGCAAATTCAATTCAAAGAGTATTTTTTACTGCATCTACAAACTATTTAAACAATGGAAACATTGTATCTGATATTTTTTGCACTTCCTGTGAGACACAGGAGTTGCTGTGCATGGAAAACTGAAAGCAGAAGTAAATAAAAAAGGAAAGAGAATAGTATTTATCTGCTAACTATCTAACTCTACTACTCGTGCTTGTATCTTTTACTTACCGTATTTTTCGCTCCATAAGACGCACCTGACCATAAGACGCACCTAGTTTTTAGAGGAGGAAAACAGGAAAATAAATATTCTGAAATCAAATAGTGTAATAATGGATATACTCCCCCAGCTCATGGATATACTCCCCCAGCTCATGGATACTGTCCCCCAGCTCATGGATACTGTCCCCCAGCTCGTGGATACTGTCCCCCAGCTCATGGATACTGCCCCCAGCTCATGGATACTGTCCCCCAGCTCATGGATACTGTCCCCCAGCTCATGGATACTGCCCCCAGCTCATGGATACTGCCCCCAGCTCATGGATACTGTCCCCCAGCTCATGGATACTGTCCCCCAGCTCATGGATATGCCCCAGCACATGGATACTGTCCCCCAGCTTATGGATATGCCCCCCAGCTTATGAATATGCCCCAGCACATGGATATGCCCCAGCACATGGATATGCCCCTGCACATGGATATGCCCCAGCACATGGATACTGTCCCCCAGCTCATGGATATGCCCCAGCTTATGGATATGCCCCAGCACATGGATACTGTCCCCCAGCTCATGGATATGCCCCAGCTCATGGATATGCCCCCCAGATCATGGATACTGTCCCCCAGCTCATGGATACTGTCCCCCAGCTCATGGATAATGCCCCAGCTCATGGATATTGCCCCAGCACATGGATTTGCCCCAGCACGCTCATGGATGTGCCCCAGCTCGCTCATGGATGTGCCCCAGCTCGCTCATGGATATGCCTCCGCTCACCTGTCACCGCCACGTTAGGCTCCCTCTGAGCGTGCGTCCAGCGGCAGGAAGCTTGGGCACTCGCCTGGGGGAGCCACGTGACCGCGATCTCGCGAGATCGCGGTCACGTGGCTCCCCCAGGCGAGTGCCCAAGCTTCCTCCCGCCGAACGCACGCTCAGAGGGAGCCTAACGCGGCGGCGACAGGTGAGCTGACTCATATCCCTCCAGTGGGTGCGCATTCGCTCCATAAGACGCACCCACTTTTCCCCCCACTTTTTGGGGGGAGAAAAGTGCGTCTTATGGAGCGAAAAATACGGTATATCAAAGCTCTACTAATAACATTTGCAAAAAATAAACTATAAAGCCAATCAAAATTGTGAGCCAAAAAGTCAGTAACTTATTGCCTCAAATTTTCTTTATTTGCAATCCAAAAGTAAGGAGTACCAACAATAATAGGATATTTATTTGTGCATTCAAAGAAAGCCTGCTATAGGTGGGATTCTTACCTTTACATGGATCCCATCATCTGTTTTACAATTGCACTTCTTTTTTCCCATTTTGATTAATAATTTGGGAAATGTGACCCATCTTGAAAGGTTGATGCCAAACGCACAGGACCTAAATTTCCGATCCATTGCAAATATCCATTACTTTATTTAAATTGTTATCTTCAGTGTAATTGCGCCGATGACGTGTACATAGACACTAATGTATGTAGGACAGAGATCCATATTTACATTTTATGGGGGCGTGGCCGGCTACCAGCGGAGGCAGATGTGTTTTCGTGGAGCTCCACACTTCTGCTGCTTTTGGGGACCTCCAGCTGACAGTTACAAGACGATTTTCATAAATTGAGGTACCACCACGGCTGGCCACCGGAGTTATACTATCCGGAGCCCGTTTAGTCCCCCCTCCGGACCAGAGACGAGCCGTTTTGGGTCTCTGTTGCCTGCCGGACCTGCTCTGTCGTCGGCCATCTTGGGGCCTAGGCTCCAGCACGAGTGCAACCCGATCCACCTGCAGCCTACATATTGGGGAACACAGCTGCGGCGAGCCGTGGGGATGGAGGGCCCCTGTCCCCTGGCTGCTGAGGCTGTTCCTACAGCAGAGATTGTGGGGATGAACGTGGACCAGCGGCGGCTGGTTCACCCTTCCCCCGCCAGAAGCATGGAGGCTGCCCTGGCAGAACTTGAAGCCTGCCTGGAGTTGCTGCTCGGGGCAGACGATGAGCGCCAGATGACACGCGGTACATGGCGCCGGCTGACGTCAGTGCTGGGGATTAATTCGCTGCAACATGCCGCGGTACCCTGCCCTGCTGCTGCTACACCCGAGGAGAAGGGCGACAAGATTAACGGCCTAGATGGGATTCCGGTTTCTGAAGCTCGCCCCCTCCAGAGGTGCCTACCTGCTTGCGCTAGGATATCTACCCGCACCCCCCGGAGAGCAGTCAAGCTGGCGAGTTGGATGTCGATGGTGCCCCCTCGGGGACCCGGGACAGGCGGTCCCGCTAGGTGGGCGCTCAGAAAGGCACGGCCGCACACGCGGCGACGTCAAGCAGCCCAACAGAGGAGATCCAGCGGAGGTGCCCACGGGCTGACCTGGTCTCCATGACGAGTCTTGTTTTCCGGCGGATCTGGGACACCGCTTCCCCCCAAGTTGACGGTAGGGAAGGCGCAGATACCTACATCGAAGTACCGGGGAGTTCTGCACAGGAATCTTGGAGGCGGACATTACGGAACGGCACGAGCGTTGCAAGGCCCTGATTTTTTCTCCTATGCTGAGGGTCGGGCGGCTGTGGGGTGCCGTGGCCTACTGGCGGTCGCGCTACCTGCACCCCGCCCGACTTTATTTCTAGATGCGGGCTGAAGGGACAGTTGGACTGTATATCCGTGCCGCCCCGTGTTCTGACGCATTTTCTCTTGACCCACCACTGCTGAGACTTTGAGTTTTGCCTATTAACCCCTTCCCATTTCCTTGTTTTTCTGCGTTTCTTAGACTTTTCTTTTTGAGACACCCCCCTTTTTTTCTTTACGACCCCCCCCCACCTGCAAACGTATTGACCCTGCGTGTGAAGACGCTATCGTCGGCCTTGTTCACACCATACCATGCCATACCCCTCTTCCCCTCCCCCCTTATTGATTTATTATTATACGCTGAGACCCTCCCTATCGGGAGCTGTTTGTTTGTTATTTTCCACACGCGGTAATTCTGCTGTAGTTGGCCCTGCGTGGCCACTGCTTATATTTGTTTGATTTTCTGCTGACTTTATTTACAAAATAAAATCTTAAATACAAAAAAAAAAAAAAATATTTACATTTTATACATAAAATTTTAATGTTTTGTTCTAAAGAACAGTAATGTTTGCATAGGGTTAATTTATTTGCTGGGTAACGAGTGAGAGATAAAAAAACAAATAGTAGTTGGGTGGAGCACACATGTACAATCTGGTGACCCAGTAAGTGTACTTAATAATATAGAGTTATTGATGAACATAAAACAGTGATCTTACAAGTATTATTATTATTATTATTCTTTATTTCTAAAGCGCCAGCATATTCCGCAGCTCTGTACAATAAGCACAGTATAGACAGGGTTACAATACATTGAACAACATTTGACAAACAGTACAGGAGGAGATGAGGGCCCTATTCCCGTAGGAACTCACAATCTAGGAGGGTTGGGGTTGGAAACAGGAGGAGAGGACTGTAAGGTGAGAGTGATTGATGGTTGTGTCAGTGAGTTGGGTGGTAGGCTTCCCTAAATAGGAACGTTTTAAGGGAGCGTTTGAAGGAAGAGAAGTTAGGGGAAAGTCTGACAGTACGAGGGAGAGCGTTCCAGAGAGTGGGGGCTGCGCGTCAGAAATCCTGCAGTCTATCCTGCAGTCTATCCTTCCTTAATGTTCTTTGACTCAGTGAATAGATCAGACAATCCGTGGTCAGACTAGGACCTTAAGGTTGGGGTCAGACTAACGCATTTTTAACGTGCGTTTAGGCGCACTTAATCACGGCCGCAGTAGCAGCAAATGACGGGCAATGACGGCCAATATACGAAGTACGGCCGCACAAAAGTCTGGCCGCGCAACGCAAGCGGAAAATGATCGCATTTTTTCAAGAACGCAGAACCGCTAGTACTGACGTACAGAGTGTGCTGCGGCGGCATAGCGACGTGTGTGCGTGATTAGGAGATGTCAGACGCTGCTAATGTCCAGCCTACATAACGTCCAGACGCAAGAAGTGTTTTATTGACGATCCGTAAAAAATCACGCCCGAAAATGCGCGTCATCTGACCGTTTTCGCGCATTCTGTGAAAAAATACGTCAATGCGTTCGGACGCACTTTTTGACGGTTGCTGCGAATAATGCGTTCGTTTGACCCTAGCCTAAATGCAAGGAAGAACATAAAAGACCAATGGCGTAGTATTGTGCAAATGCAGTAAAAAAGAAACTTATTTATTGTGCGTGTATACACTCACAAGTTGAAGAGCTTCACTAGCTCTAAGATGTACGTGGTAGAGAAGGATAGACAAATACTTGTAAGATCACTGTTTTATGTTCACCAATAACTCTATATTATTAAGTACACTTACTGGGTCACCAGATTGTACATGTGTGCTCCACCCAACTACTATTTGTTTATGTGTTTTTAAAGGTACAAGGGAAATACCTATATATTGGAATGTTGAGCACCTCACATAATCTCTCTCTATTGGTGTTGTGCGCGGTTTTCCTTTGGGTATTCCACCCTTGTTTTATTTTTGTTTCTAACGAGTGAGAGATGGCTACAAGTATTAAAGGGACACCCACCCCCTTAATCTGATCAGTGTGGTCACAATGCTGTGAGCTCCCTCTGAGGGAGGTTTGAGGGGGGCTTGTACGATCTTTTAGGCATTGTCGGGATTTTTTCAGCAATTTTTTTTTTTAATTGTTTTCTCATTTTTCTTTAATACACCTTTTAATTATCATCATTCATTGCGTCTTATATGTAAATTCCAGGCATTTTCATTCAGTAGCTTTTTGCAAACAGCGTTTCAATTTTGAAACTTTCAAATGTATTGTTTTGGGGTTTTTTTGGGGGGGGGGGGTTTTACCTGTGCTTTCAGCTTGTGGCTGCTCTATGCTGTGATCACTAGCTCTTTCCAGTGTGTTTGGCGTGGTTTTTCGGGCGGTTCCGACAGGCTTTCGGCGGGATTGCTGTGGGTTTACGGTGGAATTTCCCTGCACTCCGGGGACCCTGCAGTGAATGCTGAATTCACTGCAGGGTGGGGAACTTTGAGACCCCGAAGTGCAGGGAACTGTGGGGAAGAAGAGAGCAGCACCGAAATGTTGTTGACATTTTAGTGCTCTCTGAATAACCCCTTTAGTCTTGCCCATGAATCTCCACTCAGAGCTCTCCGATCAGGTTTCTTGGACTTGGAGTACGTAAGCTTTGATACTTTTAGATGGAGCTGGTATCCTATGATCAGAGAGTCACTGGATTGGCTGGAGCACCTAGCTCCCTTACGGTTGCAAGACATGCTTGGCTGGAAGCACATCAAATCTGACACCCTCAGTCCAGGGTTTAGTGTATGGTACAGCTAACTACAACCCAGAATGTCTTTTAAAGTTCCAGCTTTCTGTTCCAGCCTTATTTAAATCTGAATTTGACTCCCCAGTTTTCCTGCCCCTCTTCTTGCTTCTTCCTCTCCCATTTGCTTCATTTCTTGACCTCCGGCTCCATTCCCATTGACCCTGACTACTGCCTGTCCCTTCCCATTTGGCTTCATCTCACTATAGGGGTTATTTAGAAAGCACTGAAATTTCAGTGCTTTGTAGTTCTGCACACTCCGGCAATTCCATTTCACCAACCCTTCACTATTCACCTCAGGGTCACTGAAGTGCGATGAAGATGGAGTCGCCGAAAAGTGCCGAACTGGTCAGCAGCTGGTGAGGCACCGGCTAGTATCAGAGCCAGATATACACATGTTACGTAGGTTCAGTGCTCCTCAGGATCTGGCTGCTGTCAGTGCTCCCCTGGAACTGGCTGGCTGCTGTCAGTGCTCCCCTGGATCTGGCTGCTCCCAGTGCTCCCCTGGATCTGGCTGCTCCCAGTGCTCCCCAGGAACTGACTGGTCTAAGTGCTCCCCAGGAACTGGCTGGTCTAAGTGCTACCCAGGATCTGGCTGCTCTCAGTGCTCCCCAGAATCTGGCTGCTCCCAGTGCTCCCCAGGAACTGGCTGGTCTAAGTGCTACCCAGGATCTGGCTGCTCTCAGTGCTCCCCTGGATCTGGCTGCTCCCAGTGCTCCCCAGGAACTGGCTGGTCTAAGTGCTACCTAGGATCTGGCTGCTCTCAGTGCTACCCAGGATCTGGCTGCACTCTGGCTGTATTTCGTACTACCCCCCCCCTCCAGTATATCATCCGTTGTATTTCGTATTATCCCCCCAGTATATCATCAATTCTTTTCATATTATCCCCCAGTATATCAATTAATTTCATATTACCCTCCCCCCCCCCAGTATATCACCCAGGACATACTTGAAAACGAGAGAAATCTCAATGTATCCTTCCAGGTAAAATACTTTGCAAATAAATACATAAATAAATAAATATCATCAATTCATTTTATATTAACCTCCAGTATATCATCAATTCATTTTATATTAACCCCCAGCAGTATATCATCAGTTCATTTTATATTAATCCCCAGCAGTATATCATCAACTCATTTCATATTAACCCCCCAGTATATCATCAATTCATTTCATATTAACTCCCCAGTATAACAATTAATTTCAGATTACCCCGCCCAGTATATCATCAATTAATTTCAGATTACCCCCCAGTACATCATCAATTGTAGCTGCCACCTCATTAGCAGTGCACCCCCCCGTATATCAAATGAAGCTGTCACCTCATTAGCACCCCCCGTATATCAAATGAAGCTGTCACCTCATTAGCACCCCCGTATATCAAATGTAGCTGTTGCAGCTGTCACCTCATCAGCACACCCCCCCCCCCACTCACCGGAATGGAATGCAGTGAAAACAATCTCTGGCAGACGCAGCCTCGGCCTGGCTGGGCCCCAACCTTGTATTTCCACTCCTGGGTCTGCCATTGCATGCCCTGCGCGGCCGTGCACATGACGTGAGGGGCGGCGCTAATGCAATGTGCCTGCTTTGAGTTTACCATGATGCAGGCACGCCGCAGCAAATTAAACACATTGGAACCGAAGGGTTTGAATGTCGATTTTGAAATGTGTCACTTTTTATAAGATCAATTCAAAACAACTAATTAAAACCTATTAGGATCTAGACTCCCTATTATTATGACCTCCCTCAGTATAACTTCTCTATCATTCTTTATAGGGATTTACATATTCATATTGCTGATGTTTATCCTATGGTACTGTTCAGATTATCACCTCGTATATTTCGAAGGGGAATTTATGTATTTTTTCCCTTTTCTGTTCCTTTTTTGTTTTTCTTCTTTTCCCTCCTTCCATTTATATTTTAATGTTTACCATATGGTAACATTTACGGAAGAACCTTCTGAAGGACGATACTATTGTATACTATTATTGGACATAAAGAGTGTTTCGTATATGAATTAACACTAAGTTAGAAAATCCCTGGACGGTTCATATTCGAAAATTCGTATCCGGAGGTTCGAAAGAATCGGATCGTAAGTAAATGGGAACTATTACTACTCAATCCTTATGTGGAAGATTTACGATTCGTATCGGAAGTCAATAGATACCACTGTGACACGCAAATAAGATTGAGACCGGAAGTCGGATCGGACCGTGGATCGGATCGGAAGCTGGTTAGAATTATTGTGACTCATGAATACGATTCGGATCGGGAGTCAACGGGAACCGCTGCGACATTTATATCAGATCGTAAACTAATTGTGCCGATTAGGAGCCAACATGGGAGTTATTGTGACACGATTCGTATATGAAACGGACACTATTCGGAATGAAATTTGGTCGGAACTAATGAGCCGCGTGAATCGAATCGGAAGTCGATCGGAATCAATGCGATGCGCAAATCGGATCGGAAGTTGATCGGAACTAATGTGATGCGCAAATCGGATCGGAAGTTGATCGTTAACCATCCATTGGGATGTGGAACAGGAAGTGAGTAATGGAATACCTGTAACAATTAACATGTGTTACCACTAATGAATGGTTTAGAGAGTATATAAGCCATCAGTTTGGCTAAGGACATTACAGACTGAGGAAGCCTGCAGTGCAAGCAGGTGAAACGCGTATCTGGATTTTATTATGATTGTTTTATTTTGTTTTTAAAAATAAATCTATTTTAGACTACATTCTTGATGAGCTTAATTCCGGTTGCTGATTAGAGATAGCATCATCTTGGAGGAAGGAGTGGAAATGCGGCATCTTCCCCCGTTTTGGAATTCACTATACGCCTTGATACTGAGCCACTTATTATAGAGGCTCAGAAAAGTGTGAGTACATACTAATATCTTCTAATTATTTCTATACCAAGAATATATCTGTGCAATGGAGTTTTTCTCCTCTCTTTAAGTAAAGAAGCTGTTTGACTGGTGTGATTAGAAGCATTAGAAGACTCCAGGAATTGGGCGTGACCCCCCCCATAAGAGGTCAGAAGGCCCACTACTTGAGCCATATTGAGGCTCTGCCTTTGTGAGTGAAAACTTGTCACAATATTAATCTGACTATTACCTTTGTACAAACAATATTGCACCATATGTCTCTATTCTGTTCATTCACATTGTAGGATTTGAATGTATGACAGACTTTACCCCTCGAGAACAACATTATAAGATAAGTGTTATTCAAACTAATAAGAGGTGTCTAGTAATACTAAGCTACAAACGTGCGCTCGCACAGGACTGACGTCCAACTTTTTTTCTGATTTATTCTGTGTATGGGGTACACATGGGTGTTTGTAGCAGCACAAGAGTATAATACCACCTGTTTATAGTGATTCAGCGCCAATCATTCACTCTTAGCCCTTGTGGGCCACCGATATAATGACATCCAAGATGTCGGCCAGCTCCGGGAAAGGATCACGAACCGGCGCTTTTCGGCGCCGATTCGTGATCCAGCCCCCATGGGGTTAATTCCAGGTACCGTTAGGAAGAAACAGTAGGTGATAGGAGAGGCGCACTGATACTTATCTTAATGCCGACAAAACTTCCCAGGAGATGGTCCACAGCTCCTCATAAAACACTAGAAAGAACGCAGGGAATTCGGCAGGAAGGGTATTCGCAGTAATACACGGACCGATCCAAAGCTGGTCATCTGTTCCGGAAACGCCAATAACTGGATGAATACCAAATAAACCAAGAAGATGGGAATTTAAATGAATAAAAAATTTATTATAAATGAATAAAACAAATAGCGCCCAACGCGTTTCGTCTAAAAGACTTCCTCAAGGGCAGTAATAATATGCAGTGTATCAAAAGATAAAATGATATAAATCACAAGACTTCCCATCATGCCTTATAACATCCTTAAACAATTTTCATTGGTTCAACAATTAACCATGGCGTTTTCCTTATATGGGCCTTTCTTAGCTTGGTTTTTATTCCCATGATCCTCCTGGATATGGGGGCCCAATCAGCTTGTTTGCATTCTAACCAGTTCTTAGGTAAAAGTTCTTTTCCTCCAATTTCCCTCCTTCTCCAATAATTTGCCGTTCCACCTGCACCTCCGGCAACTCCGCCACGTCACTTCTGCCCGCGGCGTCACATCCGGTCCTTCCCGCAATCGATCTCCTCCGGCCGCAGGAGGCCCCTCTTGCCGCCGGAACCTCTGGATACCGATCTTGTTTCCCACTCGAGCCACTGATGTTCATTGGTGCCATCGTATCCAATTCCCTCCACAGTCGGTCTCCCCGATCATACAGACTCTTTTTTCCGCCCTCAGACATTTAAGGCGGATCTTCTTTTCCACTTAGGTCGGTGTTTTATCCTTACACCCTTTCCCTTTCAGTATGTGTCTTCTTAGTTGTCCCTTTTCCTTACACCCTTTCCCTTTCAGTATGTGTCTTCTTAGTTGTCCCTTTTCCTTACACCCATTCCCTTTCAGTATGTGTCTTCTTAGTTGTCCCTTTAGGAAAGGGAAAGGGAAAGGGTGTAAGGATAAAACACCGACCTAAGTAGAAAAGAAGATCCGCCTTAAATGTCTGAGGGCGGAAAAAAGAGTCTGTATGATCGGGGAGACCGACTATGGAGGGAATTGGATACGATGGCACCAATGAACATCAGTGGCTCGCCTTAAATGTCTGCGTTCTTTCTACCGTTAGGAAGGGCAGGCTGTGCCCTTCCAAACGGTGCCTGGATTAACCCCCTGCACGCCGGCGATCGGGAGGGAGAGAGGTCTGAAGGAGCCCCCTCCGTTTCAGGTGCCTCCTCCGCACATGCGGGGGGCGCCTGAATTAGATGTCATCGCGGATGTCAGCCCGCACCGGGGGGCACAGCGATCGGCTGGAACCCGGCCGATCGCTGGCCCCAAAGGGAGGACGCGCTCAGCGCGTCCTCCGCAAGGAACGCTACCTGCGGGTGGATGCGCTGAGCGCGTCCTCCGCAGCGAAGGGGTTAAAGGATATGATACAAATAAATCATACATCGTTCACTACCCTGTTAACTGTCACATCCGTTTGACTGTCACAGTGATATAATAGCAAAACCGTTAACAGATTTATTTAACCAATCCTTGTTAATGGGAGTCGTCCCAGAAGACTGGAAATTAGCAAATGTTGTGCCCATTTACAAGAAGGGTAGTAGGGAGGAATCGGGGAACTATAGGCCAGTTAGTCTTACGTCAGTAGTGGGGAAATTAATGGAAACCATGTTAGGAAAGGATTGTTGAACATCTAAAAACACATAGATTACAGGATCAGAAACAACATGGGTTTACCTCAGTGAGATCATGCCAAACTAATGTTATTGATTTTTTTGATTGGGTAACAAAAATAATAGACACAGGTGGTGCAGTAGACATTGCTTATTTAGATTTCAGTAAGGCTTTTGATACTGTTCCGCATAGAAGGCTTATCAATAAATTGCAATCTTTGAACTTGGATTCCAATATTGTTGAATGGATTAGGCAGTGGCTGAGTGACAGGCAACAGAGGGTTGTGGTAAATGGAGTTTATTCGACACAAGGTCTTGTTACCAGTGGGGTACCTCAGGGGTCAGTACTTGGACCCATTCTCTTTAATATTTTTATTAGTGATATTGCAGAAGGTATTATTGGAAAAGTATGTCTTTTTGCTGATGACACAAAGATTTGCAAAAGGTTTGACGTTCCTGGAGGGATCAGCCAAATGACAAATGATTTAGGTAAACTAAAAAAATGGTGGGAGCTGTGGCAATTGAGATTTAATGTGGATAAGTGCAAGATAATGCACCTGGGACGTAAAAACCCAAGGGCTGAATATAGAATATTTGATACAGTCCTAACCTCAACATCTGAGGAAAGGGATTTAGGGGTCATTATTTCAGAGGATCTAAGGGTAAGTAGTCAATGTAATAGAGCAGCAGGAAATGCTAGCAGAATGCTTGGTTGTGTAGGGAGAGGTATTAGCAGTAGGAAAAGGGAAGTGCTCATGCCACTGTACAGAGCACTGGTGAGACCTCACTTGGAGTACTGTGTGCAGTACTGGAGACCGTATCTCCAGAAGGATATAGACATCTTAGAGAGAGTTCAGAGAAGGGCTACTAAAATGGTGTACGGCTTGAAGGAGAAAAGTTACCAGGAAAGGCTTAATGATCTTAACATGTACAGCTTGGAAAAAAGACGAGACAGAGGAGATATGATAGAAACATTTAAATACGTAAAGGTAATCCACAAGTTAGAGGAAGGGAGTATATTTGAAAGGAAACAAAGTAGCAAAACAAGAGGACATAGTCTTAGATTAGAGGGGCAAAGGTTTAAAAGTAACATCAGGAAGCATTATTTTACTGAGAGGGTGGTGGATACATGGAACAGCCTTCCAGTTGAAGTGGTAGAGGCCAAAACAGTAACTGAATTTAAGCAAGCATGGGATAGGCATAAGGCTATCCTAAACAAAAGATAAATCCAGGTAAAGTATCCATGTAATTGGGCAGACTAGATGGGCCGAAAGGTTCTTATCTGCCGACATTTTTCTATGTTTCTACATCCTTACACCATCCAACTTTGGACTCAGGTTTCAGGAAGATTCATGATATTTCTAAAAAAATCTCTTCTTCAAAAGTCTAAATTTTAATCTAAACAGAAAACCCTTTTCAATAATGCATGACACTGTATAACACTACTGGGTTTTTGTAACGGGCGCTATGGTGCTCACCCAGGATAAGCGTAGTTTGGATCTTAATGGACAGATGATTATAATATGAAAGTTCAAGGCAAAAAGCACTGTAATACCTTAAGTCCCAAACCAGGGAGGTATTACATAATCCTGAATACCACTCAACATCTAATGGTTTCAAGACCAAGAGGTTGCAGAGCGAAAGCACTTTAACTCTTTGTACACAGATACAGAGATTCAAGACATGAGCATAATGTGAGTCAGAACAAGCGGGTTATCGATATAGTTTAGATTGCTTTTCACAACATTCGTGGTGCATGAAGTATATATATTAGAGGAAATACTCTTATACTTGCTTTCAACAAAACAACATTGGCACTCTCTATATTCAGCAGCCTGCAGGGCAGGACTTCTATATAGCGACTTGATAGATTCAGTGAATTGTAAGACAGGTTTACTTGCATAGATCATGCGAGATATAGAGTACCTAGGCTGAGGATTCATTAAGTAAATCGGGAAGTTGGTTAAGCTAGCAACCTGTAGGGCAGAACTTCCAAAGGGAAACAAGCCGTGCAACAAATTACTCCACGTCAGAGCGACGAGTAAAGACTCGCGCCCTGTATTTAAGGCCGGCGGCTCCGCGTCATCACGCTAGGCCCTGCCCCTTCAGACGCCGATCTGCCAGCTCCCGAACCTGGTACCCGGCCAGCCAGCGACGCCGGCGGGCTCCCAGACCCCCCAGGCAGTGCCGCAGGGGCAGAGGACGTCACAGTTTTAATGTGCTGCAATGGCGAAAATAAAGTCCTGTGAAAACAAATAAGAGTGTAATACAATAAAGCATGTGGTACATTAAAGAGGATAAAACTCACAAGATGGTGTGTGTAGGTTCAAGGTGGGTGCCTTCTTTTTCTCTTGAGAACATCATATGTACTTGACAAGCAGTTGAATGGAATCAGATTTGAAAAAGTTTAACTAAGGTATTCAGGTATTCCCAAAATGGCTTACAGTAGAAGATGGATAGAGAAGATATGAATATCTCCAGCATATCATGGCAAAGACAATTTATCGGGTGGGAATGAGTATGTTGTTGGATGAGTTGTTGTTGGATGAGTTGGAAGGAAATGTGTGGCTGAGCTCTCCACAGTTGAGGTCCTTGCCAACCTCTTTTCCCTTATTACCAGATATCATGGTCAGTTCACTTAGACAATCTGTTATTTTAGGAAAGATCTGTAGAAAAGGTGCAACAGTGCTGGCGCGATATACAGGGTTATTCAAAGAGATCAAAACAAAGCAAGTATAGTTTTTAATCACAAAGCAAGTATAGTACATATAGAAAATTACACACATAAAATAATTAACAGACACTCAATAAAATACATCAAGATTAAACTCCCTATTGAGGCCCCTAGGCCACAATGTGTCAAGTTTATGAATCCACAGTTTCTCCATTCTTTTTAATAACTTTAATCGATCCCCTCCTCTCCGTAATGGAGGAACCCAGTCTATCACCAAAAATCGTAGTTGTGATATAGTGTGATGTTCTTTTAAGAAATGCACTGGTACTGGTAAATCTATCTTGCCAGTGCGTATAGTCGATTTATGCTGAGTAATTCTTTCTTTAATTTTCCTAATCTTTTCTCCGACATATAGAAGGCCACACGGGCATTTTAAAACATAAACAACATAGGTGGCATCACAAGTAAAGTAGTCCCTTATAAAGAATTTCTGACCACTAAACGGATGGGAGATATGATCCCCTCGTATAATAGCATTGCAGCAACTGCAATTCAAGCACGGAAATGTGCCGCAGGTCTGTTACCTAAAAATCTTTAATCTATGCATGATTAAGGTCCTGTAGGACCGAAACGTTGCATTTTTCCCTGCTCCATTTTTTTCAATAAACTTTCCGATGGAGATATCTGTGTTGCACGCTTTTTGTGGATCCAGGGTTATTTAAAGATATCCGAATTGTGGTCGAAAGTTAACTGAAGAGTGAAATTCAGAGTACGGTTACCTTTCCTGGCCATTCGGCTATTCAGAGAGCAGGCAGTTCGCCAAATGTTTTGCGAATTGCCTGCACATACAGTGCCTGTTCGTTGCCTGTTCGAGGGCAGTGAAATCCCCATAGAGAAGCAATGCTTCGTCTATTCAGAGAACAAAAACCAGCAGTGAAAAGTTGCCGAATTGCCCTGCTGTTCGGTGGTTTCATTTGCCATGTTTATTCAGGCGAATCCCATAGGTTTAATGTTAAAAATTAATCCCATTAATCCCATGTTAAAAATATTCCCGTTTTAATTTAATATCTAATAAACCGTTGATTATAATATTCTGCAGTAAAAAGTTTCTTTATTTATAGATTTTTTCGGATTTTTTATGCATTTCTTGGAGTTTTTTTGCAAAAAAAAATTCCGTTTGTCTTTTAAATCGTTTTTTTTTTCTGTAACAGCCCTTTTAATTATCATTCATTGAATCTTATATGTAAATTTCTGACATTTTCGTTCTGTAGTTTCTTTGCAAACAGCGTTTCACTTTTCAAACATTCAAGTGTACATTTTTTTGTTTTTTTTCACTCCATTTGTCTGCGGTGTCGGTTTTTTCCAGCGGCTGCTCTGCGCTGTGATCGGTGGTGGCTGCTCAGGTTTCTCTGGCGTGTTCGAAGGGGATAATCCAGATGTTTTTGCGGGTTTCGGTGTACGTTTGCCGGGTTTTGAAGGTGAGTGTTCTGCGGGTTTGCGTCGGCTTTTCCCTGCATTACGACGGCTCTGTGGTGCTTGCCGAATACACCGCAGGGTCGCCGAAATGTGATTGCCAAATCGCACCGAATAGAAGAGAACTAAAAAAGAAGTGTCGCGCCCATGCCCACCAGGGCAGCTGCAACAACTATGAGTAACAACCCCATTCATATATAAAGCAACACAAATAAATTCCAAAACCGTTTAGGTGAAAAAAAGTGGATTTATTCCAGCATCAACAAGGACGACGCTTCGAACAGAACTGGTCTTTGTCAAGTCGGGATACAGGGATACAGGGATACAGTATCTTACAAAATGGAGACAGAGCAGATAGCGGAAGGGTTTCAGTTCAGACTAAGGTGGGTGGAGGCGGGGGGATGGGTAATGTCAGAACAGTGGAGGCATGTAATGTAAAGTCGCATTCAGCATGTGTGGGTAGAGACAACATTAAATGTATGCTTGCTAATGCAAGGAGCCTCAATAACAAGATGGGGGAACTAGAGGTAATAGCATACACTAAGCAATACGACATTATAGGAATAACAGAAACGTGGTGGGACGAAACGCATGGCTGGGCTGTAAACTTAAATGGTTATACATTGTTTAGAAAGGATAGGAAACATAAGAAAGTGGGTGGAGTGTGTTTATATGTAAATCAGGATTTAAAGCCTAATATTACACAACTGGAAAGCGATGAGGGAAATGTGGAATCCTTATGGGTAAATATTTAGTTGGGGAATAAACAGGGAAGTCAACTATTGGTTGGCATATGCTATAAACCACCTAATATAGATAATGATGAGGAAGAACAACTGTTAGAGCAAATTAGGAAGGCTGCAGATCATGGTAGCACTTTAATTATTGGAGATTTTAATTACCCGGACATTAATTGGGATAGTGGGACTAGTAATTCAGCAAAGGGAATCCGGTTTCTGAACATTTTAAATGATACCTTCATGTCACAACTGGTAGAAACACCAACTAGAGAGGATAACTGTCTGGACCTGGTTATAACAAATAATGTGGATCTTTTCTCAAATATTAATGTAAAGGACCAGTTGGGAAACAGTGACCATAATATGGTCACTCTTGAAATAAACTCAAAAAAACACATTCATAAGGGGCATGCTAAAACATACTCAGGGTTATCCAAAGAGATTCGAAAAGTCACCGCACATTCGGTGACTTTTCGTTCTCTTCAATTCGGTTCCTTTTGCCGATCCCATTTCGGTGACCCTGTGGTGTATTCAGCAAGCACCACAGGGCCGCCGAATTGCAGGGAAAAGCTGCCGTAAACCCACTGAAAACTAACTGCAAAACCCACAGAATGCACGCTGAAAAGCCACAAAAACATCTGGATAAACCTGTCGAAAAGCCCGAACAGGAGCCGATCACACACAGCCGAAGCAGCCGAAGCAGCTGAGACCGCAGACGAGGGAGGTGAATAAATTAGCAAAACCGTTTGTATGATTGTGAAATTGAAACGCTGTTTGCAAAGAAACTACTGAGCAAAAATGTCTGAAATTTACATATGAGGTCCAGGGAATGATAATAAAAAGGGATGTTACAAAAAAAAATAAGTAAACTGAAATTTTTTTAAAAAAAATCGGACTTTTGAAAAAAAAAAATCCAGAAAAATGCTTAAAGTATCCTAAAAAATCTATAAATAAAGAGACTCTTTACTGCAGAATTTTATAATGAACGGTTTATTAGATATTGAATTAAAACGGGAATACTTTTAACATTGAAGCCTATGGGATTCTCCTGAATAAACTTGCCGAATTAAACCACCGAATGGCAGGGCGTTTCGGGAACCTTTCACTGCTGGTTTGTGTTCTCTGAATAGCCGAAGCAGTGCATTTTCATGGGGATTTCACTGCCCTCGAACAGGCACCGAACAGGCACCGTATGTTCAGGCAGTTCGCTAGGATTTGGCGAATTGCCTGCTCTTTGGATAGCCGAATGGCCAGGAAAGGTAACCGAACGCTGATTTTCAGCGTTCGGTTACCTTTCTCAAGCAATTCGGATCTCTTTGGATAACCCTGATAATTTTAAAAAGGCCAACTTTATTAAAATAAAGGAAGCTCTCAATGTCATTGACTGGCAGAAACTCTTTCACGGGAAAAACACTGAGGATAAGTGGAATATCTTTAAACTAACACTAGAAAAGTAGACGTCACAATATATTCCACTGGTTAATAAATATAAAAGAAACAGACTGAAACCAATGTGGCTTAGTAGGAAGGTTACTAAGGAAATGAAAAATAAAAAGAAGGCATTTAAAGATTTTAAATTTGATAAATCTGAGGCAGCCAATAAAGCATATAGGGCAGCCAATAAAGCATGTAAAAATGCGATTAGATGGGCTAAACTAGAAAATGAAAAAGAAATAGCCAAAGAGAGCAAGACCAACCCTAAAAGATTCTTTAGGTACATAAATTCTAAAAAACCCAAGAGTGAAAATGTAGGTTCACTAAAATCTGAGTCAGGGTTATTGTTAACTGAAGATCAGGATAAGGCAGAAATTTTAAATGATTATTTTTCTTCAGTATTTATCAAAGAGAAACCTATAACAGGAGACATGAAATTCATTAATAAAAACTTACTAATACAAAGTGACTGGTTGACTCAGGACAAGGTTTTGCAGAAATTAAACAATGTGAATGTGAAAAAAGCCCCAGGGCCAGATGGAATTCACCCGCGAGTACTGAGAGAGCTATGTGTTGAAATATGTAAACCTCTGTTCTTAATCTTTCGAGATTCTTTTCTTTCAGAAATAGTACCAGAGAATTGGAGAAAAGCTGACGTGGTCCCTATATTTAAGAAAGGTTTAAAATTTGTGCCTGGGAATTATAGACCTGTGAGCTTAACATCTGTGGCTGGGAAAGTATTTGAGGGGTTACTAAGGGATAATATTCAGGAATTTATTGGGAGGTATAATGTAATTGGCAAAAATCAGCATGGTTTCATGAAACACAGATCATGTCAGACTAACCTAATTACGTTCTATGAGGAAGTAAGTAGAAGTATAGATCAGGGGGTCGCAGTGGATGTGATTTACTTAGATTTTGCCAAAGCTTTCGACACAGTTCCACACAAAAGGTTACTATTTAAATTAAGAAAAATTGGTCTAGATGAAAATACTTGTTCTTGGATAGAAAACTGGATAAAAGATAGGGTACAGAGAGTGGTCATAAATGGTACATTTTCAAGATGGACACCAGTGGTAAGCGGTGTCCCTCAGGGGTCTGTTATAGGACCAATACTATTCAATTTATTTATAAATGACCTTGAGATAGGCATTGAAAGCCATGTATCAGTGTTTGCAGATGACACAAAACTAGGAAAAGTGATACAATGTGAGCAGGATGTTACTTCGCTGCAGAGGGATTTAGATAGATTGGGGGACTGGGCACTTAAATGGCAGATGAAATTTAATGTAGATAAATGCAAAGTTATGCACTTTGGAGTGAAGAACACAAAAGTAATTTATACCCTAAATGGTACGGAGTTAGGGAAATCCAAGCAGAAGGATTTGGGAATAATCATAGACTTCAAACTAAGTAACAATGTGCAATGTCAAACAGCAGCCGCCAAGGCCAGCAAAGTATTGGCATGCATTAAAAGGGGAGTTCACTCACGGGATGAAAACATAATTTTGCCTCTGTATAAATCAATGGTCAGGCCGCACCTTGAATATGCCGTGCAATTTTGGGCACCTGTCTTAAAAAAAGATATTATAGTGTTAGAAAAAGTGCAGAGACGGGCAACTAAATTAATAAGGGGAATGGAAGGGTTAAGTTATGAGGAAAGATTAACAAGCTTAAACCTGTTTAGTTTAGAGAAACGGCGCCTTAGAGGGGATCTGATAACCTTATATAAATATATACGGGGCCATTATAAACCATTGTCTGATAACCTATTCATTAACAGGTCTATACACAGGACAAGGGGTCATCCATTTAGACTGGAAGAAAGAAAATTTAGCTTAAAGCATACGAAGGGTTATTTTACAGTGAGAACAATAAAGCTGTGGAATTCTCTGCCTGTTGAGGTGGTTGGGTCAGAGTCTGTACAGACTTTTAAAAAACGACTGGATGACTTCCTGCAGACACAGAATATTAAGGGTTATAATATTTAATATGTGGGTAAAAGCTTCTTGATCCAAGGAGAAATCTGACTGCCATTCTGGGATCAAGAAGGAATTTTTTACCAGTATGTTGCATATTGGCAAGCATTTCAGACTAGGCTTGTGCATCGATTTTTTTTTCGGTTCGATTCGGTTCGATTTTTCGGATTTTTAAACTTTTCGATTCGGCACATCCCTATTTCAGACTGGGTTTTTTGCCTTCTTTTGGATCAACAGCAGTAGGTTATGTGGGAGAGGCTGAACCCGATGGACGCATGTCATTTTCAGCCTATATAACTATGTAACTATGTAACTAACTATGTAAGTCAAGTAACAAATGTTCAAAACCCCATTTAAATAGTGTTACAAATTGTCAATCACAGTCAATTGGCAATCAATGGAAATTACATATGTTAAACACCGTGGTCTAAAAACAATTATGTCTGATTACCATCCTGGTTACAACATTCTCGTGTCTTTAACCCCTTAACGCCGCAGAACGTACAATTACGTCCTGCATTAGGCGGGCTTTAACGCCGCAGGATGTAATTGTACGTCCTCGGCATTTACAGACCCCCTCCGGTAACACTCACCTCCTCCGGTCGCTCCCACGCTGCTCTGACTCCCGCGGAGTAAGATCAGCGTGAATCCCTCCTCCGGCGCACTGATGTCAGTTTCAGGCGTTCCCCCCGCCGGCGCAGGGGAAGTTCCTGAAGGGGAGGGAGGGATCCTTTGGATCCCTCTATCTCCCCATCACTGGGGACCAGGCGGCTGTGGCCAGCATCGCTGGAAGGGTCACAGCCTGACCTTTCCAGTGATGTAGGGGTTAACCCCTTAGCAAGACCGTGGCCTTTTTTACGGTGGGGGCCGCCATCTGGATGGCAGCCCCCACCTCTGGGTCCCCCCTGCATCAACTGACTCATCGCGCCATGCGCGATGATGTCAGTTAACTGGGAACACCCTAGCTGCAAAGGGATTTCCTAGGGAAATCCCATAGAGGAGATAGGGGGTTCTTTGAACCCCTTTATCTCCTGAACGGTGGCAGCTAGGGGGTCATGTCTGATATTGCTGGAAAGGCCAGAGCATGGCCTTTCCAGTGATATCAAATATGACCATGTTAAAAGTAAAATAAAAGTTAAAAAAATGTAAAAATAAAAATAATAAAAAAATTAATTAATAAAAAATAAAAAAGTTTTTTTTTTAATGCAGCACTATTGTTCACATTTCAATTATAATGTGAACAATGATGCTTCACTAATGAATTTTTTTTTGGGGGGTTTAGCTAAAAATCACGCAATTTCTCCTCAAAAAAAAAATGGGTTCCCCGTTCTAATTTTTTTAACAAATCTACCCCACAGCATATGACCGCAAAGGCTCGGATAATAAATTTAAAAAAAAAAACACTTTACACACTGTGGATGATTGAAATTTTATTGAAAATTCACATTTTTTTTACATTTTTTGTTATAGCATTTTGGCAGGACATGACATATCTATACTATAAAAGGATAAGCTAAAAACTGTCCGTCGCCAAAAGCCGTCTGCGCATGCGCGACGGACATTTGAAAGCGGCCGTTAGAACACACAGGTAGCTGCGCGTGCCGGCCGCGTTTAAAAAAAAAAAAAAACGGCACGAGCCGCGCGCAGCTACCGGCCAGATGCCCCGATCCTCCAGCGGTGACCATCCTCCGGCTGCCGGCGAGCCTCCAGGCTCAGGCGAGCCCCCGGCTCGGTTTGGGCCTACAGGCCCAAGCCGAGCCGGGGACTCGCCTAAGCCTAGAGGCCCGCCGAGCAGGCCGCCGGCAGCCGGTACCCACTGGAGGATCGGGCCCGAAGTTCAAAATACAAACAAACTCCCCTAAATAGGCCCGGATCATCCAGCGGGTACCGGCTGCCGGCGGTCTGCTCGGCGAGCCCCAAGGCTCAGGCGAGCCCCCGGCTCGGTTTGGGCCTACAGGCCCAAGCCGAGCCGGGGACTCGCCTAAGCCTAGAGGCCCGCCGAGCAGGCCGCCGGCAGCCGGTACCCGCTGGAGGATCGGCCCCAAATTCAAAATACAAACAAACTCCCCTAAATAGGCCCGGATCATCCAGCGGGTGCCGGCGGTCTGCTCGGCGAGCCCCAAGGCTCAGGCGAGCCCCCGGCTCGGTTTGGGCCTACAGGCCCAAGCCGAGCCGGGGACTCGCCTTAGCCTAGAGGCCCGCCGAGCAGGCCGCCGGTACCCGCTGGAGGATCGGCCCGAAGTTCAAAATACAAACAAACTCCCCTAAATAGGCCCGGATCATCCAGCGGGTACCGGCTGCCGGCGGTCTGCTCGGCGAGCCCCAAGGCTCAGGCGAGCCCCCGGCTCGGTTTGGGCCTACAGGCCCAAGCCGAGCCGGGGACTCGCCTAAGCCTAGAGGCCCGCCGAGCAGGCCGCCGGCAGCCGGTACCCGCTGGAGGATCGCCCCCAAATTCAAAATACAAACAAACTCCCCTAAATAGGCCCGGATCATCCAGCGGGTACCGGCTGCCGGCGGTCTGCTCGGCGAGCCCCAAGGCTCAGGCGAGCCCCCTACTCGGTTTGGGCCTACAGGCCCAAGCCGAGCCGGGGACTCACCTAAGCCTAGAGGCCCGCCGAGCAGGCCGCCGGCAGCCGGTACCCGCTGGAGGATCAGGCCCGAAGTTCAGAATACAAACAAACTCCCCTAAATAGGCCCGGATCATCCAGCGGGTACCGGCTGCCGGCGGTCTGCTCGGCGAGCCCCAAGGCTCAGGCGAGCCCCCGGCTCGGTTTGGGCCTACAGGCCCAAGCCGAGCCGGGGACTCGCCTAAGCCTAGAGGCCCGCCGAGCAGGCCGCCGGCAGCCGGTACCCGCATGGAGGATCGGGCCCGAGGTTCAAAAAACAAACATACTCCCCTAAATCGGCCCGGGGCTGCAGCGGTGACCGGCCGAGCAGGCTGCTAGGCCGGCCTCCAGGCTCAGGCGAGTCCCCGGCTCGCCTTTGGGCCTACGGGCCCAGCCGAGCCGGGGACTCTCCTGAGCCTGGAGGCCGGCCGGTCACCGCTGCAGCTCCGGGACAATGAAAGAGTGTTGACATACACATACTCACCGACATCGGCCCTTAGCTACTCCAGCGATGGCGGTCCCGCTTCCAGCGTCCTCTCTCTCTCCGTTTGTCGCCGGTATGATGTCACAAAAGCCTTTGACCCCGGGTCAAGATGCCAGGGTCAAAGGGCTTCGTGACGTCATGCCGGCAAGCAGCGGAGAAAGAGAGGACTCTGCAAGCGGAACGGACATCGCTGGAGAAGCCAAGGGCCGATGTCGGTGAGTATGTGTTGCCTACATCCCCCTACATTTGGCCCGGGGCTCCAGCGGTGGCTGTCGCAGGCTGCTCGGCTGCCCTTCTAGCTTAGGCGAGCCCCCGGCTCAGCTGGGCCTGTAGGCCCAAGGCAAGCCGGGGGCTCGCCTAAGTTTGGAGGCCGCCCGAGCAGCCTGCGACAGCCACCGCTGGAGCACCGGGCTAAAGTAGGTGAGTATATGTTCTCCACACCCACCCTGCTTCCACGGCCGGTATCCAAGCTTAAGGCAAGCCCCCGGATTGGCGTGGGCCTAGAGGCCCGGGCCAAGCCAGGGACTCGACTGGGCCTGGAGGCTCAAGCGAGTCCCCAGGCTCGGCTGGGCCTCCAGGCCCACTCCAAACCAGGGCCTTGCCTTAAGCTTGGATACCGGCCAAGGAAGCAGGGTGGGTGTGGAGAACATATACTCACCTACATCGGCCTCGAGTCCTGCGCCAGTTCGAACCATACTCACCCACATCGACCCTTAAAACCTCCAGCGATGGCAGGCCTCCGCTCGCGGCGTCCTCTCTCTCTCTGTTGGTCGCCGGCATGATGTCACGAAAACCTTTGACCCCGGGTCAAAATACCGGGGTCAAAGGCTTTCGTGACATCATACCGGCGACCAACAGAGAGAGAGAGGACGCCGCGAGCGGAGGCCTGCCATCGCTGGAGGTTTTAAGTAACGATGTGGGTGAGTATGTTTTGACAACATCCCCCTACATTGGCCCAGGACTCCAGCTGGGGCTGTCGCAGGCTGCTCGGCCGGCCTCCTAGCTTAAGCGAGCCCCCGGCTTGCCTTGGGCCTACAGGCCCAGCTGGGCCGGGGGCTCGCCTATGCTAGGAGGCCGGCCGAGCAGCCTGCGACAGTCGGACGACAGTCACCGCTGGAGCTCAGGGCTAATGTAGGTGACTATATGCTGTCCACACCAACCCTGCTTGCTCGGCCGGTATCCAGGCTTAGCAGAGCCCCCGGCTCGGCGTGGCCCTAGAGGCCCAGCCGAGCCGGGGACTCCGCTAAGCATGGATACCGGCCGAGCATGCAACTCGACCGGCCTCCGTGCTCAGGCGAGTCCCCGGCTCGGCTGGGCCTCTAGCCCAAGCCGAGCCGGGGACTCCGCTAAGCATGGATACCGGCCGAGCAAGAAGGGTTGGGTGTGGAGAGCATATACTCAACCAACATCGCCCTCGAGCCTTCCACCAGGTTCTAAAAAAAACTCACCGACATCGGCCCTCCAGCGATGGCGGTGCAGCTTCCAGCGCTCGCTCGCTCTCTCTCTCTGTCTGTCTCTCTCTCTCTCTCTTTCTCTCTTCGTCGCCGACATTTGCTTAACGGAAGCTTTTCACCCAGCCAGGTGCGCGCGCATCACACCACCGCAAGAACACCAAAAGCGTCTTGCGAGGTAGGATGCGCACGCAGCTGGCTCCACGCGCGCCTCCCGCCAAAACATTTTGTGGAGGTTGCGCGCGCCTCCCGCCGCTGGACCACCAATGTAAGCGCGCGAAATCTCCACAGCGCTGAGCACATAGCCCGGCACTCAGCACACCACCAGGACCAAGCGCAGAGCCCAGACCGGAGCACAGAGCCCAGCACAGCTAAAAAGTACAAGGACAAAGCACAACACAAACTAGCCATGTGAAAAAAAAGCCCAAAGCACACTATACGGCACAGAACCGAGCACATAGCCAAGCAGATAGCCGAGCACAACTGAATAAACGCCACAGAGCCAGGCACGTCGCAATAGCCGCCACAGAGCCAAGCACAATAAACGCCACAGAGCCAGGCACGTCGCAATAGCCGCCACAGAGCCAAGCACAATAAACGCCACAGAGCCAAGCACAATAAACGCCACAGAGCTGAGCACAATAAACGCCACAGAGCCAAGCACAATAAACGCCACAGAGCCAAGCACAATAAACGCCACAGAGCTGAGCACAATAAACGCCACAGAGCCAAGCACAATAAACGCCACAGAGCCAAGCACAATAAACGCCACAGAGCTGAGCACAGCACAATAAACGGCAGAGAGCACAGCACATAAAACGTCACTGATCCACGCACGGTGCCAAGCACACCGGAATAAACCCCTGCAGAGCCCATCAGAATAAACTCCGCAAGAGCACAATAAAAAAAGGAACACAGGCAAGCACAGTACAATAAATAGCTCTGACCACAGAGCAAGACCACAATAAACGCTACAACAACAATCACGGCACTGAGCAGAGCACAATAAACAACACAGAGCACAGCACCACGGCGCAGAGCACAAGAGCAACAATCAAAGCACGGACCAAATCACAAGATAACATCACAAGATAACACCGAACTGCCATTTGTTTTGCGAAGGAGACAATTTCCAGTTAAATTGGCCTTTGCAATGACTATTAACAAATCCCAAGGACAAACCTTTGACAGAGTTGGCATATATTTACCAGACCCCGTCTTCAGCCATGGACAACTATATGTTGCATTCTCCCGAGTCAAGAGCTCTGCGGACGTTAAAATAAAACTCATCGATGGACGTGAACAAGGCTACCTATTACCAGGGACTGATGCATGTTTCACTAAAAATGTTGTATTTAAAGAAATTTATTCAAAATAGTCACTAAAAATATTTAACGTTGCTTCATGCTTCTGTGTTTTCCTTTCGACAAACATTCATACGCACCACACTTATCAATAGACTGCCCTCTGGGCAGGCTTTACACCTAGTACATATAATAATGATATATTATTAATCTTCCGAGTCTGTCGGAAAGAACGATATATAATTTGTCTGGGCGGTATAATAATACGTGACTTAAAACAGCGTTTAAAAACGGTCAAAATGAGCTCAGCAAACTTCTACTTCGAAACAGCGCCAAAGTTGTAAAATTACTCCCGTCCTTAAGGGGTTAAACTATTAATTCATCATCATTTTTATTGACATATTACCAGTGGCGTGCGCACTGCGCAGCCCATTACATTAGGGTGTGCACCCATGGAACATTTTTCAAAGTAAAGCTTGCGTTTGCAAGATTTTGCACAAAATTCAAATTTTTCATTAAAAATAACAAGCCTGTAATTAGTGATCGAGTCAAATGTTATGATATTCATGATGAACCAGGTAAAGGACATCTAAAATGCAATGTATGAGGTGAAAGAGGACCTCTTCACCCAACATTAGGGCGTGCCTGGGCACACCAGGCACACCAGGCACACCCCATGCGTACACCTATGCATATTACATATTAAACAAGTTCCAGACAATCAGACAATACTAAAACGCCTATAGAGAAGCAATATATAGCTCTAAGGCTAGGGTCAGACGAACGCAGTTTTAACGTGCGTTTA